>OY747720.1:12295909-12858409 GCA_963556495.2 Valencia hispanica | reverse complement strand
GTATCCACACACGTTAGAAAGTTGAGTAGAAGGAAAAAGTCTGTTAGAAAAAAGGTCCACAAGCAATAGGGATAACCAGAACCTTGAAAAGACAGTGAAGCAAAGCCTTTTCACAAGTTTGGAGAGTAGATTGCTGTTGGGGTCACTGCTTCAAGAGTCTCCACACACACGTACAGAGATACATAGGCTACATAGGCCTAACAAAAGAGAAAAAAAGACTATACGACTGCTCAGTTGTCCAAAGTCCCTTTTTTTAGATGAAAGTAAGTCTTTATATTTTGGGACGGCTCCATACTATCTGCTCGTGTTGGTTCATTGCCTTCCAAGAAGTTTTATGCTTCAAGCTGTATGGAGTCTTTCAATCCATTTGTTTAGAATTGCCTTCGATTAAATGATTGATGTCATATGTATGAAATGTGTTCATGCTCTCTTGCTTTATTGATCTTTCTCTTACTTTATTGTGTATCATGTGTAATATGTGTTTCTTTTACTTTTAATTTCCATTGTTTTTTAGTTTTTTAAATCACCAAATCATGTAACGCACCTTGAATTACCCTGCTGTTGAAAGTGTGCTATACAAATAAAATTGCCTTGCCTTGCCTTCAACAAGGCCAAAACTACTAACACCTGATACCTCCATAACGTTTTACACTAATGCCTGTATTCATCCTAAAAGAGCCCTGATCATGCATTAGGTGCTCAAGAGTGATTAGTTTTTATTAATGTTATATTGTAATTTTCTGAGAAATTGAATTTAGGGTTTTTATTAGCTGTAAGCCATGATCATCAAAATAAGCAGAACACGTGAAACGTAAAGAATCTATGTAATTTTTGCTGTTTCACCTTCTGAATTAAATAACAAAAATAAACATTTTAACAATATTCTAATTAACTATATTTCTAGATTTATTATTTACAGTGATTGACTAAACACATTCCTTATCATTTAAGGATGCTGCCCAAATGTTTTTTGCACATTACAAGTTCTCTGGATAAAGGACCATCTTTATTGTTTGTTACCAAAAGTTTGAAACATATGTGTAAAACACTGTTGGAAAAAAAGAAAGAGGCAAATATTTGTGTTGCTGAGTGCCGTGTAAGATGTTTTTCTTTTGTGTAAATAGGTTTTCCTTTGTTGTTGGTGTTTTTTTGCATATATCACCTGGCTTGTTTGTTTGCTAATTAGGCATTTTTATTGCCCTCTTCCTTTGACTTTTTTATATTTATTGTAAATGTATTTGCTTGTCATTTTGTCAAAAAAACAACAACATAAAAATAGAACAAAATTGGCAATGGGGACAGTTGATAGTATTCCGTTAAAGTCTATAACTACAAAAACTACTGTGTAACCGTTTCATGTTACTGATAACCTTGTGTAATTAGCCACCATTTTTTTACATAAAACATTTCTTTTGCTCTAAATTACACAGAAATACAGAATAACAAAGAAAAATCATCACAGTAATAAATCTGTATTGTGTTACCTAAATAGGATAACTTATCAAATAAATAGCATCAAAATGAGAATGAAAAAAAAACCCTCAATTGTCAAATATGTAAAGTATGCCCAGTAACAATGAACGGAAACATTTTCTGCAGTTATCTCCCTAAAGAAGGGCAGAGTCATTCATTCCTCCTCAGTGTCAGTGGATCTTGCTGGAGCTGCAGCCAGCAGCTCTGCCTCATACTGCTTCTTCAGTCCTTTCAGATACATACGCAGGCTCTCCGGGTCCAGTCTTGAGTTTCTGGCAGTCTGCAAGAGGCGAGTTGCCAGGTGGTACACAGCTCTCTGTCTCTGCGTTTCTGGGTCGGTGGGATGTTTGGCCTTAAAATGTCAAACGGATGCAAAGTTTAGTCTCTTCTTAAAATATAGTTATTAATGTCACACTAGAAAAATATTGTTAGCATTGAAGCAGTTTGTGAGAGTTTAATGTTAATCTATGTGGTTGCATATTGTACGGTACTTTTAACAGCAAAAGTGTATCATCTTTTTAAAGTGTGGTGGAGATTTTACTCATTTTGATTTTAGGTGGGAGACCAATACAAAATACACATCATTTTGAAGTGAGGGAAAATGTTTGGTGTGAATCAGTATTCAGCGCATTTTTCTCTTATAGCCCTAAACTTTAGTTTTTGAGGTAAGACACTTCCCAAGAAAATAATGAAATTGTTTCAAGGAAGGCCAGGAGGGTATAATCTAAGAGGGAAATTGAATTTTAAAATACATGCAATCAGAGCAAGATTAAAAAGTTGTTGTATCTCAATAGCAGGTGTTAAACTACGGAATGGAAATAAAACAAATAAAAACATAAGCCAATTCAAAAGAAAATTCAAAGTACAAAATTTTAATGTATATAAGAATGTTGAAGAGTCTGTTTTCGGTCTTTAAAAGATGGTACAGTGTAAAGGGGGTAGGGCCTTAAAAGTGCATACTTTGACCTATTTCTTTTTCAAACAACGCAACTGATCAAAGTTAATAGGAAGCTATAATTGTTTTAAATTTTCAAAATAAAAAATGCATTGCAACGAACTGCCTTCAGACGTAATCTAATTAGCAAAGAGAGTCCATTCATATGGTCTTTATCCCAGACAGGTCACTGTCATTTGCTGTTTGCCCCATGCCATGCAAACATGTGGATGAAGGTGCTTCAGTCAGATCCGAATAAAACTGAACTTCCTTCCCTACATTCAAATATGGTGTCTACTAAGAACTAAAACCACACATCCCTCCAGAACACACTATCCCCATTATAAAAAATGGTGTTGGCAGCATCCTGCTGTGGGGATGCTTTTCTGAATCCGGGACAGGGAAGAAATGAAATGAATTCAACTAAACACCGACTAATTCTAGAAAGAAAAAAACAATAAGAGGGCTCCAAAATATATTGATGTTTACAGATGCTCTCCATCTCATTTGTCTAAGCTTGAGATGTTTTGCACAGAATATTGGGCCAACATTTTGAGTCTTTACATGAGCCTAGCTGGGAAGACAAGCTGTGATTAAAACAAAAGGTGATTTTAAGAGGTATTGACTCAAAGGGGGCTAAATATATATGCAAGTCACAATTTTCGGATTTTTATTTTCTAAAAAGTTTAAAAACCATACGGTTTCTTTTTTACTTACCAAATGTGCACTAGTTTTAGTTTTATTTATCACATAAAATCCCAATAAAAGACAGAAATTTGCGTCTGTAACTTAAAACATGTTAAACAGTTTATGGGGGTAGGAATAACTTATTAGGGCACTGTCTAAACAAAATGTCTACATCTGAGCTATATGAACATTACCAGAAGCTGCTGGCTGACTTTCGAGGCGATTGACTTCGCTTCTTGGATTACACTTGGAGGAAGTGAGGTCATCTCAGCCGCTCTGAGACCTAAGATGGCAAACAAACTGCGTCACTTACTTTCATTGCAAACTTTGACAACACTGTGTCTGAAATACGGCAACTGGTTTACCGTATTGTCTCTCTTCGGAGCATCCTCGTTTTAGCAGATACGTATACACCACTTGCTCTGTGCCAGAGTCTCTGCTGCGTGTGTGCTCAACCTCCATGTGCTGGTTTTCCACATTAGGATAGAGAGACTCGAGCTGACAGAGCTCAAGAAAGTGCGTGGCAAACAGAGTGAACGCCTGCAAAAACCGGACACACCTTCAAGTTTAAACACCTATTATGTAGCCTGTACGGTTTGTGCTGCTGCTTTATGTTGACCAGGGAGGTGCATCATAAGCTATTAGAAAGGAGTTAAATGGCTGGGGAAAAAACAGTAAAAGGAATCTGAATGATCTGGTTCTTAATTCAGAGAGAGGAGCGGCAGAGCTCAACTGTACTGATGCATATTTCACCTTTAGGCCAAGGAGGAACTCGCAAACGGAGTGACAGATTCCAATCCCTTCTTCAGCACTAGTGCCGCGCCCCAGTTCATCTATAATGATCAATGATCTGTCACTCGCATTGTGGATTATGTAAGAGATCTCAAAGAAACAAAAGGTTGAATTACAAATTAATCCTTCCTTTTTATATCACATGAAACAATGTGTGCAATATTTGTGCAAAAAAACAAACAAAAACAACAAACACCTACCTCCTTCATTTCCAACATGAAGGTGGAAGAGTTGGTTTCAAAATCATCATCAACACCAAGTCTGGTGAAAATCTGATCAGCAATCCGGAAAGAGGCATACTCAGCTGGGACAAAGGAGCCTTAAAGAATATAAACACAGAAGTCATGACGCAAGATCAAGTGAAGCACACGGGACAGTTTATAAGGTCAGAATATTAGCTGCTGACCTATTTGGGCCATGATCTGACACAGCGCCACCTGTTTGAGGTATGTGGATTTGCCGCTCATGTTGGGTCCAGTTATGATGACAAAGTTGCTGCCCTCTGAGATGTAGCTATTGTTTGAGACAGGCTGCTGTCTGGCCATTCGCTCCAGAATGGGGTGACGACCTTGCTTGATGGCCAGGGTGTCCGTAAACTCGGGGCGAACTGCCATTCACAGCAGAACAGCACAAACACGTCACTTTTGTCCGCTGCTTTGTTTTTGCAGGCATGTGCATAAACCAGTGGCAACAGAAGTAAAATATTGTAAAAGCATTTGCGATGATCAGCGCTGCATGTAAATCCAGCGTGTCATCTGTGTATTTAAATAAATGCCCGATTTGCTGCAAATTGGTTGTAAAATAAGCCACAGTATCGTAAACCATCCGTTTCTGAGTGAATATGTGCACTGAGAACAGACAGTTGGCGGCTGCAGTTGTCTCTGCAAATACAGCACATCAGTGAGCGCTTATGTAAGAAGGGTAATCTGAGTACAAGCTGGCTGGGACAGAAGGGGGGCAGGCACTCAGCATGCTTCAATGGAGAGACACTTTCAGACAGCTGAGGGCCAGCAATCTCCACCCACGTGGCTGATGGGGGTGGAGCTGCACACGAAAAGAACTGAGCCCGGGGTGGTTCAAGCTTAGTAGGGCGGCTTGTGGCTGTCTTATGGAGCCACCCTCCTCTAGACAACAAATCAAACTTCATAAAGTTTAGACTTTAGAACAGTTGGAAAAAGTGTTACTGCACCACGAACTTCTCCACATTTTTTCAACAATTACCAACTAAAAACTTCAATCAGTTTTCGTTTGATTGTCTTATTTTGCATGGACACAAAGTAGCTCATAATTGTAAAGAGGAAGGGGGGAAAAAATTTTATTGAGTCACTGAAACCCTCAGCATTATGCTGCCACCTCCACCATGGGAAGGTAGGCCTCTGTCACTGTATCAAGACCTTTGCAGGTTTACTTCCAGCATTGTCCTCTATTTAACTCCGTCCATGTTTTCATCAACTCTGACTTGCTTCCTTGTCCCTGCTGAAGAAAGGCATCCTCCCGGCATGATGCTGCCACCACCACAGGAATGGTCTGGTTAGGTGTTCAGTAAATGGCCTGTACTTGTATAGCGATTTATCTAGTCCAGATAAAGCGCTTTTACATTACAAACAGCCTTTCAACCATTCATACACAAATTCATACGCTGATGGTGGCAACACCAGGCCCTTTTTTGTATCTTGCCAGGGACACAACGACTGAGACAGACGGAGCGGAGCAAAGTCACAAAAGAATAGTCTACTGCAAAAAGTCTCAATGAAATACACTGAGGTTTGCGTCTGAATGTGACAAAATGTTAAAAAGCTCAAGGGGTACTTCTACTTTTGCAAATCTCTGTCACTGAACTGGTTTACACTTACCATAGTCTGAGATTGTGCATGCATTGGCCAGCGAGAGCAACATGTCCAACATGGATACGGTGTCAGAAAGTTTATAAAGGCAGTGGATGTGCTCATGGATGGTGGTAAGCAGTTGGCATATCACCCTATTGAAACATACATAAGGAGTAAAATCAATTTCACCTCATGAATAGCACCCTCTAGTGGACATAAAATTATTTAAATAAATCTAAAACGTCATAATGCAAGACAGAATAGCCTTTTGTGACTAAAACTTTCCAACTGGTTCGCTGGTTTGTGGTTTCGGTGACTAAAATAAATAATTTTTTGCTGTGAGAAAGTCATTCAAAACTCATTGGCAACACACAAGGTAAAAAGTATGTCTTACAATATTCCAGCTTCAATATTTTTACGACTTCAGTGAAATGCTTCAAAGCTCTGAAAGGTCCAATAACTTCATACAAAAAAAAATTGTTGGATATAGATACATTAAATGAGATAATCAATTTACTAATCATGTCTGTATCTTTGATTTTCTTTAGGCAAGAACAGCCCTAGTAGAAAAATATTTACTTTTTGAAAACAGTCAGTGCAGTTAAACTTAGTTATGAAATTATTTATAGATAGATAGCTGTCCTCTCACACATAAGACATGTGAAAAATCTCCCTCAGGGCTTCATCACAGCGTCCATTCATCTTCATCAGGTCTGCAGTTGTAAAGCCATAGCTGTTCTTGTGCTTGGTGACCTGAAAAAAAGTTCACGAAGGTCAGCTTTAGTGACTACTGGAGTCAATTTTGCTTTCTTTACTTCCTATTAGTGCTCTATTGTTCCTGATACAACTTAAGTCTGTTTGTGGAATATTTTACGTCTTTAAAGGATCCTACCTTGATGAACTCTGGGGGCAGTTTGCCCCCGGGTAAGACCACTCCATCCAGCTTCATCTGGATAAAGAATCCCCGAGTTGTGCTGAAACTAGTGCGTAACGGAAAGCTGTATTTCTCCCCCAACTTGTTCACAAGTCCTGCGCACAGCAAAAAAAAGACGCACAAAGCCATCAGGTATGAATACATGACATAAAACAATGCAAGAAGAGGGTTTTCACTCAAGAGCTGTCACGAGAACCTGCAATGTCATCTACAATCTCAGTGTAAACTCTGCGGGCGATGTCAAGGAACTCATTGATGTTGGGCCGCACTGCATAACACTTCTGGGTTCGCATGTTCAGGCTGCCTTTTAAATATGTGGTGTCATAATTTACCACCGTCTTGATCTGTTCGAGGATCATGTCGAATCTGAAAAAAAAAAATATATCCACACCCTGGTTTAAGAAAGTAAAAAACAGGAAATAAATGTACAGCTCCAGCCATATCTATTGGCACCCCTGTTAAACATTTATATAAGCCTGAAAAGGGATAAACGTTTAATTGCATCTCACACTGTAAAATTTAGAAAAACCCAGCCTTTGAGTAGTTATTGAGTGGGGATTTTTTTTAAAGCATATTAAAAAATAATGTTCTTGTTTTACTATTATTTCTACATCTAGAATCCCCTTTAAGATACATTTTATATAAGCCTTTTTAAAAAGATTTATTCTTTACATCTTTATGTTGATCAGAAATTTTGTGAACTTTAAATACTATCAACAAGCCGACTGGTTGTTTGGTTAGAAAAAAACAGCATGTTTTTTTTTTCCTACCATCACAAATACTGGGACTTTAACTGGAACCATGTGATTTAGTTAGATGGGCTTGGAGCATGAATATTTGGAAAAGTATCTTATGGCCACTGTTGGGTATGGCGGAGGATCTATGATGCTTTAGGAGTTTTTCTATTAAATTGGATCATCAATGGTTTTTTTTTACAGAACAATAAGCTTTAACATATGGCCAGTTCAACACAGAAATTGTTCACCAGACACAAAACCGATGGAGGGCTGTTAGGTCACATTTTGTTGCTGAATAGAACCCAAAGGCAGGCAGGAGAAAGGCAAGATTAAATCTAAGAAGATATTTATTCATAAAAAAGGTGAGCATGCTTACGCTAAGGACATGAACGGATAGCAACAGGTGAGAACAATAAATGTAATATGTAGCAGCTGTGAAAGAACACGGACTGAGGCACAACAGGAAAATGGATAGAAATTACAAATCATACATTAAAGGGAAAGAAGGGGAATCGGGAAACCCTCAGAAAACAGAACAGAACGAATCTGCTAAATGTAAAACCCAGACCAAAGAATATAAACCAAACAAAAGAGAAACAGAGGGCTAACAATGGCTAAAAGACTAGAAATCTAAAAGACTAGAAATCTAAACAAACTAAAAAACCAAAGTGTGATACATCTCACATGTTCTATGACAGCCCAGACTTAGAAGGATGTTTCCCAACCCTGGTCCTCAAGGCACACTGCCCTGCATGTTTTAGATGCCTCACTGCTTTAACAGCCCTGCTTTAGATGATTACAGTTCAGGAAAAGCCTGTTAATCAGCCATCAATTGAAATCAGGTTTGCTGAAGCAGGGAAACATCTAAAACATGCAGGGCAGTGTGCCTTGAGGAACAGGGTTTTTACAAAAATCGCTGCTGTAGAGTAACACAGTCCAGAGTCAGTCCTCAAGGGCTGATGTCCTGCATCTTTTACATGTTGCCCTCGTTCTACACACCTGAATCAAATAGATGGTTAATTGGCAGGCCTCTACAGTGCCAGGTGGCATGCTAAGGAGGTAATTCCGCTTTCTCTATTGGAGAATGGACACATCAAAAACATGCAGAGCCCCTGAGGACTGTGGCTGGACATCGCTTATCTAGAGAAACCTGTGGGATGAGCTGAAGATAAGAGATATTAAGAGACGATACAGAGAGATAATGCAAAGAAAGTTAAAAAAAATATGAAATGATACAGAAGTCTCTCAGATAGAGGCACCAATAAGCTTGGCACTGATAATTAAAAAAAAATTATCATGACATTTTTACACTCTGAATAAATGTACCAAAATTAAATGTATATTTTCCTAAATTTTTCAGTGTAAGTTGCTGCTGCAACTAAAGATTTATTTATTTTAAGGGAATTTACATATCTTTACTGAGGGTGTCAGTAAAAGTGGGTGGCACAATACACATTTACAGTTTGAATGAAAGAAAAAAGGCTTTGCACCTGTTGTCCTCCAGCATAGCACTGTATGCCTTGAGCAGAGCTGTGCTGCACGTCTTTAACACCACCTGTTTAATAAATGTAACGTTTACTAAGAATTGTTTTTTTTAAATTGTTGTATGAATGTTTACTGAATGATTACCAGCAGGCACAGACCCTTAACTGTGGCACCAGATCCAGTGTGTGCTTCAGCTGGATGACATGCGTGATCTTTGCTTCAGCAGCTTGAACCTGCAAGAGAGAGCGACAAACTAATTTCTGCAAAATAGAATTGCTGCAATTTAGTTAGACTAATAAAACGTTGAAAAACAAAACCCTGCATGCACCGTTTCCTGCTTTGGGATCTGAACGAGAACGGAGAGCAGCCGGTCGATGTCAAGGAAATGACCTATGGCTGAGGGGAGAAAGAAGTCTCTGTCACTGTCACGCATTATCTGTTTGCATTAAAACTTTGCATTTATGATTTTTTTAAAGGAAGCTCCTAAACCATTCTTTAGGCCGAAGAAGAGCTCCTCGTTTTGCAGCAGCTCTTGTATGGTGTCCAAGCGTGTGTTTATAGTATCCACATCAAGCAGAGGCTCCAGAATATTGGAGCGCAGCCTCCTCGCTCCACCAGGTGTTTTTGTATGGTTGAGTACTCCTAAAAGAGTATAGTCACTTCTGTCCAAAGGCAAACAAAGACAGGCTGAAAGTGTGTTCAGTTCAATCACTGCATAAAGACATCGTGATTTTGCAGTTGCTTCCTCTCTTACCTGTGGTCTCTGTTATTGACCACCAACTCCAAGTTAGCTGCAGAGGCCGAGTCAATCATAGCTGTCTGTTCGCTGCCTTTAAAGATCACTTTTAGAGACTTGGCCGCATAAAAAGAGCTCTGGATAAACTCCAAGTATTTCAGCAAAGCAGCAGCGGTTGCTAGGCAATAATACCTAAAATAGTAATAATACTAGGTAAACAAACAGTGCAGGGCTTCAGCAGAAACTGGTTTTGGTGTAGATATATGAGACCACAATTGATCTTCTGAAATGGCCCCATATTCAGTCTCATTAAAAACTGGTAGAATATGTGTAAAATTGAAATAAGTCTAATAATTTTGACAAAATGAGTGGTCAAATTTTCAATCAAAATATCGACCTTGCTAATGGCTACAGAAATGCTTGATATGTTTGTAACTTGCAAAGGGACAATAATCCAAATACATATATGTATAACTATGTATAACTTTTAACACTTAATTTGAATCCACAATAAATCATTTTTTAAAATTCATTGACACTATGTAATTCCACCACTTCAAAGGAAAATTGTTTAAATACATTTTGAAAAGCTCAAAATTAATGTGACTTTCATGCTAATGATGAATGCATCCAAACTTCTGACCAGTATTGTATTTCTGCGCCTTCATGGACTTTGCAGCTTACTTTGCTTGAACCTCCATTAGGACAGTGGCAAATTCTGGAGTGCACAGCTGCTGGATGTACTCCAGGCCTTTCTTCTCATTATAGTACTTTCTCTGAATTGCAATGAGATTTACACCCTGAAAACAAAAAAAGATTAACATATAGAAACATTTATTTACACTAAAATAAGTTCAGGTATCCAAGATAATTTTATCACAATGCATCTAGCAGTGATTGATAGGTTTTAATTTATTTAATAAAAAATAAAAAAACGTATTCAAAGATTCTTCCGTGTATTTATACCGGAAAATTCTCTGTGATGAGCTTGAAGAGTTTTGTCCCTTTCCCCTTTTCACTGGCTGTGTCTGGCATCAGAATCTCCACTGGCATCAAGATGTGAATTCTGGTTATAACCTTCAGAGGAAAAAATAAACAACTGGGAGACATTCTGTGTGTTTCATGTTTTATCATTACCTAGGAGGAAACGAATAGGTTACCTTGGCGTATGTTCCTGTATCTGCAAACTGAGAAAGAACAAGTTCTGGACATTTTAAGTCAATGCTGGCCATGCCGATCTCTCCTCTGGCCAAGCCTCGCCCTTCAACTACTGCTACTATCACAGAGGCACCAGAAATTGTGGAAACAGACGAGCCACTCGTTCCTGTCGAGAGTGACCATTTTGAATGACAATTCAGCTGCATTTTAAAAAAAGGTTTATTACATATGAAGCTTAGTTCAGTCACTAGTGACTGTGTAAGGTGTGAACCTGTTGGTCCTGCAGAACCTGGTGTCCTCCTGAATCTTGGTGTTCCTCCAGGGAAGCGAACAGAGCAGCTGTCTGAGGAAGACACGAGGACTGAGGAGGTTGTCCTTCCCACCCTGATGCCATTCTGCCAATGACCTTCAAGAAGACAGGCGTGTCAAAGACTAAACTTAACTCGTGGGAACAATCCTAATCTACAACTGATTTCACACCAGATAGACTATAGCATATTTTATGGTGTTTAATTTGAGTTTCCATTAACTAAAATTATTGCAGCTATTAACCATTGATTGCAAAGCCTTACAAAATATTCACACCTGCAGAAATGCTTCTTTTTGTCCCAATACAAGCACATACTTGTATGTGATACACTAACACAAAATAAATCTTTTACTTATTTTAAAACATGGTTTTAAATTTACAAGACACAGCTGTCGACCTGAACTGACAAGGAGAGAATTAATCATAGAAGTAGCAAAGAGGCTGCTCTGGAGGAGCTTCAGAGATCCATGGCTCAGGTGGGAAGATTTGTTGTTACCTAAAAGCTGAGCACTCCATAGATTTGACCCCTATGGACAAAGGTGTCAACTAACGAAGTACAAATACTCCATTACCGTACCTAAATAGAAATTTGGGGTATTTATAATTCACTGGAGTAATTATCTATTCACCCACTTTTTACTTCTAGTTCTTACATTTTCACGCAATTATCTGTACTTTCTACTCCCAACATTTTAAAAATAGCCTTGTTGCTCCTGTTTCATTTAGTCTTGTCATTATGTTAAAAATAAACACACAAAAAAACCCTACCCAAAGATTGAATATGACTGCAGTTTGATAGTAATTCTAGACATCTACCATTCTGGCACCCTGCTTGTAAGCGATCCATTGCATTCTGTGCACACAGGGGTTGGGTTAACCGGATATTTTTCATATTCATCCATTTTTCAGAATGGTGACAGAAACATGTGAAGGCCGCTCGTCATTTTGAGATTATAGTTCACGACCCTGACCATCTGGTGAAGACGCATGGACATTTTTAACTTTACGCACAGAGTACAGGTAACTGAATCAATAAATTAATGATAAAAAGATTCCCATGAAGGCATCTGAGCATCATCTCAGACCGGGATCCTGTACTTAAAAGTATCTCACTAACCGGGAGGCCTAAAGACGCGCTTCAATAGTCCGGTGCCAACAACCAGCGCAAAAGCAGCGCACACCACGGCATTTTCTGCTGCTGAAGCTATACGAAGAGATACTTTCCAACTTCTGATCACTTTAATTAGAGAAATGTTCCCTGATTTCAAAACTTTGGCTGAAGTGGAGCTTGTAGTTCCAGTCTCCAGTGTGGCAGAGGAGCTACATATTTTATACATGTGGTGACAGTCTATGGTGGTGACAAGCAGAAGGAAAGAAAACTGTATAGATACTGATCTATAGTCATCATCTCTACTGTAATGAGGTTAGTTTTTGTATAATAGTTTATCAACAGTACTTGTTTCTTTTAATTTGTTTACTGGTTTGCGTGCACTTTATATTTAAGTTTGAAAATAATAATAAAGCATTTTCTATTTAATTATACACTTGATCCTAATTCTGTCCTGGGTTTTAACTATTAAATAATAAAAAAGAAAGCATCACAAACACTTAAGGTCATGAAAATCAATTGGGATTTAGCAATTCAATGACCCATCCACCTTATTTATTGAAAAGTATTGGTATCGGCGATACTGGCCCGTATTTACTTGGTATCGGATCGATAGCAAAATATTCAGTATCGCACTACTGAGTGGGGCTTCCTGTTTCAGGATTTTTTAAACAATGGCGGATCATATCGAGAGAGTGGCTTACCTTTATTTGCTAAATAAAGCTAGACAACATCAGGGCCATTTGTGGATACACCCCATTCTTGAGAGGCGTTCTGAGTTTGGAGAGTTTAACCATTTGCTCCAAGAGATACGTATGGATGAGGTTCGCTTACAGCACTACTTTAAATGTGTAGTGACATCACTACAGTGAGACGCTCTGATTGGTTGACGCTCAGGGGACGACACCGAAAGTTCAGCTAGCTCAACTTCTGCTTTGCTGGCTTTTGTCGATTTGAAGCTTGGAAAGCAGCAAGAGTTTCAGAAATTGCCACGGCCAAAGCACCGCAGAGACTCTGACGGCCGCAACCATAGACTTATCATGTAATCTTGCCGTTCTGGGCGTTGACGTTTTGAGCAGTGTGAACGCAGCTTTAGGAAATAAACATGAACAAAGGTCATGATCATTATGGAAGTGAGCACAAGGATTTACTGTTTCCAGGTCTCTTTATGAGACATTTTAATGCTGAGTTCAACTAAAGTATTTTAAAGGGAGATTTTCTTTTATAAAATGTAAAAAAAAGATGAGATTCTTTGTTTGGCATTTAATGTTTTAGTTCTTTAAAAATGACAGGGAAATGCTTGAACCCGAGCACTGTTATTTATGAAAATATTTATGAATAACAGTAAATGTGGGTCTCTTTGGCTATTGATTTTATTCACTACATAATTATACACTTTTTGGTTAGTATATATGATCAAAATGGAAAAAGTGGAAAAAAATAAAACAGTATTGGGAAAATAATGAAAAGGATTTAATAAAAAAATATTATATATATATATATATATATATATATATATATATATATATTTATATATATATATTTTTTAAAGGGAATATACTGATGAAGGTGACAAGTAACCAATGTTTACTTTCAAGCTTTGAATGTTAGTGTTCAGTCTAAAAAGGAACATCCCACTGAATCATTTGTACCTTTTCTCATCTGATAATCAGACTGAGCAGTATTGATTAAATGTTACCATTTGAGTTAATAACCTGAACTTGGAAATAGTGTTAAGAATTAAAACAAGAAAATGAGCTGCAACAATTAAAAAATGAATTTGTTGCAGTTCATTAATTTATTAATCTGTTTGGATAACCAGGAGATTTTATGTAGAATGCATGAAGAAATGTATTTTCCTTGGGGGATAATTTATATAATATTATAGTCGTTATAGCCTTTAGTAAAAGTGTTTTTGGGGGAGGTGTGTTAGGTGCAGCTTATGCTTTAGTCTTTAATGGCTTTATTTACAACTTATATTACTTTTACACTTTAAGTAGTTTTGAATCCAGTACTTTTTTACTTTTACTTGAGTAGAAAACTTGACAGAAGTCTTTTTAAACCCTAGTACCTATACTTCTACTTGAGTATTGAATGGGAATACTTTTGACACCTCTGCTTATGAGTGGTATAACTAAATATCATTGCTAAAAGAAAGCCATAAGAAGCCCTTTAAGTAGTTTGTATGAAATTGTTAAAACAACGTACTCTTTACATTTAGGTTCATAATCATGTTGTGTTCAATCGCCTGATAACCAGCAGAAAGATGATAAAACACACTGAAGTCAACTGTGGTTGTAACCTGAAAAATTGTGAAAAAACTTCCATGGGTGTGAATACTTCAGCAAGGCGCTGCATACTCTAGTTTTTAACATCACCTGAGGCCATTCCTGGCTGGGATGGAGCATGACTTGAACTAGGAGTGTGAACATTTGAAGATGCAGGACAACAGGATGAGGCGGTATTTTCCTTCGGGCCGCTTCTGCTACATGTCGGTCTAGATTCTGAGGTCTCACTCGCGGTTACCTCTTCTGTGCTGCTCCGATACATTTTATACTCTCACAAACAAATTAGAGTAATTAGAATTTTCCAACCTGTGTACTATATGTGTTAAAATGTGCTCATTTGACTTTAACAAACAGTAAAGCGACGCTTTAAACATCTTTCAATCAGCTAGCAAAAAGTGCTATTCAGTGAAACACCGGAACTACGCATGATGCAGTTACTGGCAGATTAACATTTTACTTTGAAAGGTACTTTAAGGTATGTGTACGGAAGGTTTCAACAAACATCCAGAGGTAGCAAAAATACTTTATTGGTCCCTGGAAATTTAAGAAGAAATGGAATTTAAAACTCTATACACGTTTTCCAAATAGGGCTCTTATTCTGAAAAGAAACCATACCGGAAGTTATCTTAGAACACCAACCGTTCAACTTTAACCAACATGGCGGCAGCAGAAACAGACAACAGCAAGTATTTTGTGAGAGAAATTGAAAAGAATGACGGCTGCGTCTTGAGAATGAAGCAGTGCTACATAGGGGACGTTGGTTGTGTCGTCTGGGATGCAGCTATCGTTCTTGCTAAATATTTAGAAACCAAACAGTTTTATGACCCGTCGGCAGGAGTCAACATGTGGTGCGGCAGGACTGTAGTGGAGTTAGGAGCTGGGACAGGAGTAGTTGGTCTGATGGCAGCAACACTCGGGTGAGTGTATATATCATATACTGTATAATTACACACATATATATATATATATACACACATCTCTCTCTCTCGATAGATCTATGTACACACACAACTGTGCAAAAGTTTTAGGCAGGTGTAAAAACAAATGCTGTAAACAAAGAATGCTTTCTAAATTGGTAGTGTTAATCATTTATTTGTAATCGCTGAACAAAAAGGTAGTGAATGAACAAAAGAGAAATCAAATCAATATTTGGTATGACCACCCTTTGCCTTCAAAACCGCATCAATTCTTCTAGGTAAACTTGCACATAGTTTTTGAAGGAACCTGGCTCGTAGGTTTTTCCGAACATCTTGGAGAACTAACCACAGATCTTCTGTGGATGTAGGCTTCCTCACATCCTTCTGTCTCCTCATGTAATACCAGACACACTCCATTATGTTGAGATCAGGGCGCTGTGGGGGCCATACCATCACTTCCAGTACTTTTTGTTCTTCTTTATGCTGAAGATAGTTCTTAATGACTTTGGCTGTATGTTTGGGGTCGGTGTCCTGCTACAGAACACATTTGGGGCCAATCTGATGGTATTGCATGATGGATACAGTAAGTATCTGTCTGTATTTCTCAGCATTGAAAACAGTTAATCCTGACCAAATCTCCAACTCAATTTGGAGAAATATAGCCTCAAACATTCAAGGAACCTCCACCATGCTTCACTGTTGCCTGCAGACCCTTATTATTGTACCGCTCTCCAGCCCTTCGACAAACAAACCACGTTCTGCAACAGCAAAATATTTCGAATTTTGGCTTATCAGTCCAGAGCACCTGATGCCATTGTTCTGCACCCCAGTTCCTATGTTTTCCTGCATACTTGAGTCGCTTGGCCTGGTTTCCACTTTGGAGGTATGGCTTTTTGGTTCCAACTCTTCCATAAAGACCACTTCTGGCCAGACCTCTCCAGACAGCAGATGGGTGTATCTGGGTCCCACTGGTTTCTGCCAGTTCTGAGCCGATGGCACTGCCTGACATCTTCCGACTTCAAAGGGTAATAAGTTTGAGGTGTCTTTCATCTGCTGCACCAAGTTTCCTTGGCCAACCACTGCGTCTACGATCCCCAACATTGCCCGTTTATTTGTGTTTCTTCAAAATAGCTTGAACAGCACATCTTGAAATCTTTGTCTGGGAGAGACCTTGCTGATGCAGCATAACTACCTTGTGTCTTGTTGCTGTGCTCAATCTTGCCATGACATAAAACTATCTTTCACCACCTCACCTTGGCAGCCAGGTTTGGCTGTTCCTCACCCAGTTTTAAGCCTCCTACACAGCTGTTTCAGTTTCAGCTAATGACGAACGCGTGACATTGATGATGATTGGCACCTGTTTGGTATAATTGGTTGATCATGCAACTGACTATAATCCAACAAATCCCTGACTTTGTGCAAGTGTATCTAGAAGAATTTATGCCGTTTTGAAAGCAAAAGGTAGTAACACCAAATATTGATTTAATTTAAATGTTTCTTATATTTGCTCACTTTGCATTTTGCAAATTGATCAAAATAAACAATCAGTATTTATATCTCTGAAAGGATTCTTTGTTTACAGCATTTTTTCACAACTGCTTAAAACTTTTGCACAGTACTATATATATATATATATATATATATATATATATATATATATATATATATATATATATATATATATACACGTGTATATGTGTATGTTTTTATTTATTTTTCTTATTTTCTACAGTGCTCGGGTTATAGTAACAGACCTGGAAGACTTGCAGTCCCTCCTGAATGTGAATATTCAAGAAAATCGGTCACTAATCCGAAGTGGGTCCATATCTGCAAAGGTACTGAAATGGTTTGTACTTCTGTTTAATACCGAACTGGATTGATAAAATGTATACAAGCTGCATATTTACTACGCTCCAACCTTCCGATTTCTTTGCCTTTAAAGGGGTGAGGATGTGTCTGAGCTATTGCCTCCTCCACATTACATTGCCATGGCAGATTGCATATATTATGAACAGGTATTGTGCAAGTTTTCTACTATTCAACCTTCAAAGTTACATTTTGTCATGTTACAATCACCAATTTCAATGTTCTTCATATGGATTTGTGTAGTTTACCAACATAAAGTAGTGCACAAATATGAAATGACAATATTTTTATTTAAAATAAAATAAAGATGTTTCAATGAATTTGATTTGGCAGTTTTTTCTCAAATACCTCTGACTGATATCTGCCTAACCACAGTTCAGTCCGTCATCTGATAATGGAAAAATTACAGCATTACGGTAAATCCACCAACTACCAACCTAAACTGACAGGCTGGGCTAGGATCAGAGAAAAAGCCAAGAGACCCATGATAACGCTGAATGTGCTGGAAAGACCCACAAGACAGGTGAGAGCATCTGTTGACATGACAACTATTCGTTGTATGATCCAAAACATCTAGCCGTTAAGAAAGAAGAAAGGCACTAGAGGTCCTCTTTCACATTTTCCACTCAGTGTAAGCGACACGGCAAACGTGGAAGAATGCGTTCTGGTCAGTAGAGATTGAAACTGAACTCCTTGGCCTAGATGCACAGGGGTGTGGAGGAAACAAAAGTTGCACATCACCCTGAACACAGCATCTCCATGATGCTTCCATGCACCATGTTGTGGATGTGATTTTGGTCGGCAGAGAAGCATTTCAGAGTTGGTGTGAAGACTAATGGAGCTAAATACAGGGCAAATCTTTAAGAAAACCAGTTGGAGGCCTCCAAAGACATGAAGCTGGAGCAGAGGTTCCTCTTGCAGTGGGACAACAACCATAAACGCACCGCAAGAGCTACAATAGAACAGTTTAGATCAGGAGTCTGCAACTTCAGTACTTGAAAATCACTGTCCTATAACTTTGAAATACAGGAAAGGGACACTTGAGGACTGGAGCAGCAAATCAAAGCATTTGCATGTGCTATAGAACAACAGAGTCAAAGTCCAGACCTACAGTACTGTGCAAAGGTTTTAAGCCGGTGTGAAAAAAATGCTGTAAACAAAGAATGCTTTCCAAAATGGAACTGTTAATCATTTATTTTCATCAATCAACAAAAGGTAGTGAATGAACAAAATAAATATCAAATCAGTATTTGGTATGACCACCCTTTGCCTTTAAAACAGCATCAAATCTTCTAGGTAAACTTGCACACAGTTTTTGAAGGAACCTGGCTGGTAGGTTTTTCCAAACATCTTGGAGAACTAACCACAGATCTATGGATTTAGGCTTCCTCACATCCTTCTGTCTCTTCATGTAATACCAGACACACTCCATGATGAGATCTGGGCTCTGTGGGGGCCATACAATCACTTCCATTACTTTTTTGTTCTTTATGCTGAAGATAGTTCTTAATGACTTTGGCTGTATGTTTGGGGTCGTCCTGCTGCAGAATAAATTTGGGGCCAATCTGATGGTATTGGATGATGGATACAGTAAGTATCTGTCTGTATTTCTCAGCATTGAGAACATCGTTAATCCTGACCAAATCTTCAACTCCATTTGCAGAAATGCAGCCCCAAACAATCAAGGAACATCTACCCTGCTTCACTGTTGCCTGCAGACGCTCATTATTGTACCGCTCTCCAGCCCTTTGAAGAAACCGCCTTCTGCTACAGCCAATTATTTCAAATTTTGACTCATCAGTTCAGCGCACCTGCTGCCATTGTTCTGCACCCCAGTTCCTATGTTTTCCTGCATACTTGAGTCGCTTGGATTGTTTCCACATCGGAGGTATGGCTTTTTGGTTCCAACTCTTTCATAAAGACCACTTCTGGCCAGACTTCTCCAGACAGCAGATGGGTGTATCTGGGTCCCACCTGTTTCTGCCAGTTCTGAGCCGATGGTACTGTTGGTGACAAGTTTGATGTGTCTCATCTGCTGCACCAGTTTCCTTGGCCAACCACTGCATCCTCATTGTTACCCGTTTCTTTGTGCTTCTTCTTCAAAAGAGCTTGAACTGCACATCTTGAAACCCCAGTCTGCTTTGAAATCTTTGTCTGGGAGAAACCTTGCTGATGCAGCAGAACTACCTTGTGTCTTGTTGCTGTGCTCAATCTTGCCATGGCATAAAACTAGCTTCCACAACCCCACCTTGGTACCAGAATTTGGCTGTTCCTCACCCAGTTTTAAGCCTCCTACACAGCTGTTTCAGTTTCAGCTAATGACGAACGTGTGACATTGATGATCATTAGCACCTGTTTGGTATAATTGGTTGATCATGCAACTGACTATAATCCAACAAATCCCTGACTTTGTGCAAGTGTATCTAGAAGAATTGATGCCGTTTTGAAAGCAAAAGTTAGTAACACCAAATATTGATTTAATTTAAATGTTTCTTATATTTGCTCACTTTGCATTTTGCAAATTGATCAAAATAAACAATCAGTATTTATATCTCTGAAAGGATTCTTTGTTTACAGCATTTTTTTGCACCTGCCTAAAACTTTTGCACATTACTGTAAATCAAGTTAAGAACCTGTAAGCACTTGAAAATTGATGTTAACAGATGCACTCCATCGAATCTGACGGAGCTAGAGTAATTTTCCACAGAAGAATGGGGAAAAATCTAAGCCTCTAGATATGCAAAGCTGGTAGAGATGTATAAAAAAAAAAATAAACCTAGCTGTAGTATCAGTGAAAGGTGGTTCTAGAAATTTGTAAGAATGTTCAAAAACCATGTAGAATTTTCTTTCCACTTTAAATTGTGGAACTACTTTGTGTTGGTCTGACACATAAATTCTCAAAAATACATTGAATTTGGCAGATGTAACATGACAACAGGTATGAATACATTGAGGTAATGTAATAACAATTTTAAGACTAGTTAACAAAAGTATGTTTTGCTGTAATTCTCATTTGAAGTTGTGATTCATTTCAATATACCGTAGTCTATTGGTCCACTGGTGGAGACCTTGAAGCAACTTTCTGGACCAGAGACCTCCATTATCTGCTGCTATGAGCAACGCACCGAGGGCGTTAATCCTGAAGTGGAAAATAAGTTTTTTGAGGTATGAAAAGCAACAGTCCTTTTTTCCACTTTATTACAGATCCTTGTTTAATAAAGTATTATATATATATCTTTTTACTGCGATTTGGTGCCTTTTTTATGTTCCAGCTGCTGCAACGAAACTTCAGCTGTGAGAAGATCCCTTCTGACAAACAGGACCCAGAGTTCAGCAGTCCTGACATCCACATTCTGCACATTCGAATAAAAGACTGATCTTATAGCATGAAATTTGGGTTGCTATAAAGATTTATACCTGTATCAGAAAGATATCAGATTGACATTTAAAAAACTTAAAGCATATATAGTTTGTCTATTTTTGTTTTTACTTTTACATTTCAGGGTTATAAAAATGAACCATCCTTTCACCTGGAATATTCAGTTGTTTGCAACAGGATGTTTTTCTTTTGTTTGTAAAACAAACAAACCCAAACCTATACATTATGACCACTAGGGGGCGATAGGTACTCAACTCCAGGAACCCAAGATTATTCTGTGCAAAACTTCACTTTGTCAACCCAAGCAAACAATTTAGTATGCATATAAATAATTTGAGTAATAATTTCCTGTGCTGCATTAAGTAAGTTGATAAAAAAACCTAAAGGTTGAATTACACGGTTTTAGAAAGCAAAGTGAACACACTATGCCATGTTTTGCCCCCACATGAGAGGAATTCCATTCAGAGCTCCAGATTAAGAAGATTATGTCTCCTATTCAACTATAAAGCCATGAAGCATGCCCCACACGCTCTCACAGACATGCAGCCCCCCCCCAACATCATTTCTTGCTTTGTTAACATAGTAGGAACTGTAGCACAAAGAGCATGGGTGGCCTTCAGTACCCAGGCTAAATAAAATAAGGATACAGTTGACTGAGGGAGGTTTAAAAGTGAATAAATACACTAAATGCTTTATTAAAAAAATACTTCCTTGCATTATGAACACTTAATATTCCTGAAATGTGTTGGTTTCATCAGCAGGAAGGAATACTATCAAAAAGTTTATTTTAGCAATTCACTCCAAAAAGTGAAACTGTTATAGATTATTTACACAATATATTCCAAGGACGTAATTTCTGTTCATTTTAATGATTATTAACAGCTAATCGAAATCTAAAGTTCAGTTTCTCTTACAATTACAGTATCACACCAATAAATTGAGGATTTTTAACAAAAGTTATATGCTGTCGTCTATACAATCAGAGGGAAGACTGCTGACACCCTTTAGAACGGGGGGCAAGCCATGAAACATCACTGCCTAAGAAGCTGGCTTTTCGCATGATGTATCTAAGCACATCAATGGAAAGTTGAGTTGAAAGAAAACGGGTGAATGAACAAGGAGGCTCTCCCCCAAACAAGATGTAGACTGAGCCTGGAGTCTGTGTTTCAGTAGAAAAGTTTTTCTCAACCCTGGTCCTCAAGGCACACTGCCCTGCATGTTTTAGATCTTTCCCTGCTTACGCCTGCTTGAGATGATTAAAGTTCAGCTATCAATTGAAATCAGGTGTGCTGAAGCAAGGAAACGTAAAACATGCATCTTAGTTGACAAAAACCTTTACGGAGATGTTGATTTAATTTTCCATTAGAACTTGGCACGTGTCCACGCTGTCAAAACACAAATGCTTGCTTTAATTATCTTACTATCGTGCTTGATCATCCAGCAAACTGATCCGACTGTCCTATAAAGAATCGAGGTAGTATTATCAAAAGTAAGATAAGACACCAGAGCCAAAAATGCTGATGAGCTGAAGCCCGCAATTAAAGCAACCTGGTCTTCATTATAGTCGTAGCAGTGCCACAGGCTGAATGCCTCCATGCCACGCTGAGTTAGTGAAATAAACATTTCTGATTTATTGGCATGCAGCTTCATGTAAAACCAAAAGAAAATAAATGTATATACCAACTAATTGAGTAATTGTTGCATAAAACAGCCTAACTGTGGAAAATATAAATATAGAGTTCCCCATGGTCAGATGATTGTTTATGGTCCCAGCTCTGAAAAGGTGTCTTTAAAAGAAAGGGACAGAAATGATAGGCTGCGTTTTAACTCTGGAGGAAGGATACCTCTAAAGTCAGACTGGCTTTTTACCAACTGATTATATGGTGTACTATATGATATATTTACTATCTAACTGGGTTGTATGTTATTGAACTGGAATCTGTATATGAATGGATTAAAATTGGTTTTGATATGAAATTGTTTGATTTTCCTCTATAAGTAGAATTTATTCTGACCTTTTTGTCTTGTAATGTGCCTTTAAAATTTGTGTGAGTTGGTGCTACACAGATACACTGATTTTAATTTAATTTTACTTTTCAGGGAAACTATAATCACTCCCTCTGGCCCTTCACTATCCTTTAACATTTTCTCCTTTACAGTAATCAGAATGAACTTTGTCTTAAGGTCTCTTTTAGCTTTGACCAGCTAATTAATTTAAATCACAGCTGGTATTAAGTCCATGTCCCCGTGTGTGGTGGGAACAGCTCCCAGACGGTCTTATTAGAGAGATTATGGGAGGTAAAGACAAACTCTGCTTGTTCTTATCCATTTAAAGCTTTTACATTCTTAACAAATAACCCTTTGAATGTTCACCAAACATAACTTAAACAGCAAATATACACTTTTAAAAAAAGATAACTGTGCTTGCACCAGATGGGAACACACAAATGCTTAATATAAATGATGAGAATCTACAGAGAAGCACAGCTGTTATGTATACATAGCAGTGGATTATGGTTACCATGACACTTGTTTTTGTAGGTCCACCTTGCAATAAGACTAAATGGGGCCATTTCCTACCAACAGATGGTGCTATTAAGTTTTCAGACTTACCTAAAAACATCTCTTCCCTATAAAGCTATCTGTTCATTAATCATGATATGACATTAAAATATCTGGTCTCTTGCAAGCACACAGTTTTTACTGCTCTGTATATTATAAACTGAGTCGCACCATGATCCAAATGCTCTGAAAAAGCCATAGCGCTCTGTGTGGCGCACTCCACTCTGCTGCATCACATCCAAGTGACACAGAGGATCCTTTGTGTCACCATCATCATCACGCTGCCTGGAGCCAAGAGACACTGCTCCAGAAAAGGAAGACTCACTTTCTCGCCAACTCTTAGGGAGTGGCTCAAGAATAGACTTCAAACTGGGCTGTTTAAAAATAGAAGGGCTGCATAAATGGTTGACACCTCTGTTCCTGCAAAATGTGCCTAACCATTTCTCTCTGTGCAAACACACACAGACACACATTCCACTTCTATCTCTCATAGCAAAGTGGGTTCACTGAACTTGAGGCTGCACAAACAGACAACAGAGCTCACTTTTTTGAAGCAGAACATGTGACCTGTGTTATCTTTCAGCACACTTTCCAAACCTTTTGGAATGCAGTACCATTGAGCATTTCTTAACCACACTTTCACTGTGAATTTGGCTGCATGAAATGGCAATGTAATACTGTAAAATGAATGTTCTTTAGAGAAAAGATCGTCGCTTTCCTCCTCTCTCTGCTAAGCCGATGTTAGGACAGCTGTGCTGCAGCTGAGTGGGGGCAAGAATCCAGCACTGTAAGGATATTGTGCACATGTTTACATTCCTATTAAAGCATTAGTATTGGATATTCATTAACTTTCCTTAAACAGATTTTTGGAGTCCAAACCAATGTACATATGAAACATTTCCTTGAGTATTTTCTTCCTTTGTTGTCTGATTGTGGAGTGTAAGTGAGCATCAGCACCCGACCCGCCATGGATTTGTCTGCCCCCCCCCCCCCCCCCACCATATTCGAAATGTGTTGTTTCATCCAGACGCATCGTCACAACACTGATTTTCACGTAGAAGAACTGCTCAAAGGAAGCGGTTGAGGTTGCCTCACATAGTTTTTCAGTCAGTGAATGCTGGTGTGTGTGATGATAAGATCACCCTCCCTTGTTTCTGTAAAAACAGATGCTCCATGATACAGGATGGGGATCTGTGCGCTGCCTGAACAAGCATTGACCAGTTATATTCGCCAAATAGATTATCACAAAGAAGTTACAGCTGATTTATTCTTTTTTTTTCCTGAAACAGACGCAGTTGTGGTTCTTGCAACACGGAGACTCAGGAAACTGCAAGCTGCAGCCCTATTAATCATACCTTCCCCTTCTATCCCCGAAGTAAAGCCTTTCTCACACCTGAATCCAAGCTACAATCCTTCGTATTCTCTGTGTGGGTCAAACTCATAAATCTGTGTTAAACATCTGTAAATCCTCAGGAGCACCCATGAACATATCTAAGAAATGTAATCACACTGAAACCAATGATTATAGCCAAGTTAGGTATAATTTGTAGCACATATAGTGCACTTTATGCTTCTGTGAGCACCATATGTATGGGCTAAAACACAAATTGATAATGTCAGGTGGACTTCCAACAGTTCATAATAATTTTCTGGTTCTTTGAGCTGGTAATTTCACCACAGCGAGCAACCTTCAGCTGCAGATATGAATGGAATGTGTTTTGGACGACTGCCCAGTGTACCTTGGACTTCACAGTCCTCACATTTTCAACCTTATTTGGCCTGCCTACAGTGGGGCAAAAAAGTTTTCAGTCAGCCACCAATTGTGCAAGTTCTCCCACTTAAAAAGATGAGAGAGGCCTGTAATTTCATCACAGGTACACCTCAATTATGAGAGACAAAATGAGAAGAAACAAAATCATGAAAATCAAATGGTCTGATTTTTAAAGAATTTATTTGCAAATTATGGTAAAAAATAAGTATTTGGACTGTCCCCTACCGGAGATCCTTCCTGCCTACCGCATCATAATCCCCAACGACTGAAGATATACGTTTTGACAACATTTAATTTCTCTTTGGGTTAAAGAAAGAAAGTATTTTTGAACTTAAACAAACTGTACTTTAAACTTTTCCACTACTGTATTCCTAACCTAATCCCCACTTTCTTTTGTCTTCATGCTATTATTCATTCACTAATGTTCTCGCAAACCTCTGAGGCCTTCAGAGGATCATCGTATTTGTACTGAGAATAAATGCTGGATATCATTTATTCTCAGTACAAATATGACGACAGGACCCTACTGACAAATGCATACTTATCCTGAATGCAGAGGTGGTAGTAACTAGTTAAATTTAATAAGTTACATTTACTTGAGTAACTTTTTGGAATAAATGTACTTTTAAGAGTAGTTTTACTACACCATACTTTTTTACTTTAAGTTGAATATTATAAGGATTGCAACTCTTAAGTATAATCTCAGGATATTCTACCTACAGCTAATAACTTCACTGAATGAACAAACCTGTTTTAACTACAAAATGTATGAAACACAGACACAAACCCATAGTTTAAGTTAAAGTGAGACCTCTTTTTTGTACACAAACGTTCTTCTTTTAATTATATATTCTGTGTTCAACCAGCTGTAGCATTTGGAGATAATGAAGCTGCAGTAAACGCCATATATTGTCACTGGAACTACTTCACCATCTTCTAACATGTACTATATTTACCTACTATAAGTGTTAGTTTCAAAAGTTTTATATAAAAAATGATTTGGAAAAGTGTTATTTTTTTAAATATATATTTTTTCATCTTAGTACCAGAATATACACACATATATTTTTGTATGACATTTTAAAAAGATTAAATCTAATGTTATGATCAGTTACTCAGCACCTCAGTAGCCTTTTTATAAAAAGCATTTTTGACTCCTACTTGAGTAAGTGCTTGGACAACTACTTTTACTTGGGTAAAAATATGTTGAAGTACTGCTACTCTCACTTGAACACAATATTTGGATACTCTACCCACCTCTGCCTAAATGTTAATACTATTGCATGCCACAGATTTCCTTTCACTTTACACTCACGCACTACTTTGTGTCGATCTTTCATATAAAATCCCAAAAGAATGGAACAAATTTTGTTGTTTTAATGTGACAAAATCTGATAGATTTAGAGGGGTGCTAATACTTTCGCAAGGCACTCTGTGCAATGGCACCTTTTTATCAGGGGAACTGTGCCCTCAGCAGGATCGAAACCAAACAGTTTTTTGCCATTTCCGCACCTGTTTTTAACTGAGCTCTCTGAGTTCATCATTAACTACACTCTCGAAGAGGCTACAGAAGGTGCATATGAATTCAAAAGAGGACACCGAGGCAGCAGTTTCACAACCGGGGACAATTTTAGTGCCCTGAAGGATAAGCAGCCGCCGAATCAAGCTGCAACAGCAGCAGTTTGGAGTGGTTGTTCCCTCCAATCATTTAGCAAATAAACAAACGGCTGTAATAATGGTGTTTGGCCTTTATGGGCACGAATGTCCAAATCCTACAGTGATTACCCAGGAGGGTGTGTCTGCTAAATTGTAGGCTTGCATTAAGCCAACAATGACTATGTTGGGAGTATTACACTGGAACTACCTGCAGTAATGCTGCTCTGCAGATGGAGTTCAGAGGAAATGAAGACAAGTAAGTTCGACAAACCCCGCCCCAGAAAACCACAAAGACAGTTCAGGTTTAGCCTGTAATCGTAGGAGGGTTGCAGCTATTTAGCTACTCTGGAGCTATTTCACTTTTTTCCTGAGGCTGACTAATATGTCAGAAGCCGTCATTGTGAAACAGTGGAAAACGTGTTGGTTCACCATTTAGAGCCGTTCTCTTTTAATTATTTCCACGTAAAACAAAAGACCCGATAAGAGGCTTGTAGAAACAAAATGGACATCGAGTGTGACACCAAAGACACTCAGGCGTAACTTCAGAAATCCCTTTGGCCTATCGTCATAGGAACAACCCGAACAAACAAGCAGATTTGCTGCCTAAGACAAATTAGTCACCAAATCTTACAAAAACAAGTTAAGAGTTTAAGCCCTTAGTTTGTGAATTATGAAAGCACTAAAGTATGTGCTTGTTTTTATTGGCAAGAGGCTGTTTTTTTTTGTGTTGTTGCAGCACTGATGTTCAATCTTGACCTGCCTAGCCCTTCATTAATACAAAAACAGAAGGTCATTAGAAGAAGCTCCTCATTACTGAGCTTCCTACTTTGACCTAAAAGCCATTCCTAACCTTAGTTTCCGCTAAGGAAGTTTATGGAATTCCAGCTGAGCAAAGAGGGAATCGACAGAAGAGCGGGAGGTCTTATCTTTACAGAGGGGAGGTCATTAAAACTTGCTCATAGTTTTTGTCCTTAGCCCTCGGGTGTAAGTGTTGCCAATAAAGCTTCAAAGATCATATGGTTGTAATGAAATGGTGGAAACCCCGGTGGTTAAATTAGGCATATATCAGAGGCCTCTTTCTTATACAATGAGCTCAACTTGAAACCGGTTATATTCCTTTTTTCGTAATTTTTCCAAAAGAAGTCCTAAATCTCAGAATCTTTAGAAGTCCCCTCTGTCACCTGACCTGCCTGACAGAAACCTCTGTGGTTCTAAAGCAAACATCCTGAGGCTTTAAGAGCAACTGGCTAAAGCAGCAGATTTTACAAACAACAAATGGAGTCACTCTGAAAATTCCTGTTGCTCTGAATGGGACACATCTAATAAACATTAGGGTCTGATTGTCACTCTACAATTTAAATATACGTCTTTTTAACATCAGAATGTAATCTTTAAAAATCATACTTTGCATCCTGTGTGAATATTATTTTATAACCCTCAAGACACTGAAAAGAGTAAAAACAATACTAGTTTCACTGTGCTGACAGACAAATATTAGAGCATAAGATGCTGTATTTTACTTTATTTAAAACATAGTCTTACTGGTGCCAATTGCCCAGGCCATCTGCTCATAGTGTACAGTTGGCCACTTTACAAAACTGTCACTCATTTGTTGCCAGTATCAGTTTTAAAAGCAAATGAGTGACAGTAATTGTGTTTTAAGTCTATGGCTGCATGTTTCTAATGACCAGAAATATTTCTAATCAGCTGGATTTGTCGTTCTTGCAAGTGAAGCAGCGCGCAAAGGAGGGGCAGTGCAACATTACATCATGTCCCCCTACAACTGGAGAAAACACGAGCCACTCTGCCTCTTTCGCTTGCATTCCATTAACAGGACTTTGAACCCTAGAAATGGTATACTAGAAAATTTGAATGGTTTTGAAACCATAACCTTTGTATAAGGTGGTATGCGCTAAAACCAGCACTGTCCAACGCCTAATAGCAAAACTTTCTGGAACCCTTAATCTTCCAATCAAAATCCCAATCTTTAAATTAGTGTTTGTGGGCATCAAATGAATGTATTCTGTCATTTTTTTCTGATGTAATTGATTTTAAAACAACATTCTAACTGTATAATAGTAATGAGAATTGTTGAAAGAAAACCATAATAAGCTCTACTTGCAATCTGCCAAAAGCCCAAAACGGAACTATACATCCTTTATACAAAACGCATAAAACAAATAATCCCAACAGTAAGATGTGGCAGCATCATACTGTGGGGATGGGTCTCTTCCATTGGCATGGGGAACCTGTTTTAAAGTATTTTTAATGAGATGTTAGAAAATGTGGCAGATTTTCTATGGCTTTACTTAGTACTGATTAACATAGCAAAGACCCACCCCCAACTGTTGCTGCACACTGCTACTCAGCTGGCTGAAAGAAGGTTGCCGCCTTAGTTACAAAATTTAAATTTAGAAACACTTAGATATTTCTGGTTACAAAAAGACGAGCAGTCATGGTGTGGAAACTAAGGGAGAGCCAACCATCCCTCTTATTAATAACTCTTAAATCTACACTTGGCATGCTATGACTGCAGGATGGTTGCACCAAATAGATCCACTAATTATTCTAAAATAAACTGGTTAATTATCTACACTGGTTCTATAATGATGCTAAATTTAGCAAGTGTTTATACTATGTTTATGTTTAAAATACATAAAGTTTACATTTTTGTTATTATTTAAGCAGCCGCAAAGATAATTGTGTTTTTTAAAACAATTCGGCTTAATTTGTTCAGTAAAAACAGTGGTGCCGTGGTATTTTTGTAAGTATTCATAGAGATCACATCCTGAAATCAATTCGCTCCAAAGAGGAGAGCCTTAGTCGCTAAACTGAAGTGCTACAGATTTGCTTTGTGAAGTCACGTCGCAAGCCGAGGCAAACTCAGGAAGTTGCAGCTGACAGCTCAGCACCAACATGAAACATTCGAAGATAATTCACAGTTCAGCTGAATATCAGTGCGTCCTGTCCAACTTTTCATGCAAACAAATACGGGCTTTCGTTTTGTTCTAAAAGAAAAAAAATAGCAACTGGACTTCCTGTTTTGCACATTTTCTCTGGTGAATTGGGCGGGAACTGAGGCCAGCTTTAAGTCTGAGAATGGATGTTTAACTATTCACAAGGACTTGGCCAAAAAGGACTCTAAAGAATTTAGACCCTAAATTTTTACTCATGAGAGCTCAATTTAGATGTTAGGTTTTCTGACATTTGTTGACACAGGCATCTCATGCTTTTACGCATTGCTTCTGTATTCAGTAACCTTAATAAGGGTTACTCATAGGTTTTAGTCCACTGCTCTCAGTTTCTAAGCTAAACCTTGTAAAATATGCCCTTTATTCCCTAGTAGAGGATAACAAGGGCGTTTTGATTTAAATTGCTTAAACATACAATAAACAATATTAAGGAGAAATTAGCTCACTGTTAAGAGTACAATGCAATAAATGAACAAATATAGAAATTTAAGATGCAACTAAATGAAATCTAAAACCTGTTGTGGAAAATCTAGACATGTATAAGATTTTTTAGAGATAGAATTGAGATGAACACTTTAAATCCCTAAAAAATTAACAAAACTAAGACTTTGCAGTTTAATGCACCTTTAATAAGATGCCACAGCAAACAGTGTTTTCTCTGCCTGAATACAGCATAGAACCAACACAGTGCAGCACCCACCCCCTTGTAGCTGTGCACTTCTGGTCAGCTGGATGAAAGAAGGTTGCTACATTTTTCTCGTAGCTACAAAACAGGCCTTTCTGGATGTTCGGTATTATGCTGGTGGTGAATAAACAATACATTTAAATATTAGTGCATCAACTTAAGTTGATACTCTTCCAGCTTTGACAAGCGAGTCCAGCTCCTTCACAGCAGAATTACACAACTTCTTAAAGTGTACAGAAAGCTTCAGAAGAATTACAGATTTTTATCCAACTGTTTCTAAGTCAAACACTGTCAAATATTAAGTCTTATGAGATAGTGGTGGATTATCCAACAGGAATATTTCCATTGCAAGTGCCTAAACTTACATATAAAAAAAGCCATCTGAAACGGCCTAATTTAAAAAGCAAGACCTTCCAGACTCTATCAGGCAACGACTCAACCGCTGAATGAAAAACGGAGATAAAAGATTTAAAATCATTTTTTTTAATAAGACATTACAATGACATTGTTCTGTACATAGTTCCCCTTCAAATAAGGAATAGGAGATGCACCACAGGCTGTCGCTCAACATCCCACTTCTTAACAGCTCTCTGTTCTGACTGCACCAACGAATGGACTCTGATGTAGGGTTAATGTACTTATGTACTCATGCTACAGATATAAGCTATCATATATTGTCCCAAAATTGAGACTAATCAGCTGTGGAATCAGATTGAGAGGTCAGAGCTGAGGTTACTGATGGCCCGTTTGTTTAATACTCCGCACATTATAGTGAGACATGAAATAGGCCAATCGGTTAACTAGAAAAGCCCACGTAATTGTATTTGAGGGGGTAAGAAAATGTGTTGCAACATGTAAACATGGGCACTGGGGTTTTCTTTTTCTTGCATTTACCCCCGATGTTTAATACCAGAGAAGGAAAACTATAAATCACAGTACTGTGTCCTTCAAGTAGGCTACATGACAAAAAGAGCTCGCTGTCAAAGTAATCCCGACAGAGTCAAAAGAACTTTAAAACAGCTCAAGAACTTCCTCAGGAAAAAAAGAAAAAAAGAGATATAAAATAGAAAAGAAAGAACAGGCAAAAGGTGGTGATCTCTGTGGCTTTGACCTTAGAAACCAGGTAACCCCATTTTTTATTTTTCAAACAAGCCCAAGCAATAAAGAATGTGATATATGCCTGCTACAGAACACAAGCAAACTTTAAGCCGGCAAACCCAGTTAAAGATAAATTAGTCAAAAGATAAACGTAATAAAAATAAACTGAGATCATCAACTTTTCTTAAGCATTCTCATTTTGAAGAGTAAATTGTTACTTGCAACATTGTAGTTTTGACCTAAAACAGTCAGCACTCAATCATTAAGACTTGTAATTTGAGGTTAGCCATGTCAGACCCTCATACAGTCCATCACCTGTGGTCGCACAAGAGGGCTGAACATACCAATTCCTATCTCTGATCCGGGTCAATCCGAGCTTCTCTTGGATTTCATGCGGCTTCATGGCATCCGGAAGGTCTTGCTTATTGGCAAATATCAAGATCATGGCATCTCTCATCTCGCGGTCATTGATGATGCGGTGAAGTTCCTGCCTCGCTTCGTCAATGCGATCCCTGTCTGCGCAATCCACCACAAAGATCAAGCCCTGGGTCCCTGTGTAGTAGTGTCGCCACAGGGGACGTATCTTGTCCTGGCCTCCAACGTCCCAGACGTTGAACTTGACATTTTTGTAAGTGACCGTTTCCACGTTGAAGCCCACTGTGGGGATTGTGGTCACGGACTGTCCCAGTTTGAGTTTGTAAAGGATTGTTGTCTTTCCAGCAGCATCAAGTCCGAGCATTAATATTCTCATCTCCTTGTTGCCGAAGATTTTGGAAAGCATTTTCCCCATTTTGAACTCTTGAGCATAAATACTTTGTTCCTAAGGAGAAAATGGGATAAGGTCTTGATGGTCACTGGGAAAGCAGCTCGCAGTTTAGTATAGGTCTACTGGTGAAATCATGAACTGAAGGTATATTTTGTTTACCGAGGAACAAAAGTCAAAAACATACACACATGCTTGACTTTTCACCTGAAAGTCTGTCTGGATCTTGTTAGGTGCAGGGGCATTTATGCTCAGATAACAGTGTCTTTTTGGCCTACACACAACATGACACGATCGGACTAAGAACTTGGCAGCACCAGCTGTTGCAGGTCGTTCATTGTTCAGTAAAAAAACAGATGAAAGACACAGGCCGCGATGACTGTGGACTGCAGAGACAGATAAAAAAAAAAAAACAGGACCTCCAACAAATGCCGCGATACTTGAAGGGAATTTCCTCTGCTGTCAGGATGTGGCGGTCCTCCTCGCCGGGTGCGCCCTTGTTCTCTCCACTGCTGACGGCAGCTTTATGTCGGCTCACGCCGGGCAAGTTCACCTAGCTGCTTCGGGAATGACTTCGTAAAAATATATCCCTGCGAGTCCGTGGACAGAAAAAAAAAACCCAAACACGAAACTCTGCTCACACTGAAAAGAGATTTAGGGGGAGGGTCAGACATGAAAAAGAGAAATTAGCCAGCTATTGCTAGATTACCCGACAAGACAGCTAGTTAGCTCGTTACCTAGCACGCTAAGCTAAGTAGCTAACAGGAGTTAGCTGCAGTCAACTAAACGAATCATGGCGATAAATGTGTGCTACGATGACGGAATCATAAGCGACACGTTTAGATAGTAGAAAAGACGGGTTATAATTGAGTCACTTACCAATTTTCTTTTGCCCTTCAGAGTCGATAAACTGCCTCAGCTCTCGGCTTCCTCTTTTAACTAGAGCTATCCGCACTACCGCTGCTACAACGGAAAGGTGTGGAGCTGCATCAGGGGGCCACTTCCTCCTGTCTGCTCCATTCAGCTCACACCCGCCTCCGTCCTTCTGACGCTTCTTCACAGACTACCATACAGCGAATATGACGGGGGGGAAGAAAAAGTTTTATTTGGTCATTTATTTCAAAAAGTCTAACTCATATGCAGAGTTATATTTTTAACGTAAAGTAGCCGTCTACGAAATCCCTTAAGTAAGGGTAAAAAAAAAAGTATTTGGTAAAGGCTACTTAATTACCTGATAATAACACCTGTCAGACAGAAATAAATAAGTAATGTGCAAAGTCTCGTATTTTATAAACTAAAATGACAATTTATTAATTTACAAATACATAACATAGTAAACATACTTCCAAATCTTTTTTTTCAATATAAAAATTGTGAAACTACTGCTAGGTCAGCCTTCTATCACTTGAAGAACATCTTTAGGATTAAAGGACGAACTGAACTGCAACAGGAACTCGAAAAACCCATCCGTGCCTTTATCTTTAGTCTGATTGATTACTGCAACAGTGTCTTCACAGGTCCGCCTAAAAGTAAATCAGACAGCTGCAGCTGATCAAGAACGCTGCTGCTCGTGTCCTCACTAGAACCAGCAAACTAGAGCACATCACCCCAGTTCTAAAGTCCTTACACTGGCTCCCTCTAGCTCTAGCTCAGAGAATTGACTTCAAAATACTTTTACTAGTTTACAAATCATTTAATGGCTCAGCATCAAAGTATACTGAAGACTTGTTGTCACCCTACTACCCCCCCCCCCCCCCCCCAGACCACTCAGGTCCTCTATTTCCAGTCTACCCAAAACATGGAGAACCAGCTTTCAGCTTCTATGCCCCCCTTATCTGGAACAAACTTCCAGACAACTGCAGAGCTGCTGAAACATTGACCTGTTTTGAATTAAGGCTAAAACCTATCTGTTTAGAGCTGCCTGTGAGTAATGTTTTAATATGTCATATGTTTTTATGTGTGTTTTATGCTTTATTGCTGTTTTTACTCTATCCACTAATCACCCAAAGCACCTTGAATTGCCTTGTTGTACTTCCAGTGTTCGGCAGATGGAGTATAACATTAAAACAGCAAAGCTTTGGTACGAACATGGGGTCTTAAGTTAACATAAACTGTAAGTTTGTCCCTGTGTCTCATGTATTTTTAGTAGTAGTAGTAGTAGTGTTAATAGTAGTAGTGGTAAAACATCTTATTCAAGATATGCAGGTCCATTTCTTAGGATTGAAAACAACAAATAATCATAATAATGCAAATTATAACAGAAAAATGAAGAAGACAAATATAAGAAGCAAAGAATAACATGACTTTTGGGTTGAAAAATGGTTGTTCTTCATTCAGGGAAGTTACTCACACTGGGTGGAGTATCTGGAAATGTTACTCAAGTAGGAGAAGCGAAACTTCATAGTAATGTTACTCAAATAGTATAAAGTACAGCATTTTAAAACTATGCTTTTTTTTCTAAAAAGTTATTCAAGTAAATGTAACTGAGTTAATGCAATTAGTTGCTAGCCACCTCTGTTTACAATCAAAATTCAAAATATTCAAAAGATGTGTGGGCTTTATTAACGTAGCCCAAAAACAATCATTTCAATACAGAAATATGGACTTACCTAAAAGTTTGCCCATTTACTGTACAGTAAATGTACTCTACTTCTTTTGGAGGATTCTTTGCTTGAATGATGAATAAGAGAACTGGTGTCTAGCAAATATACCTTATAATTCTTCCAATGCTGCTGTGATCTGCTTTTACCTATGTCCTTTGCATATTTTTTACTACACTTTTCCTTCCACTTAACATTCTAATGAGATATTTCGTGAACAGCTAATTTCTAATCGCTTGTTGTGGCTTGCCTTCCTTGCCAGTGCCGTAACTGCTGGACCGCTGTCAAGTCAGCAATAATATGATATGGTCATAACATAGCCATAGCATGACATTGCAGCATTAAAAGCCTTTTTTTAGTTTCTTGTAATAGTCAGATTTTCTGAAAAACTAGATTTGAAATGTTTTTACTAGCTTTAAGCAATAATTTTTTGCAAACCATAATCATCAAAGTATAAATGTAAGTATATTGTGCTGTTAGTGTGTAGTAAATGTTTGTACTACTTTTATTTCAGTTTTTGAAGCAAATTTCAGACAAAAATGAACTTTTTTATTATATTCTAACTTATTGAGATGCACCTCCATAGAATAATATATTATCAAAACTTACAATTTCCTTTCCATAGCTGATTATTAAGATCGATACAGTGTTTAAGGTTTCTTTCTCTCCATTTGAAAGGAACATCCTTAAAAAAGTGCAATAAATAATCTGTGGAGACTGTGGCGTCTCATCTTGAATGCGAAAACGTTTTGGATTTCATAAATGGAACAATGCATGTTGTCAGTTGTTCAATTCTGAGTGCGGTGATGAAGAGTAACATCGCCCTCTAGTGGCCAACGACTTTTTTGTCCCATGTAACCAAATTGTTAATGTATTGACGCCATATTTTAATGCAATCTGAGACAAGATATGTCAAAGAAAGGGATCCACACTGTCACATTTAACCTGGATCCTGTGAAAATGCCTTTCTTCCCGTCTACACTAATTTCGACTTATATTTGGCAAAGATATCTAGTTTTCAAGTTGAGATTTAATGTATTAAAAGAAAAAAACTACCCGCCTTTATGTTGCCATTACTTACCCAGTCTCCTTTCTATTGTTGAATCAGAGTCAGAATCTGTGTTTCTACACCTGTATGATTTTCCACTGATCATAACCTGCATGCGTGTGTATAACACCTCCTGCCTGAGGGGAGCAGGTCAAAAAGATATATATATATATATATATATATATATATATATATATATATATATATATATATATATATATATACGCATGCAGGTTATATATATATATATATATATATATATATATATATATATAACCTGCATGCGTGTGTATAACACCTCCTGCCTGAGGGGAGCAGGTCAAAAAGATATATATATACATATATATATATATATATATATCTTTTTGACCTGCTCCCCTCAGGCAGGTGTTGTGTTTCTACACGTGTGTGATTTTGCACTGGTTTATATATATATATATATATATATATGTATATATTTATATATGTATATATATACGCTATTCACAAAGTGTTAGTTTCACTTCAGAAATTTTGGGGATAGGGAGGCAATTGTATTGGGGTGATAGACACACCTCATTTTGTGTTTTCCACGTAATGGTCTCACTGTGGACCTGTCCAGGGTGTATCCCGCCTCTCGCACCATGACAGCTGGACATAGGCACCAGTGGAAAATATTAATCTGTTCTCCTAATTTATTTAGATTTAGTTTATAATTATTTTTACACATTGTGGACCTTTTAAACACTGAATAATTAGTTAATGATCAATTACATTATTGCAGTTTAAACGTATTATTTTGATGTTATATTTTAGTTGTTTGGAAAAGAAATCTAACAAAAATGTCTCAGGGCTCAACATACATGGATGGATGGATGGATGGGTCTCACTGTGTAGAGTGTGCCTTACATATTGGGGCCAACACCAAAAAATACTAAAGACAACCCTTTTCAATGTGGCATCAATTTCAACATTCTGTGGTTTTAAAAAGCTAGTATTGTCAGTAAGTCATTCCAACTTCATCCTTCAAACAGCCATGAACACACGATGTCACTTAACGGACGAGCAGCGCCACCTGGCCATAGCCCGCCTTCGGGTCGGTGGCAGGCTGTCAGATGTTGCATGTGAACTTGGTGTGACTCAAAGTGTCATCAGCAGACTTGCATCAAGACACAGAACTACTGGCAGAGTTCGTGACAGACCCAGGAGTGACAGACCGCAACGATGACCAGTACCTAAGGACCAATACACTCAGACATCGTCATGCAACTGCCACACAGCTGCAGGCCCGTTTACGAGATGTGAGGGGTACTAGGGTTTCCAGACAAACCATTCGCAACCGACTTCACCGCTTTGGCTTGAATGCCAGACAACCGTTGCAGGTGACTCCATTGACACGAAGACACCGGTGTAAACGTTTGCAGTGGGCACAAGACCATGCGACCTGGACAATGCAGCAGTGGTCTACCGTCCTGTTCACTGATGAGTGTTGGGTAACCTTGCACAGAATTGATGGTCGTCAGCATTACACCGAGGTCAACATGGTCCCCAGGGTTAGCTTTTTATGGAGGAGGTGTAATAGTCTGGGCAGGCATCACCAGTCAGCAAAAACTGATTTTGTTATTGTAGATGGCTCAGTCATTGCACTTTCTTACCTCAGAGACATCATAGAACCCATCATCATCCTCCAATTCCACCAGCACACCCACAACTTTCTGTTCATGGATGATAATGCTCCACCACACAGCTCGACTTCAGGAAGTCGGAGTGCCTCATATGCTATGGCCAGCAATGTCCCCTGACCTGAACCCAATTGAGCACGTTTGGGACCAGCTGAAGCAGAGAGTGGATGATCGTACCCCACCCCCACGTGACCTGGCAGAACTGCGTGTAACACTTGTGGAAGAGTGGAACGCATTGCCTCAGGACATCATGAGGCTAGTGAGGAACATGAGACGTCGCTGTCAAGCTGACATTTTCAATTTGTGTTATTTGGGGCTAGTCTTATTATTGTCTACATTTTTGGGGTAATAAATATTACACTAATGAAAATGGTTTTTCTTCTCATTTATTATTAGAAATATCAAAGTACTTTACTTATTTCATTAAAATTCAGACCAAATAGGAATAGCACTCATGTAAATAACAATCCCTAACTTATTGTGAGTAGAATATATATATATATATATATATATATATATATATATATATATATATATATATATGTGTGTGTGTGTGTATATATATATGTGTGTGTGTATATATATATATATATATATATATATATATAAATAATTCCTGACCCCACACCTGTGAGGTCAGCTCCGATAATTCTCTCTGCAGATTGCTTCTTGTAGTTAGGAACTGTCCTGTTTTGTAGATTAGCTGGACCACACAAGGATGAGGGAATACAGAACAAACTAAGTAAAAACAGTGCAGAAGATGACAGCTCTTGTGCCAGGTTTTACTTCTTGAGTTCGGGCAGGAAGTAAGGTCTCTACTCAGCCTTCTTCCAAACAGTGTCTAAGTGTGAGAAACATCTCAAATACCTTTTGCACCATGTTTGTTATGAAAAAGGGATCATATACAGAGGTAACATTAGTCTTTGCATGGCATTAACCTAATTTATAGATACTCTGTAAACAGAGAGGGGGCGCATACCCTTTGAAACTGCAACCCGTTTTTTATAGCTTCGCAAAGGGTTACAGTTTGCTTTGAACATTGAAAGAAACATCAAAGTTACCCAAATATCCAAATGCGCAAAACCTTCTTTTTTTAAATTGAGGCTAAAAACACATCTGTTTAGAGTTGCCTTTGAGTAACGCTTTGAGGTATCATGTTTTGTATATGCTTCTTGTTTTACTGCTGTATTTACATTATATGCTTTGTAATACCTTGATGTACCTGTGTATGCTTATTGCTTTATTGCTGTTTTTACTTTACATGCTTTGTCTGTGTTTTACTGCTACTTTTATTTTACCTCCTAATCATGTAAAGCACCTTGAATTACCTTGTTGTTGAAAGTCCATCTGTTTTCTGTACCAGTCATTCCTATGCAGGGTTGAGGGGGGGGGGGGCATGTGCAGGCCTGCTTCAAGACCTCCACCATAGTCCCTGTCCCCAAGAAGCCAAGGATGACTGGACTCAATGACGACAGACCTGTGGCTCTGACATCTGTGGTCATCATTTGAGTGCTTGGTTCTCTCCTACCTCAAGACCCTCATTGCCCCCCTCCTGACTCCACATGCCCACAGAACCAACAGGTCTGTAGACGATGCCATTAACATGGCTCTACACTTCATCCTGTAGCATCTGGACTCCTCGGGTACTTACGCCAGGATCCCGTTTGTGGACTTCAGCTCTGCCTTTAACACCATCCTTCCAGACCTCCTCCAAGGCAAGCTGTCCCAGATGAACGTGCCTGATCCCATCTGCAGGTGGATCACTGACTTCCTGACTGACAGGAAGCAGCATCTGAGACTGGGGAAGAATGTTTTGGACTCCCGGACCATGAGCACCGGCTCCCCTCAGGGCTGTGTTCTTTCTCCTCTGCTCTTCTCCCTGTACACCAACTGCTGCACCTCCGACCACCAGTCTGTCAAGCTAATAAGGTTTGCAGATGACACCACCGTTAATGGAATCATCTTGGACGGGGATGAGTCTGCCTACAGCATGCAGGCTGACCTCCTGGTGTCCTGGTGCAGGCACAACAACCTGGTACTGAACGCCCAGAAGACAGTGGAGATTATTGTGGACTTTAGAAATCACACAACCCCACTCCCCTCCATCATCCTGACTGACACCCCCATCACCACTGTAGACTCATTCCGCTTCCTGGGTCCCACCATCACCCAGAACCCTAAGTGGGAGCACACCATCACCTCTGTCATAAAGAAGGCCCAGCACAGGATGTACTTCCTGAGGGAGCTTAAGAAATTCAACCTGCCGGCACGGACGATGCAGTTCAACACTGCAATTATTGAGTCCATCCTCAACCCCTCCATCACCATGTGGTATGCTGGCGCTACCATCAGGGACAAACAGAGACTGCAGCGTTTTGTGTGCTCTGCTGATTGGCTGCAGACTCCCATCTCTACAGAACTTGTACATTTCCAGGACACTTGGGTGTGCAGGTCGGATCACAGCCAACCCTTCTCACCTTGACACAGTCTTTTTGACCTGCTCCCCACAGGCAGGAGGTGTTGTGTTTCTACACGTGTGTGATTTTGCACTGGTCATAACCTGCATGCGTGTATATATATATATATATATATATATATATATATATATATATATATAGTGTTTACCTTATGTTTGCACAAAGCACCACAGCAATTTTTCTAATGTTGTGAACCTGTTCACACATATGGCAATAAGACCTTTCTGATTCTGAATATCTAAAAGCAGATTTGGGTACCTTTGAGTACAAGTCTCTGTATAGATGTGGTTTTATTTACTACCAAATTAAAAGAGAATGCAAAAAGTGTGGTTATGGATACTTTGTGTTGTAGCCTACCTTTTCTATTGTTTTCTATTCTATTGTGAGAAGTTTTTGATTTTGTCAATAATAATGTTGCCTCTTCTAAAAAAAAAAAAAAAAAAAAAAAAAAAAATCTCTATCTGCACACTTGTGCCAAGTTAGTGTCATGTTTGTATTTGGGGGCGGTGCAAAACGTATCCAGAGATTGCAAATTGCCCCTAGGTCTGCACTTTGAACACCATCGACTTAAATGATTCGAAATGTACATTTAACATACTGTTTCGATTGATTATCAAACATGAAACTATATATATATATATATATATATATATATATATATATATATATATATATATATATATATATATATATATATATAATATGATTTTTTTTTTTTAAAAGCTTTTTGCATTCTCCTATTACGGTTAAAATTATTATTTTATTATAACGCGTAATAGCTGCAGACGTGGTTTCTTGGGAGCCACGCCCACATTAATGACGTCAGAGTGGATTCCATAATAAAATAGCGAATATAAATGTTAAAATAACCGCTCCGCCCCCGTTTTGCTTCGTCACGTGACTCCGATTGAAGCTCACGTTGCGGGTCTCTGACTGAGCTTGGAGACCACTCATCACCTTTAACGGGCGGTTTTAAAGGGGCAGCGCCACTTTAAAGGCATCATGGCGGAATACGCTCGACCCAACACGCTCGGCCGGGCTCTGTCTCATCCCACGCTGATAGAGACGAATGATGTTTCCTCGCCAAACGTTCAGCTTCACCCGTGCCGAAGGAGAAAGCTGTCCAGCTGCAGCTCGGTGGAGAACCTCGACCGGGTGACTTCACCTTGCGGCAACGAGTCGCGGGTCCTGGTGTTAAACACCGGGGGAACCATCGGCATGACGCTCCACGATAAGGGTAGGTGTGATAAGCTGGGCTCAGAGTTACCGCTATGTTCACGTCAAAGTTACCGCAGTGTCCCGCAGGGGGAGACGGTACCTGAAGCCCACAGACAGCTGCGAGCAGCTCAACACAGGCTGGTCTGTCACATGTTGCTGAGATCATGATGCAAGGATTACACCGTGCTTCACAACAACTGACACGTGGATGCTAAAATAGACACGGTTACCACTTATAATGGAAAAAAAAAGTTAAAATTGGTTAAAAAATGCTTTCAACCTCAAAGAAACAGCATAAGCATTTGTTGCTAATAATAAAGTTGGATAAATTTGAAACAGGTATTTATTAGGATTGCACTTTTCAGTGAGTTGAAGTTTGTTGACCTCAAAGGATGGCATCTTTTTTCAGCTTATAGTAGGAGCCACATCATCATTCATGAATCGATAACCTCATGTTGACATGTGGTATTGTGCAACATCTACAACATGTTGGGAAGCAGAATAACACTCAAAGGTCCCTGTTAGATTCTGGCATCAGTTTTTTTCACCCTGGTTATTTATTATTTAAGCGTCTTGGTCTGTTGGCTGCACTGGATACACTATGTTACTGTGAGTGTTAATATTAACTAAGGAAGGATGGATAATGTGGCTAAAGCTCTAGAATACTTACAATATTTGATCAAGGAGCAGAAAGTGATTAACAATTATAAAAGTTGGCTTTAAAATTCAATAAAACATACCATACACGTGGCCTATAAGGAAGTATACGGGGCCACCATTATTTTTACAAGGTGGAGAGCACATTGCGACCAGTAATGTAAACTTGATTAGCATTATTTTTACACTTGTACACTTGAAACATATTTATCCTCTTAAACAGTACTGCAGATTGGTTTTTTTGGTAAATTGCTGGTTGAGGAAGTGAAACATGTTAACTTGTAACCCATAATGTTCCACAATGCTTAAGGGAATTGTTTAGTTACGACAATATCTATGAATAAATCATTAATAAGGTTTATTTTTTTATTTGCTCTTTCAGGAGAATGCTATATTTCAAAATTTTATTTTTTAAACCATATTGTCAAATTTGTCAAAACTATTCAATACAAAACGTTCGTTTGATAATTATTTTTGTCCATATCGTCCGGCTCTGACTTTACGTCTGTTCAGTTGGAAGGTACTTGTTCTTTATGTTAATGTTGCTGTTTTAGTAGATTACTTTTTACTTATTACGTATTTATTTCAAACATGTTAAAACAGTATAAACAAAATAACAGACTAGGGACATATTTTCCCCTTTAGTCAGTTTAACGAGCTATAAATACGCGATCCCAAATGTCATTGCCAAAGTCTTGGAGAAAAATAAAATATTGAGTTGAATGAAATTGTTATTAACAACACCAAATTCCATTCAAATCTGTTTATTTATTAAGCTCAGACTGACAACAAATCACATCTCAAGGTAGTTCACAAATCACTTAGATCCAGTTCATATCCGAAGATATTTGGTTAAAACTGTACTTTTCAAACTAAAATAAGTACATTGTGAATCCACCCTGGTTATTAATACAATGTGGTCAACTTCTGTTTATAAGGCCAAAAAGCATTCCTGAAGAAGCCCTTTGAGTCACTGAATTTGCAGCAATCTCTCATGCAGAGAAAGCAGGCGGCAACAGTGGAAATGCAAAGCAGCTTTTTGTTGAATGTAAACAGATAAATTACCAAAAAGCAGCAGGTAGATGTCTAACAGCTCTGTGTGTGTTTGTCCTTGTTAGGAGGGAGTTGTATTTCACACCAGGACACCATAAATAAAAAAATCTATCTAAAGCATATATCCTGATTATCGGTTCAGCTGAATAAAAACATCATAATAATGTCATTTATTTTAAATTTCTTTTGGATAACTATTAGGGATGTAAGAAAATATCGATACGCCAATGTATCTTGATATTATATGTCACAATATTGTATCAATATTCAAAAGCAATGTATTGATTTTTGTTTTATTTTTTGGAATTTGAATGAAACCATTAATGATCACAGAAATTTTTGTAGTAGAATTAAAAGTATGACTGGTAGTTGGTGGTGGTTTTCACCTTCTTCGTTCCAGTGGATCAACTAGATCTGGTAATAAAACTGGATGTGTTAAAGCATGAAACAGGTTTTAGCATTTAGAATACTATGAGTCTTAAAAATTACAATATATAGTCTTACTCATAGTATCGCAATATATCGTATCGTGTGTCCCCCCTGTATTGTGATACATATCGTATCACCAGATTGTTGCCCATACACATCCCTAATAACTATGCGATTCAATTTAGGATTAGACTCTAAAACTTATAGGCTAGGTAGTTTTTGACCAAACTCTCATTTTAACATAAAAAAGGTGGTGACTTGATCAAAAGATCTAAAGGGCACTAGTTGTATCCGGGACCACACAGCTGCGTTTTTTTTCTTCAGGTTTTTCATCACAGGACCAATATGTCTGAGTGCTGTTGGTCTCCTTGGCCGCTGGTTGTTCACTGAGGCAAGCTAGGGGGTACGAATGGTGGCTGTTTGGAACTGGGCGTCCTGCAAGTTGTAGAAATGTTGGACCTGATTGGTTGAACTACCTTGTTGAATCAAGTGTGCTGACTCAGGGCAACATCTCTGCACCGTGCAGGATTCTGGTCCTTGTGGGCTGAGTTTTGATGTCACGGTCTGATAAGTCTTTTAAGATGGCGTACAGGAAACACCGCCTTCCTTCCTCTGATTGTGTGGCTCTGCGGTCAGCTATAGAATACAAGCTCCACAGACCTCTTATTACTACTCAAGTGTAAAAAAAACAATAAAAAAACAATGAATGTCCAGAACCTGTTCTATAGTTTTAGATAAACTTTAGCAGCGTATAGCTCATAATTCAATTGAAAAAAAGAAGAATTGAATAAAGAATATCACTTATTCTGATGAAATACTTTCTTTTAGAGCTCAGGCTTTAAAACCAGTTTATCTGATGTTCGGAAGTAGGGGAAAGAGAAAACAGTTCATACCATCTTGGCTGTAAATGAAAGTATTTTTTCTGTATTGACCAAATAATCCCCGTAGAGGTGAAGACTACGGCCATCCTGAAATTTGCGAGGGGGAAATGTGGTAATCCCAAAAATGTAGAAAACGCAGCCCCGTGTGGTCCAGACCAAATCGTTAGTCCTTGATGTTCGGTCGAGGGCAATGTCCTTCCACAATGTCGACCTTTATGGCCTCCGCATATAATGAACAGTCTTCTTTTTTTTTCTTGGCCTTTTTAACTCAACTCTACGTCACACTTTTTAAAAATCAGTCAGATGTACTTGTTTTGCTGCCACTTTATTCATAGTTTTTGTTTTTTTCTAGCTCGCCTCTCTTGGCCACTCCTGATTAACTCGCTTTATCTCTGCTTTATTGCTGTATTTCCTTCCTTCCCAACACCTTTCTTTGTGATTGTCATTTCTCTCTCCATCCTTGAGCTGTCTTGCACGTTTCCTTTTTCAGCTATTTGTAACTCACACAAAAAGTCATTGCTTTTACTTACTTACTACTGATTTGTTTTTAATCATTAAAATCATACTTCAAAACCATCAGCTTAAATCATCAACCCTTGACACCCCGTACTGATTATTAAACTTGTAATAAATCTACAAGATCAATCCTGTTTAAATTACTTTCATCAGTCAGTAGATCAACCCTGATGTTTCCTGTGCATTATCTCCTCTACTTCGAACCCTAATTCCCATAATAGTACTATGAAATAGAATGCATTTAATGATTTAAATAAGAGACATGTAAAAAAAAAAAAATTTGTCAACATTGTTTATCGCTTCTCCACCTGCACAGACTACAGTTCCCAGGGTTATGTGTTCAGCATCACCAAGGTTTGCAAAAGGAGAGCTAGTCAGCTAGCATTTTCATTCTGTGCAGCATTATGTAACAATTCAGTTCATGTTTGTCAGATCTGGGGCATAAGATCTGATTCGATCTCACACTTTTTATCTTGATTGCATGGTGGTGCAGTTGATAGAACTGTTGCCACGTAGCAAGAAGGTCCTGGGTTTGAATCTCTAGGGTCTTTCTGCATGGAGTTAGCATGTTTTCCAATTCATGCATGAACCTTTTGGTTTCTTTAATTTATTCTGTCTGGATGGATCTGGATTGAGTTGTCTCTCATTAAAAGACTTAAAAAACCCCACAATAATGATTAAAGCTTCTGGCTTTAATCATAGATTTCACAACACAGCCTTGGTAATTTACTAAAAAATAGTTGCTGAAATGAAAACTGTTAGATTGTTTTTATTTTATTTTAAATAATTTGTGTAGTTTCTTATATTTACCTCTAGGGTTCAGTATAACACTGATATTGTTGTGTTCTTGAGACAGTGACAAATCCCTCTAAAAGAAAAGCAGTATAAAGAATAATAAAAAACATTTTTTCTCTCTTACAGGTTATGCCCCTAAAGCCAATACCCTCGTGGAGAGTCTGCGCAAGCTGCCCATCCTGCATGATGAGCTTTATGCCCATCAGACCTGTCTCTACGAGTACTACAGACTCGAGAACACACTGGTCCTGCCGTAAGTTCACCATGAGGAAGCATATCACTTCAGTCAGCATGTAGCCTATACCTTATGCTCCTAAAGATTAAATATTTAAGGCCACCCTATGTGCTACAGATATAGCAGAATTTAGAATAAAAAAAAACCATAATTGTGTTTTACAGTTCATTGTTAGTTGTATAAAAATATTAGAATAATAAAAAAGCTGATTAATGGATACAGTTTCTAAATTGTTTTAATCTAGTGCCAGGGAAAGACCCAGTGATCTTGTAAGGTTGGTGTTATTGTTTGACACTAAAGCATTATCATCTAACTTAATTTTCTTTATTATGAAATTTGTTAATAATTCCTGTAATTTGTTGTTTTGGACAGTTTTCATAGTGAAGCAATTAATGATCTAATATTGTTGGGTTCTTAAGCAACTAACCCTTTTTTATGCCTACAATGTAGCATCTTTACATAATTTGCTGACTTAACAGTTTTATCTCCTCTTGTTTTGTCCCAAATCCCTGTTTCGCATTGGAGGGGGGTAAAAACCCTCCTCAGAAACTGTTTTCGAACTTCCTAACGTTCATGTTTCCTTTAATAACCGTAACCTGCGTTTGTCACCTCAACAGAAGGCCAACGCCCCACGCCAGTCTCCAGTTTCCTCGGTGCTGTAAAACTGAAAGCATGCCTTCACTGTGCTTGAAAGTCTTTTTAAAATTTCTCTGGCATCCTTAAGACCAAATGTTACAGTGTGCTCGCCAGAAAGAGAACAGAGTCAAATAAATGTTGGCTTGAGTGTTTTTAATGCCCTCCACTCTCCCGATTGCTAATGTGTGCTCAGTTTCTAGTAAGCCAGCTGCTTTAATGTGTGAAAGATAATTACCCGGGCTGAGATAATCTAATGTTCCTTGGAGCATCAGTTTGTAAAAACCAAACAATAAGGTGTTGATCAGGATGTTTGATATAGCCTGTGTTTTTGTGCTGCACACATGCAGCACAGGAATGAGAGTGGACCAGGCGCCAAGCTGATTAACAACGTTTTACTGTCTGTCCTGTCAGTGTGAGTTATTAGCATGAAGGTGCATCTCAATGAGTAACTAACTTATTTCAATAATTTAACTCATAAAATTATTTTATATAGAGTGCTTAAACACAGAGTGAAATATTTTTGGATTATTATGGCTTTCAGCTAATGGAAACCTAAAATTCAGCATCTAACAAAATGTAAACATTATTGTAAGTGAATTAAAGAAGGTTTTTTTTTTTACACAAAAATTTTATCTAACAGCCTACCCGGTCCAGCAGACAGTCACCCCCAACAAGGAGGATAAACCCCAAAAGTTACAAAAAGCGGACAGTTTCACACAGTGCTGTATCCAAGCATATTAATGGAAAGTTTAGTAAAAGAAAAAAGTATGGTAGAAAATGTTTTACAAGTTACAGGCATAAATGAAACAATTCGACAGTGTTTAAAAACTGCTGAACTAGATATGACTTCAGAAACATATTACCCAGGCTAAGGAGTGAAAGCACTGGCCTGTGGCTCAGTAATTTGTGCAATTAATTAGATTTTTTGCCATTTTTCTATTTAATCTTATGATTTTCTAAGAAAGTAAAAATTGGGTTTTTATTACCCATAAATCATAATGCATATATAATAATAGACACTTTAAGTGTATAATTTTCTGTCTACAATCTACTTAATGCAGTTTGACCAAATTTGAAAACTTATGCATATCGCTGCGAGATTTAAGTAATATTTTAATTTTGACATCTTGTTTCTTTAGTTTGTAAGTAAAAATTAAGGTTGATAGTGCCCCGGTTAAAGATCTGACAGAGTGCCAAAGATTAGGATGATGGCAAGGAGGCCTTCCGACCTGATATACAGACAGACCGACCATATTTTAATCTGATAGAGAATCTGTGGAGGGAGCTAAAGATTGGGGTCATGGTGCAGATATCTTCCAACCTCAGACTGCTAGCTCACCATTTAAAATAATCATAATACCAGTAAAAACATGAAAAAAAGCTGTGGCTGTGATTGCTGTAATGCTAATAAAGGTGTTTCCAGTGATTGTTAAGAAGGGTATAGATAATTTTAGATGTTATTTTCTTTTCAATAAAATATAAATTAAACGGTATATAATTTTTTTATATTACATTGTTTTATCTTTTGATAGATGCCTGTATTTCCTGCCGGCAACAAACTTTGGTTGAGGGAAAAATTATTTTGAATCTTTATCTACCAAGGGTATGGATAATTTTGGCCTTAACTGTACGTGGTTTTACTTTTTGAATTAATGACAATAGTAACTTTTTCCATTAATCCTATCTGTATTTTGCGTGTCAGTATCCACTGAATTAGGCCCATATGTAAACTAAGTCCATCCACTTTCAAACCCCAACCCCTTTCATAAAAATGCATTCACACACATGCACAATACACACATTTATTCTTCTTTAACTATCAGCCCTCCTAGTATGGGTATGCTAATGTGTAGCTTTGATGCACCTCAGGCCAGAAAGATGAATAATTTGGGATTTGAATAGTGTTTTCTTCTGGTACTTTAGCTCTCAGATTAACGACAACATATGTCACAGGGTTGTGTGTGGATGAGAGGCTAATTGGACGAGTGGCAGTGAGGCCCCCTGGTTGGATGGGCTGTGGCCCGCCTGCTCTTCCCCCTGCTGTTCCTTTCAGCTCCTATCTCCATGGGACAAGGTCGCTCATGATAATGTGGGGGTGGGAGTCGGAGAGTCGCACCCTGGTTTTTTTTTTTTTAAGGAAGAGATTAGCGGGGATATCTTTCAGTCACTGATGAGGCCGTCACGCTGCTTTACATGTGAGTGTTGCAGGTGGGGCTCTTTAGGTCATCCTAATTTAACTCCACTTAAAGGTGATGTGAGACTTTCCAGCCTCGTGAATGAGAAAAAATATTTTCCCCCTGTAATCATACATAAAGTGCCACGAGTATAAAATTGGTCTTGTCCCCATAAATGTAACTTTTTGAAATGTTTTTGTTGTCGTAGTGAAAAATAATTAGCCGTATGAACAAAACCCAGACCTGAGAGTCGGAACGTTGCGTTTTTGAACACTGTTCTCCATACCTGCACGATAACACACCTCGATTTTCCACCAGCGGGATTCCTTTTTTTGTTCAAAAAATGTTTTGGCAGCTTGCTGTGGAGACGGAAAGGCCCAGCTAAAAAAAAAAACCCACAGACCCTTTTGTTTATTAGTAACCATTTCTACTTCTTTAAGCTTGCTTCCTTACTTCAATCAGAACTCAAATACAAAAAACGATCGGAATAAACAAATACACAAATAAATAATAATTTATCTTGTCATATTTATTTATTTATCCTAACAGTCTGCAATTTATGTGTTTTGAAGTGAGTGTATTTGCACTAACTCCACTAACCTATGAGACTTTTGTCCTATCAGAGATTTGTGCTTCCTAAATATTAAATGTGAAAACTGTTTCCCTTCCAAGGCCGAGTAAGTTAAACAAGAGGATAATCTACACGATCCTGGAGTACAGTCCTCTGCTTGACTCCTCCAACATGACCACAGATGACTGGGGTCGCATTGGAAAAGACATTGAGGTACATTCAGAGGTGCATCTCGTTAAATTAGATCATCATCAAAAAGTTGAATACTGAAACTCCTATTTTATAGATGAAACACACACGGAGTGATAGAAATGTAAGAAAATATCGATATATCGCGATATTTCACATGATATTGTATCGATATTCAAAAGCAATGTATCGATTTTTTATTTTATTTTTTAGAATTTGAATGAAACCATTAATGATGACAGTAATTTTTGTTGTAAAATTAAATGTATGAACACTAGTTGGTGGCTGTTTTCACCTTCTTCAGCTGGATCTAGTAAGAAAACTGTGTTATTTATGAAACAAGTTGCAGTGTTTAGTATGCTGTGACCGTTTTTCTACAATTAAATAGAGTTTAAAAAATCACAAAATATAGTCTTACACATAGTATCGCAATATATCGTATCGTCCCCTCTGTATTGTGATACATATCGTATCACCAGATTCTTGCCAATAAACATCACTATGGAGTGATGTTTTTTTTTTTTCCAATTTATATGTTAACTGGTAATACAGATAATGAACACACCAAAGCACTTTCTCAGCAAATTATAATATTACATGAAATCAATAAAAAGGCCTTTTTAACAGAAGATTTTTCCTACTGAAGTTTGTCAATCTCTAGTATTGTTCACCAATACTTGGTTGGGGCTTTTTTGCTTTGTTTGCTACATCAATTAGTTGTGGCTTCCCAATTCATCATCGGCTTTGGAAATGTCCCTCAGCTCTGGATTCTGTGCCTCTCTACTTTTCCTCGAGATACTGGGACCTTGCTTTCCAAATGAAATGCAAAATTTACATTAATCTAAAAAGAGGACTTGGGAGCACTTAACAACAGACCAGTCCTGTGTCTCATTTGCACAGGTTAAAGGCTTCTGACATTATCACTAGGGGCTTTACACATCTGTCTGTTTGGTGATTCCAGCTGCAATCTTTCCCAAACCCTTGAATGGGGTTTGGTTCATAAGGTTGCGATTATCCCTGATGGTTTTGGAGCTGTTAACCACACGTTTTCCTTCCTCTCAACTTTCCATTAATGTGCTTAGATATAGCACTTTGTGAATAGCCAGCTTTTTTAGCAACGACCTTTTGTGGCTTACCCTCCTTCTGGAGGCTGTCAATGACTGGAAGTCTTCTCCAGAATCACACAGGCCATAACAACATTTTGGTTTCAAAAATAGTTTTTTATTGGTCCTGTGAAATATTCAACATTTCTGAGAAACAGAAATGTTGGTTTTCATTAACTCTTTATTCATAGTCATATAGAATAGAATAGAATAGAAACACATGCTTGATATTTTGCTGTGTGAAATGAATATATATAATAGATTAGTTTTACTTTTTGAACTGAATCACTGAAATAAATGATTTTTTTGATATTTAATTTTTTATTCAGATGCACCTATCTATAAACACTTATGTCAATGTTTTAAGGCAGTTTATATATATATATATATATATATATATATATATATATATATATATATATATATATATATATATATATATATATATATATATATATATATATATATATATATATATATATATATATATATATATATATATATATATATTGCATCTTGACATCAGTTCTCATTGTGTGTTCTGTCTGTCTTTCTTCAGAAAAACTACGAAAACTTTGATGGGTTTGTGATACTTCACGGCACAGACACTATGGCTTACACAGCCTCTGCTTTGTCCTTCATGTGTGAGCATTTGGGAAAACCGATCGTTCTCACCGGCTCTCAGGTAAAACCTGTCTTCAACAGTTTAACCAACCGATTCATGAAACCAGCCCGCTAACTTGAATGTGTTTACTTCCTGTATTTAGGTGCCGATCTATGAGTTAAGGAATGATGGCAGAGACAACCTGCTGGGAGCACTGCTAATCGCGGGCCAATTTGTCATTCCTGAGGTTTGGAAAACCCCCTTAGATATAATTAGAATAGTTTGACAACTTGGCTTTATTTATTATCCTGATATCCTGTATTTGGGGAGTTGGTGGGACTCAACATTTCTGAATGAACGTTTAAATTCAGTAGATATGAAGTGTAATATGCAGAGAGAATACATCATATACCTCAGACGGGTGTGAAACGGTTGAAGGAATGACCGGGTGGTGTTTCGCAACACTAAATATTATTGAACAGGAAAAGCACTCAGTTCGTTGTATGCGCTGCACAAGTGGAGCAGGACAGTCTGTCAGAGCCGAGCATTTCAACCTGACCAGGTTTTTGCTCATTTAATCTGAGAATATAATGTTTGCAAATTTAAAATAAAAAAACACTTTGAGTACTTTGTTAGGAAGAGACTATCTGAATCTACTTTGAAATGAATGCAACATGTGAAGCTAAACCTAAACTTTACATCTGTCAGGTGAAACTTTTCTGATTTGTGTGACTTTATGTGGTAGAAGTGTAGATAAACAACCATCTGTGTTCCCATTTTACAAATTCAAACTCAATGTGTTGCATGCATTTGTATTCACCCTGCATATCAGACCTAGATGTACTCTGCAAGAAATTTGTTCTTTCAAGGTGGCAAGACAAAGTTCTTTCTGGCAAGGATGTTTCATGGTTCACAATAACTCAGTGCAGAACTCTTAAGAAGTTCTCTTATCTCTCGTTCTGCCCCATTGAAGTATAATAGTGCTCAGAAACCAAACAAAAAATCGTTCTGCACTAATGATGTCGAGAACAAGCTGCACGGACTCACAAAACAGAACTACATCAGCAAAGTGATAGTGAGAACAAAGTTCTTTGTTTTTGCCAATATGTGTTGGCCTATAAAGGTCTAAGTTTTTTTGGGTTTGTCTCCACCAGCTTTGCAGATCTAGAGACTGATATTTTTGCCTATTTCTTCTTTGCAAAAATAGCTCAAGCTAAAACTGATTGTTTGGAGAACATCAGTTTTTAAGTCTTGCTACATTTCCTTAATTAAATTTAGGCCTGGATTTTGACTGGGCCAATTTACCACATGAATATTCTTTGATCTTAATCATTCCTCTGCAGCTCTGGCTGTATGTTTAGGGTCGGTTTTCTGCCTTGACCATAGCAAGCTATCTTCGAAAGATTACCCCGCGTTTAGATCCAATTATCTTCCATGAACTCTGACCATGTTTTCTGTCCCTTCTGAAGAAAATGAACCCTGCAACACCATGCTGCCACCACCATGTTGGGATGACATTTTCAGGGTTTTGTGTTTTTTGCCTCTGTGTTTTTTGGATTTAGGCCAAAAGTTCAATTTTGAAGTAACTTCTTCCATGTTAGACAACAGATAGGAATTCTTTTGGTGCCAATTATTGAGTGTACAACTCATAGTTGCCCTGCTGACGGATTGTTTCACCTGAGCGGTGGATCTCTGCAGCTCCTCCAGGGTCACCATAGACCTCTTCTTGTCTTTTTCCCTGAATAATGTTTCTCCTTGCCTGCCTGTTTACGTTGATGGCCCTCTCATTGCAGGTTTCCAATGATGGAATAAACAGTGATCTTTAAGATGTTCTTTTACTAATCTCTGAGGTCTTCACAGAACAACTGGATTTACACTGAGATTAAATTACACACAGGTGGCTTTTGTTAACTAATTAGGTTACTTCTAAAGCCTATGTCAGGGTATCAGGTTAAAAGAGGTCACACTTTTCAGATTTATATCTGTCAAAGTTTTTGAAAACCATTAGTTATTTTTCTTCTGCAACATCACAATTATGTACTATGTTGTTTTGTTCTGTCATATTAAGGCCCAGTAAAATACACAAACGTTTGTAGTTGTAACATGAAAACATGTAAAGAAAAATGGGATGGGGATACTTTTGCAAGACTCTGTGCACAAAATTGTATTTAGACATATCAGGGAAATGCAAATAATTCAGCAAAGAAAGAAAAAGACAGACAATCTACAAACTAACTGGATCGGCTGCTAATTTTGGTCAGAAACTATGTCTCTTCTTTTCCAGGTGTGCTTGTATTTCTACAACAAACTCTACAGAGGAAATCGTGTGACTAAGGTGGACGCTGGCAGTTTTAACGCGTTCACTTCTCCCAACTTGCCTCCTCTAGCCACAGCTGAAGTGGATTTTAAAAGTCAGTCTTAGATTAAATACTTAATAAATAATACAAATGTGTGATTTTTGTTGTTTGTTCCTAAAACAATCTAACCATTTTTGCTTTAGTTAACTGGGACACTGTGTGGAGGGCAAACACCACGGCAAAGTTTCAAGTCAGTACTGAGCTGAACAGGAACGTGGGTCTGCTCAGGTTGTTCCCAGGAATCACTTCCTCAACAGTAAGAAAATTAGATTTCTGTCATACTAGTGGGAACAAAGCTCTTATGGCACCAATTTTCACTGCTTTACAAGGATCTTTGAAAGTCTATAGCAACACTTTACTATCTAAATTAAGGCAGTTTTTTGGGTGGGGGGGTTATGCATTTTCTAGCAGTGTATTTTAGCTTTAAGGTAATGTTAAACAAGGAATTTGGTGTACATGGCCTTAGATAATATATATACATACAACCCTACCAATATTTGTATAAATATCAGTTTCTTTGAAGACATGCTTGACAACACATCGACAAGGTTCTGGCCTAACTCTGGCTGGACATTTAACTTCCTTTCTTGGCCGAATTAATAGAGTTAATGTAAATTGTTTAGCTTTCTGGCTCTAACCGGGGTTTTAGCCATAGACCCAAAATTTTAGCCTCCTCTTTCCATTCCAAAGTCATTTTTAAAGTGTTCTCAAACACCCAAACTTTTGCTCATCTGAACCAAGCCGTTTCCTCTAAAGAGAGATAATTGGTCAAGATGTTTTAAAACAAGGCAAGAACCATCAAGGCTCACATCCATTAGAAACTAGAGGATCCTGGAACCAGTTTTTTGTCTTTAGTTAAGTGACTATTACATCAACATGGAGTAAGAGGGGTTAGGTAAAGAAAGCAATGCCTGCCCAAAATCCCCACCTTAAGTCTGATTTAAATGCAAATCGGCTCACACAGAAAAGAAAAACGTTATGTTCAAAAAAGACAATGATTGAGTTATTTGCTTACAATGGTAAAAGGTATGTTTGGAAGAGTCAAGGACCTCTTTCATAAAGCAGTCTCCATCTTTTTTGTGAAAGAAGAGATGAAGTGAAGTGGGTAGAACTCTGTTCGTCCCCCTGATTTACCAAGCGAGGAAGTCACAAGCTCGGATCAACGGGCTTATGTAGTAATCAGTTCTTTAGGTCAATTGCATTGGTTTGAAATATTTAGCTCTTACGCAGTATTAAAATGATTCATTTCTGAAGGTAAAACACTGTTTTTATGAAACTGCAATAAAACAGTTACTTTTATGTAATTACTTTTCTTCTGTTACTTCATCTGTTCTTGTAAACTGCAGTGGAAGTTCTGGCCAGAGAAAAATGAGAGAAAGTTATGGGCCATGTCCAATCACCCTGTAAGGAGGGAGGAACGCAGCTCATACTGTACCATTTAACTGAGCTTCCCCCTGCAGAACCTGCAGGGACGGTTCTCCTTTACTGTCTCAATCTGCTCCCTCTCCCCAGCTCTGCTATCAAGGCTTTCTTACAGCGTTTAAAGACCTTTATGAGGCACAGTTTTGATTAGGCTCCAGGCTCCTGCATAGTCACCGTCCCCACTGTATGGAAGCGTGATTTGAGGTCTGTGTCAGACCTTTCTTGTCAAACTACTAATTATACCCAAAAATACTGACTGAACCCCGAACTTTAAATGTCACCTTCCGCTCACACTGCTATTTGTTATGTGACCTTATTCTCACTAATGGCTTCAGATTAATTGCTCTCCTTTCTGCCGTTGAAGTCATCTGGTGTTCTAGTCGTATGCCACGGTTAATGATGTGCTATAGGGCCTCCGAGTGCCTGCCAGCCACCCGGTGATTGAGATACTGGTTTTAGAGATGGCACCAGATGGGCTTTTAGTAGAGTGAATGGTCCCGTGCATAAGAGTAAAATGCACTGCAGGAAAAATAACACGGAATACTAATTTCTCAATTTGATGCTATGCGGTTGTTTCGGTCGTAAACTTTTTCAACCTGAGCCGGTTCACATCTGTCCCCAGGTCAGGGCTTTCCTGCAGCCGCCCATGCAAGGCGTCGTCCTGGAGACCTACGGAAGTGGGAACGCGCCTGATAACCGCCCTGATCTTTTGGAGGAGTTGAGTAAGGCCACCAACGCTGGTGTCATCATAGTCAACTGCACACAGTGTCTGAGGGGTACTGTGTCTGCGTCCTACGCCACTGGAAGGGTAGAGGATTATTTAATGCTGAGGCCTGCATGATGATTGAAAAATATGCACCTGCATTATCCTTGTGAATATTGTTGTTACTATCAGTTTTTCTGGTGTCTTCCTTGCTACAGTGCTTCCTTGTGTCCTTCCATTCTATCTTGTATCCTTCCCTCTGTCCTACCTTGTCTGATCTTGTTCTTTTTAGTTGGGTCCTTCCTTACTTTCCTCCTATTTCCTTCTTTCCTTTCTTCCTTATGTTCCTAAATTTTTTGTGCCCTTCCTACTTTCCAGCCTGGTATCTTAACCATCCTGTATGACTAGTAACATATTAATAATTTCTTATATATATATATATATATATATATATATATATATATATATATATATATATATATATATATATATATATATATATATATATATACATATATACATATACATACACAACCATCACCCTCTTTAACAACTTCGTGAAGATATCTGAATGAGTAACAACAACATTTTATTTCACCTTGGGATTAATAAAATAACTACATTGGTAAAACTGTTGACCATCCTAGACATTTGTTATATATCTTTCATTCTCAGAACCATATTTTTTTGTATGTGTTTTAGTCAAATTCAGTTAAAACACAAAAAATGAAAACATAAAATTGTTCAAAGACGGAAAAAGTTCAGAACCCTAAATGTTAGCTCGAAATCACTGAACTCGGTTTCAATGAAATTCATTTCAATTGTTCTTAAGAACCTATATATATATATATATATATATATATATATATATATATATAAATCAAATGTTAAACATACATTTAATTTAATTATTTAAAATTTTACTTTCTAAGTATGTAATTGATGAAATATTAAAGCATTTAAAGAATTATAAATTAATTTCATGCATGTAGTTCCAATTCTATTTAAATTATTATATACCTAAATACAAATTATAAAAATTGAACAATAGAACAACTATTTCATCCAAGCAGTTTTTTGCAATTTTACAGATATTTATATTGGATAAAGATTATTTAATCTGCTGTGCAAATGACTTGTTCCTGACTTTCCAGGTCTTGATGGATGCCGGCCTGTTAGCTGGAGGTGACATGACTCCTGAGGCCGCCTTGTCAAAACTGTCCTACGTTCTGGCTAAAAAAGAAATTACTCTGGATGCTCAGAAAAAGGTTACCACCTGTTTTCTTTTCTTTTTTGGGAAGGGGGGTTGGTGTTGAAGTGAACTTTTCAAAGAAAGAAAATCTTAAAAGTAAAGAGTATTTTGTCCCCTTCTCCAGATGATGGCTCAGAACCTGCGAGGTGAAATGAGCGCCGACCTCGAAGGAGCCAAACTGTGTCTGAGCGACAGCGGGTTCATCCAGGTCATTGCCAAGTCTTTGAGTGTTAGCTGCAAGGAGGTAGGCAGACAGACACCCACGCACATGCTTTTACCCCACATCAGCTAAACAGGATTTTCAAGAAACCAGTTGATAACAAGACGATCAAGTCCTAAGTGGCTACATTTGTCTTTGTAGTTTTCTTTTCTTTAAAATTTCTTTTGAATTTTCACTTCATTCTCCAGGCTTGTGTTTTTTTTCTTCTCACTTTTCCCTACGAAGCTTAGTGTCATATTAAAACACTGAAGTGTTGCATGACATAAATACTGTGTGTATCTTGTCCATCCCTAGTTTGGTAAATTTGACAAAATGGGAAAACAGCCAAGGGATACGAGTGCTTTGGAAAGTACTGTACTGCTAAATAAATTAGCAAATCACAACTGTTGTAATATGGATTGTTTATAAATAGTAATATTTTCAAACTTTCTAGAAAGGTCCTCTGAGAGACCTTTTTTTAAAAAGTTTTGAATATTTTGATGTCCAAAAGGAGTTGGAAGCCATCCGTGATGCCCTGACTCCTTCGCTGGCATGTGCTGCTGCTAAGATCGGTGACACAGAGGCCTTAGAAGCTCTCAAAGAAATGGTAAGCAACCCTAATTACATAACCTGTTTCTCATTGTGTCACAAAAACAAAAATCGTTCAATACACGCTTGCTTTCATCATTCTTCCTAAACCAATATGCGTTTTTGTTGTTGGCCGAAGCTCCAAATACAGTTTAGCAATAACCTTGTACGTCAGCAGAGAAGGGTTTTGAACTTTCTTATCTTCTCATGTTTGGGCAGCAGGGTCCACAGTTGAAACCCGGACACTGATTACTTGCCAAAAAATGTCAAGGTTATTCTTTGTGAATTAATGGTACAAGTTCACACAAAACCAAACAAAACTTGAGGACAGGGTGAGGCAGGTTAAGCTAGGTGTTTGTAGCCTGGTGTGTTTATCTTGAACAACACAAGCCTCTATGCCTCTTTTGACATCACATGAGGTATAGGGCAACTCATCAGAGTATTTTGGGTATTTTGTTTCTCATTTTTACCTCTGCCAAGGAGGTTATGTGTTCGCCAGGGTTTGTCTGTCTGTTAGCAACATAACTCAAAACGTTATTTTCAAATTTCAGGAAATGTCTGCAATGGGACCAGGAACAATTGCTTATTTGGGAGTGGTCCGAAAACCGGCGTTACAGAAAAAGTGATTTTCGTGAATAACTACTGAACAAATAATAATATCAGTGTGAATCCAGCTGCTAAAAGTATGATTTCATGGTCAAGGAATCAAAAAAATTTACAATTCGATCACAACACTTTATTTGTTTCTTTTCATTCAAACTACATTTTTAAAGACGTTTACATGGTTTTGGTGTGGTAGTAGAAAGCGTTTGAGCTGTATCTGATCACACTGTATGGATTTCAGGAAACCTTGGCAACATTAAAACACATGTAAGCAGATTCTGAAGACCAGGGCAGACTGGAATTGACAGATTTAATTATCCTTAGGGATTATTTTTACCTTTAGTTGTAATAGTGCGTTCGATTAAGACAGTTTAAGTCCCAACTATCTTTCCTGCAGATCAGTCCCACTTGTTGGTGCAGCAGTTTGCCAGGCAGACAGATTTACAATCTTCACAGAATATGCATGGAAACAATCAGACCATCCCACAGATTTTCAATGAGAGTCAGATCTGAATAGCTAGCCTATTTTAAGACTTGAATCTTCCTCTACTAAAGCTAGTCCTGATTGGATGTGTGCTGTTGGTCTAAAAGATGAAGATATTCTTAATCTTCAGCTTTCTAAGAGCAGTCTGGTATTTGAACTGTTTACAGTTCCCTTTACCTGTCTAAGGTTCCATTTCCAGCTGAAGAAAAAGAGCCCTAAACCACAACTCTACCACCACCATGCTTCGCTGTGGGTATGCCTTTGTTTTGGTGATGTACAGTTTTGTTTTGGGGCCAAACATTTAAAACTATGATCAGAGAGTTCAACCTTGATTTCATCAAACGATACCACAGTTTCCCACGTGGAAACATCTGTTTTGGAGGGATGTCTCTGTCCATATTCTCCCCTGTTGAAAACTGTCTTCAGTGTTTCATGGTAGGTCTAATGCTTTGGAAATTCCCCTTTACTCTTCTCACGCTGATGCTTTGAAAGCTTTCCATGGCTTTTGTTGTAGGATGCGACAGGAAAATATCAGGAAAGGCCTACAAAGCTGTTTGACAGATGGCAGGTGTTTGCTGACTCCTATTTACTATGAGTTTAAATGTGTTGGGCAGTTCTAAAATCTACTCTAAGAGAGCGATCACACTTATGCAATCAAATCTTGCTAGTTTTTCTTATTTTCTTGCTGCATGCTAGTTTTTCTTATTTTCTTGATGTCCCCGTAAAAGATTTACTTTGTTGTTTTTTTTTCAACAGAGTTGTACAGGTTTGCTAAGTTTTCACATCATAAAAACAGCATTTTACCAGGGGTGTGTAGATTTTTTGTGTCCACAGGAAATTTCAACCCAGGAAATAGTCCCTGAGTGGTTCAGAATTTATGTCAAAATCTGACCAAAGACAACATCAACTAATCCCAGCTGATTGGCTCGATTCAAGTGCCTTTTATGATGTCATCAACCCCAGTGTCCACAAAGCGAAGTTAGCTGCTTTTTAAAAACATTTTACTTTGTTAAATCCTGTTGTGTAAATAAATACTTTATTACCCATGTGTTTTTATTATCTGTATATATTTGCTAGTGGGGGAAAAATACACTGCTGAAAATAATCTTTATAGCCACTATTTAAAGTTTCATTTCTGAAAATACAGCTAAGAACCATCAAACTGATGTTTTCTATCATATTGCATCAAACTCCACATGTAAATGTGATATTTTATTTACAGCATTGGCCAGTTTGCTCATATTTAAGTCCAGCCTGTGTGGCTGTTGGGTTGTTATTAGATTTGGATGTCTGTGATAGACATAGAAACACAACCCGTACCCGTTTGTGCTGTATTTAACAACCAACCAGATTTTCGGGCTGATTTTCCTGTGTTACAGGGCAGCGACTTGCGTCTGGGCGACTTTGATGGACGCACGCCTCTGCATGTCGCTGCTTGCGAAGGTCACCTCAGACTTGTGCAATATCTTCTCAATCAGGGAGCCTCTGTCCATGCGAAAGATCGCTATGGAGACACACCTCTATGCAACGCCGTGCGCTTCAGGTAAAGCCGCATCGAGCGCTGATGTGTTTGTTTTTAATCTGCTCATTAAAGTTATGAAGTTGCGGATATTTAAAATCCCCCTCTTGGCCATTAGCAACAATTGTCATTCCTCACAGACCTCAAAGTGCTTTCCTGAAAACATGTTGTTAATAGCTGCTATACCAGAGATTTCATTAAATGAGCTGCTGAGAGGCAGGGAATATGGTTCTGCTGAAATCAGGAGAAGGGAAAAGCAGCTGTATTAGGAGAGGGGGGAATCAGAGGAGAGACTCATAATGGAGTTTAGAGGCCAACAATAATTACAAACTAATTAGCCTAATTGTCATCTGACAGTTTAGAGAGTGTTTATTTTTACAAGCGCTTTTTTTTTACGCCTGAAATCTTTCCAAATGTCTGACGGTGAAAACTACGCTTCATGTCTCCATGTTGGAGCGATGATTAAGCCTGAGGAGGGAGACGGTATGTGTCACACCTGTACCATGTTCCTCTTGTCTTATTTGAACGGTTGGCACTGCAAGCGTGGACTTGTTTCCTTTGTAATAGGTGAGTGATGCATCAGGCCACAGGCACCTGTTGTTACTAAACACGTCCTACAGAGCGTTGCACGGCCCTTCTTTAACGGATTTAGTGAAACGACTGCAAGCAGCCCAACAGAACTGAGGTTTGGAGGCGCTGTCTGTATCGCTGATGTATTTTGACTCCAACTTTAACACACCACCACAGCCTGATGTCCAAATAAGGGAAAGCTAAGAGTCGTACAGACAGAAAGCTCGAAGAACAAATGTGGGGAGTGCCTTTTGAACCAGTCCTACCAGCTTGATCCAAGTTTCACCGATGAAAGATACTAGTTTGTTTCTTCTTTCAGAAGACTTCTTTGTCCTTGTTTCTCCGGTTCTTACTTCACACAATCTAAGGAATAAACAGACTGCTTCTTGCTATTTTCACCTGTTGTCTTTAAGTAAAAAATGTTATGGACAGTGGTACTCAGAGGTGAACAGTTGTAGATATTAGGCTCAACTTGCTGTGTCTTGTCGCAGTGACTGTCCCTGTAGCTGACTTCTGCATGGGTGGCTCAATGTAGGGGATGAGGAACCTGTCTTTACTTGTCAGACAACAAGTACAGCCACACTAACTCTTAGAACGGCCCAATAAAATCAGTGTGAACACTTAAATGCTGCAGAGTAATAATTTCTTGGAGGAAGTCCAAGCTAAATATTGAATAACTGTGAAGTAATTTAACATTACACCAGTACAAAGATGTTTCATTATCTCTGATTGGATATTTTAAGTGTTGGTTCTTAAGAACAATTGTAATGAATTTCTTCGAAACCGAGTTCAGTGATTTGGAGCTAACATTTAGGGTTCTGAACTTTTTCTGTCTTTGAACAATTTTATGTTTTCATCTTTTGTATTTTAACTGAATTTGACTAAAACACATACAAAAAAATATGGTTCTGAGAAGGAAAGATATATAACAAATGTCTAGGATGGTCAACAGTTTTACCAATGTAGTTATTTTATTAATCCCAAGGTGAAATAAAATGTTGTTGTAACTCATTCAGATATCTTCACGAAGTTGTTAAAGAGGGTGATGGTTGTGGGCAAGAAGGATCTGCAGTAGCAGTCAGTGTTACAGTGCAGTTGAAGAAGCCTCTGACTGAGGACTAAGAGTTGATGTTGAGTGAAGCCGAAATGCTAGTCGATCCAATACTTAGGAGAAAAATAGACGAGCAAAAGATTTAGAGTCCAGTTATATGTTTTAGAAAAAAAAGCATTTTGTGACCTTGTGACAGACACACATATAACAAGAGGAACTTCTTTGTCTAAAACCCTTTAAAAGAGTGAAATAAAGAGACAAAAGCCTACGACGGAGTATTATGGTCATTGTGGATAAAAAAATAACAAAATTGGTCATGGACCAAAGACCAAAAAAATGAAATTTTAAGATTAATTTCACATATTTACACAAAAATAATTTATGTCAAAAAGTCATACATTTGTTTTAAAAAAACAAACACAATCTTTCATGATTAGAGATACATTTTTGATATAAAAACTATGATATTCATTGACATTGTAAAGTCCGAAATTTGTAGGGGAAAAATGTTTGCAGTTTTCTGAGATGATAAAGTCAAACTTTTGCTGCAAAAAGTCACAAGAACCCTCTAAAACGTAGGGGTTATTAAACCAGAGTGTAATCGGTACATCCGGGCCCTTTTCCTGTATCAGAATGGCATCTCTCCGGGTACAGAGTCCCAATGAACACAGAACAGCATTCAGAATACACGCTTAAGATGGGGAGGAATAAGCTGCAACATGACTGAACTGAGTCTGCACGTGGGAGACATCAGAATATCCTCGTTTTATTAAGTACATGCTTTGCCATGGAAAATATATTTTTTATTTCTTCCACGTGTCTAACTTTCGACATCAAAGAATATCTTTGTTTATTTCTTTTAAATATGTGAAATGAATCTAAAGAAGTTGAGTTTTTTGGCGGAAATTTACTCCCCTGTGGCCACTTTTTTTTCTTTTACTGCAATGGCCCTAATAATTCATCTTAGGCATATGCTTCTATCACATTGAATGAAACAAATAACCTGAGCCGAAGTGAAGTAATTTAGAAAAGCAGCCAGAATCTACTTTCTAAGGTAAAGTTACTTCACTATTGTCTTTGTTGCCACTAAAGCAAAAAAAAAAAGCATAAACCTTGGCTCTGACTTTTTTCCCCGCACAAACTCTGTTTAAAAAAAAAAAATGTTGTTGGTAATGTCATAATAAAAATAATAATTATTAAATCTGTTGACTTACAATTACGTATAACATCAAACATCCTACAATTCATTTTATAAGAACTTAGAGCAGTTCCTGTTGAGTAATGCAGTTTTTAATGAGCTGATATTTAAATTATATAACAGATGTATAAATCTCTTTGTTACACTAAAACATTGAATTACAGTGATAGTGTGAATGAGCTGAGATCATTATTTTCGTCTAACTTAGGCACAAAGAAGTCGTGAGGCTGCTGAGAAGGACTGGAGCCCACTTCTCGAGAGAGCAGATGGAGGAAGCAGGAACTGAGCTGTGCAGGTCAGACCAACCAGATAGACGTTCAGAAAGCACACACACACTTCTTGGTCGCTAAACCATCCACGCTGACCCATCCTGCATATCTGACACAAGTCCAACCAGTTACCCAACTGTTACACAAACTATAAGAATGTGACTTGGCTGCATAGTTCTGGACCCAATCTGCATCTCCAAAGCGCACGCCACAGACAGGCCTCTGTTATTCATCACTTGATACTCAACTGGTTTTGGCAGGACCCATTCAGAGTTGTACGAGCGCACCTTTCGTGCTCTATCAGTTAAAATCTGTTGATTTGTTCCACTGATGTGTTGGCTCAGTTTCAGGAAACTCTTTCATTCCACGATTTTGCTTTAATAAAAGCGTTATGTTTTGTGTGTCAGCCTGGCGGCCAGTGGCGATAAAGAGGGCCTGGATATCTGGAGAATCGCTGGGGCAGATCTGACCAAGCCAGGCTATGACGGGAAGACGGCCATCGAAGTGGTGGGTTTGAGCGGGGAATTGGTCTGCTGTGATTACACTGTTTGGTTCACAAAATCTAATAACTTCCTCTCCATCCGTCTCAGGCTCAAGCTGCAGGCAGCAAGGACATGGTGGAGTTTTTAACCTCATACATGAGCAGCAAATCCATGGTAAACAGTTTCCCATATTCCTGTAGACTCAACCAAACCCCAACATAAACCTAAATTAAATCAAACCAACTCTTTAATTCTGCCTATTAATTACTTGTCTTGTTCATTTCAGACTATATTTGATGAACTAAATGAATATGATGAATATGATATTGATGATGATGATGATGAGGTAAATGACATGTTGTGAACTTCCCAGTTTGTTGCTCCTTTCGCACAGCAAGCATGGCTGACTTAGCTCCCCTTTATTCAGGGTGCTTTTATCCATTTATCCTGCTGTTACAAAGCCCTTCCAGTTCATTATAGTGGCACCGGGCAAAATGATCAGAGCTTCACTTGCCAGCATGTGGACAAACATATACACTTCTGTGTGGTTGAAATTTACTGAAGTGTTTTGAAGAAACTGACAGATGATCTGAAACAGCTGACTGAAATTCCATGTGAACGAAGTAGAGCGGGATAAACAGTAATAATTGCTCCAGAAACACAGGTTTTTCTTTTTTTTTCACTTTACAACCACAAACGTCAGTGTGTTTTATTGTGAAACACAAAGTAGCTAAGGATTTTCTTTTTACAAATAAAAGCAGACCCCCGCTTTAGACCAATATCGGGACCTATCAGGATTCAGTGTCTTAAAGGTGAAGACTTGCAGCTTTTTCTGTTTTCTCTTCATTTTCATCAGCATGAATTAAGATTTGTTTCTTTTGAGCAAAATATTGCATTTTAATTTAGCTTAATTCCACAAAATGGTATCTAATCATGTTTGAGCGCTTGCTAGCAAACGCTAGTAGAATCCTGCACACACTAATGGTATGTGTGTCAGTGTGTTTGTGTGGAAATCCTGAAACATTTGTCATCTCTTCCAGTACTTAGTATTAATCCTTCCTTCTTTTTTTAAAAAATCTTTCACTTTGGCAGAATGGTGCCGCGATCGAGTTCACTGCCATACCAACGTTGCTGTGAGCCGACTCTACCACCGTTCCGGCCAAGCCGTCCTCATCATCCTGTCCACATTTGTTTGTCGTTTGACCTCTTTCTAATATGTGCACATATCAGTTTATACATCCAAACATGTTTATATCACCTCTGCTTTCAATTTATGCTTCCTAAAAGGGAAATGCTACATGTTTGTATATGTTTGTTGTAATTCATGTTTGTGGAAACATGTTACAATGCTTAATGTTCAAATCCTATTTTTCTGTATAGTGAAAAAATAACCCCCTTATCAGGGAGTTGAAGTGATGTTACATAAGTATTTGCTGTAACATAAAATAATGTTAACTGCTTCTAAAGCAAAGTATATATAATGTTTCCAATGGCAGGGTAAGATCACTTATTTTATTTTTATAGATATTTTATTAGTGCGTTTGTAGAAAGTATTTTGTGAGATCATGAAAGTAATGTTTTATTGAATGAATGTTGTCCACATCAGCCAAAGAATCACGCATCTCCTGAAGCTGTGCTTCCCCCTCCCCCCTCCCCCCCCCCCCCCCGACTTCCTGCTGCTGTACGGGTATCAGAAAAACAACGAAAACAAGCTGCAGTTACTCCTCAGACTCATCCAGCCTGTTTCTGTGGTAATTGTCGAACTGGAAGCGTCGCATATCTTGCACTTTGAACCGGAAAGGGGAAGTCCAGGCTATTGTGTGAGGCGGATTAAGAGGAAAACCAGTTTCTGTGTTACTTCATGACTTTTTTAAAATGTTCTCAGCATTAGAATCTGGCTAATTACTGTATCTTTGACTTCTTTACTGTGCAACAAGGAAATCACATCATCCACTGCTACTCTAGTTTTGAATTTGTCTCACCACTTCAGTTTTTTCAGACACATTTTAATGGCTGGAAATGGTCTCCCTCACCTTGTTGTAATACAAAAGCACCTGTTAGAAGTTTTGTCTGAAAGTAATTCGGTACCTTGTTAAAAGAACAGTAAAAATAAAACTTTTGTTTTAAAGAAATGCCTTCTGTGTTTGCTGATGTCTTTCACAAACTCGAATGAAATCAACTGTGTTGATCCTGTTCAAATATTCCTTTGCCTTGACATGGTGGCCAAAAGTGTTACATCTGACATATTGTAGTAAAAGATACCCCTCACTTACTGTAGCTAAATGTCTGCAGTACTTGAAAACTGCAGTGACCTTATCTCTTTAATTAAATGTACTCAAGATGTGTAAACTATTGCAAGCCATGTTAACATGGTGTTTTTGGCAGAGCTCCTCGAAAATGTAGTTTATCATGTTGGAAAAGTTTTTCAATTATATAACAGCATTCAAAACCTCTATGGTAATGTTAGATCTCAGTGCTGTGTTTAACAGTTGATTATAACATACCAATGGATATACTTAAAACCTGTGTGAGTTGCTTTGAACTGAGCTAAGACTGGGGCTAATCAGAGTAAATAACAATCACGCGCTGTTCTTCAAGAATGTTATCTGTTCGCCATTACTCAATGTATTCTATATACTCCCCCTATTTCAGATTATATAGTATTCCAATTTCCCTTATATATATTCATACATGTTTAGATTTGCTATGTTCAATTCAGTTTATTTATATAGTGCCGATTCACAACAGATGTCATCTCAAGGCACTTTACAAGAAAAGTCATTTCAATACAATCATACACCTATGGTGGAATTATATTTTTTATTTATTCTGTAATTATTAGTTTCATTATATTCAATTCAGTTTATTTATATAGCGCCAATTCAAAACAGATGTCATCTCAAGGCACTTAAATTATATGACTCCATTCAGTTATTTTACATAATTTGTAGATTTTTATCTTGTATAGTACCTGCACTCTATGGTTTTAGAGCTGTCTTCTGATCAAAGGACTAATTTCTCATTTTGTTATAATAAATTTCACGGGTTCCTCCAGACTCCATTCTCGGATCACTTCCACTCAATATCTGCATTATACTCGTTTGCAGGAAAGACTAATTGTCTTTAATCAAACCAACAAAAAAAAGCAAGATTAGAGGTCGGGACTCGGACTGGGACATAAGTTTAATCATGGACTCAGACCTGAGTTTCAACAACCATGTAAAGTCAGGCCTTAAATAACTGCATTTGCTTACTTTTTGTTGAAGGAAAAAGTTTGCAATCTTGTTTTTGGTTTGTAAAAACTGAATGGTCTTGGGCCTAACTACATCTCAGAATTCCTGAACCATGAAGACCCCACAGGTCATCACAGACCCGTTCCCTCAGTATTTTATAGCATTTGACAAATAAACTGTTGAGTCTTGCACCTTCAGCTCTGAAATAAACTCCCTGTAAGCTGGAAGTGTGCAGAAACTGGATCCTTTCAAGTCGGGACTGAAGACATCACTGTTTACCGCTGGCTTCCCATAAAAGTCTGATGATCAGTTAATTTTCATCTTTTAACTGTGTAATTCTTATACATTAGCATTTTAATGTTTCTTTTTATGTGATGTTGATGTTTTTCTGTATTGGTTGTTTTCAATGTCATTTACGTTACCTCTGTTTGTTTTCCTGTAAAGCACTTTGGATTACCTTGTGTATGAATGGCACTGTACAAATAAAACTTGCCTTGCCTTTGCAACTTCCAATTTCCCCCTTTTTTAATGAATAAATTAAGATCTTTTCAACTATTGGAGGTCAACTCTATCTCTGAGTTTAGTTTCTTTGTATTCTCACCAGAAACATGCTCTGAATGCCGAAAGGCATAATTGTGACTGCAGCAGATCTTCAGGAGAATCGCTGCATCCCATCCTAACATAAAGCTCGGTGAACAGCAGGCTGTTACTGACTATAAATTTGATTCTTTTTAATCAGAAATCACACAAACTCACAAAGCAGCAATGACATTAAACTGCATCTGTTCATGTGACTCGTCAGTGTCTTTCCTTTTTTTTTCCTTTTCAGGGAGGCTGCTCTGTCCTGCTCCTTGCCGGTGGAACCTGGCTCATCTGGTCGGACCAGCATGAGCCTCATTCTTCCTTGAATGAAAAGCTTGTACAGGCCAAGCCCAAAAACACTATATAAGCACATCGCACCTCTCCAGTCACTCAGTCTAGGCAGGGATGACACCATGGAACACTACTGCTATCAAAGAAAAGAGGCACCTTCTTCAGGTAAAAGCTCTCTGATTGAGAAGCGCTTGGCTTGGGCTATTATTCTGCTTTTCTACCCATTCACTCTATAACAGGTTTAACCTCAGAACTGTGCAGCAGAGTTGCATGTGCTTTTGACTTTCACTAACAGTAGCTGCTGGTTTTCTTTCTCCAGTGGGATCCACAGTTTGAAGGACGGACATCTAACGAAGGAGCATGAAGTCATTCTGATCAAGTGGTTCTCAACAGTTCAACAGTTCTTTGAGAAAATTGTGAAATGTTTAGGACCACTTGAGCAGTCGGACAAAGGCTGCCAACTCAGACGATTCTCTCTAACATCAGAGAAGGCCTGACTCTGGACAATTTTGGGAACGACTGCATCACATCATTTTTACCATATTTTTCTGCCTCCTTGTTGTCTCCCTGTCATCTTTGCCTGACTGTGTCCCAGCAGCACCTGCAGTTCTGGAGCCGTAGGGGGGCTGTAAAAATGATTAGGTTTCAGTCATTTCATTCTGCTGGCACATATGCAACATTTTAACGGGTCTGTTGCTGCGTAGCGCTCATTTTTTTCACTGCTTTTCTGTTCCTACTTTCCAGAGGTACTGATTAAAACAAGTCAATAAAGAACCATTTGTCTCTGACGAGTCTGTGGGGGGTGATAGACCTAGGGTCTGCAGGGAGGGTCACTGTCCAAAGCTGTGGAAATTGGTTTAGTGGTAAAATGGCAAATTCACTCACTTGAGAGAAATATGCATTTTTTCTGTTTGACTGTACAGTGAAATATATTATTTATTAGCTTGAGATAAATATTCCTATTTTATCTGCATTAATAATTTGCATTCAATGCGATTTAACCGCTCAGTATTTTAAATCTGAGCCTACAGGAAAGACATTTACAGGTTAAATTCTAAAGACACATGTTTGCTTTCAGGTGCATTCTTAATATGACACAAGAAAACTAATGCTCTTTTTCCGCCCTGAGCAATATCCCACCTTATACTGCATAAATCATTCATGAAAGCACCAGCACCATTTATCCAACCCTCCACTTTTTAGACTGCCCTCTTCTCTTTCTCTCTTTTTTCTGCTTTTGATCTCCTCCTTGCACCAAGACCTATCAATATTTGCTAAACGTTTCCCTCAAAGCCTGACCGCGCACCGGGGGAGCTGCCGAGGATAAGGGATAAGACACGGGGAGAGGCATTAATGAGAAGCCCTGAGCGCTTAAGTGTACGAGCGCAGGGACAGGGCAGCAGATGTAGAAGCGCAGGCATCCCCAAGGGGGGGATCCCAGGGGGGCGGGGTCCGACCAGAGGGGGAGACCCGAGTCCGACCCAGACCTCCTGGAGAGGGGAGGAGAAGGAGGACGAGCATCGTAAATCATCTTTATGAATTGCAGTCATCACTTCAGTGACAATTGAAGACTCCCAAAAATAGATTTTTTTTATTTTATCAAAAGTGATTCATCCATGAAATATGAATTATTTACGTTCCTCTCTTAGCTGCTTACCTGTCAAACTGTTCCTGTTGCAGAAATATTGATTTCATGTTTGTTTGGTGAAAATCCCAAATCTTCCAAATGTGTGCCCTCCCATGTTCTTGTTACCTTCTTAAATTTAACGTTTAAACTAAATTCTTAATTTTAAAGGGGAAAAAAGCCTTATATCACGGTTTATTCAGTTCTAGGCTACTCCGATCTACCCAGAAGGCACTTTGTGAAAAAAAAAAATTAATCAGCTCCGCCCATACTGGGTATATTACGACACAAGATCAGTAAGGGTGCCACCAAAGGCCAAAGAGATACAGTGTGCCAACGAGGAGGGGTTCACGAGGGGCAACAGTGAGTCCTATAAATTTGTTGCCCACCCTAACCAGTTATTATATGAGTTTGAAAGAAAAGGAGACAATTTTGAATTAGTTTATATATTTATTATGCTTGTGTCATTTTTTTCTCTCATTCATAGTACATACTCTCTGTCACACACTTATACCACCACCCTTACAAACCTGTATGTGGGCTCTCTGAAGGTAATATAAAACTCCTGAAATTCTGCTATGATGTTTTTGTTTTTGTGCCCCACCCCAAGACTATCATTGATCCTCCTTTTGAAACCATTCAGAAAAAATCTCATGTTTTAGGATTTTAATAAGAAATAAGGGGACATTAAAGGGGACATTTTCTTATGGCATATGTATTAGAAGTAATAGTAATTTAAAACATAAGCCTTTTACTTGAATAGCAGGATAGCAATAGCTATATTTCTGACCAGCAATTTATATAAAAATTTGAAAATATTTTTGCTGAATACTGTGACTACATTGGGATGAAGGATGTGAAATTTGCATTGTTCAACTACTTAATGATGACCGGTAAAGTAACTTTGCCAGGGTGTTGTTTTTTTGCTTTATTTCAAATTTAAGGTTGAGCAACTGACCATCTAAGGATTCAATACAAGTTCAATGCTTTATGAGTGCCCCCTGCTGGTCAAATATTCACAACAGCGGGGGCAAGGCCTATGTTAAAGTGGTTCACTGAAGCAGCTAAAGATTAAAGTGATGATCCAGAGACCATCCAAACTTAAAAACTTGGAGCTCATCATCAGAGACAAATAGTCAACATACCTGTGGAAACACACAGAAACCTGTTCAGCAGTTATAACAAGTTTTTGAATGCTGTAATGGCAATAAAGATTCTTGAGTTTAAAAGAAGGCAATTGGACTTTTCTTGTTGATACGTTGATCTACACCAATGTATTTCGTCGCACTTTGGGAATAACACCATCGGAATGGTGCGGGAGTATGAAAAGACGTTTCAAGACAACAAGAAAAGTCCAGTTGCATTCTTTTAAATTCAAGAATATCATGTCCTGGATGACAGAGAATCTGCACCAAAGGCAGCAAACATGTTTCAATTGATTATAAAGAAGGGTACAACACATTTTTTTAACTCATTAGTGGCATTTTAAAGAACATCTGCTCACCAGTAGCCTACTTTAGCTGATGTAAACAGTGGAAGTGCTCCATAACATTAAAATGAATGAAAATTGCTTTATTTGGGAGAAATCACTGCGATGGACTGGCGACCTGTCCAGGGTGTACCCCGCCTCTCGCCCTTTGACCGCTGGAGATAGGCACCAGCCCCCTCCCCCAACCTTGTATTAGGATGGATGGGTATAGATAATGGATGGATGGATGGATGGATGGATGGATGGATGGATGGATGGATGGATGGATGGGAGAAATCAAAGGTATTAGGTTAAGAAAATATCCCCCACGTCTATGGCAAATATCTTTTTTTAATGCTCTTGTTGGCCTCTGACAAGTTGCCGCTTTGAGCAGTGAGCCACGTTGTCAAAGACCTTCACTGAGTTTTTCTCACTCTGCCACCATTGCTCCTATGACTCAAATGGAAACCACCCATTGGTCTTGGTCTCAATCCATGGGACAACTAGCTTCAGCCTACTTTCACAAGTGGAGGGATTGAATTAACGTAATATTGATCGGCAACTGCATGAATTTCTGTATCAATGCAGCATGGCATTGAGATGATCAGTCTGTGGCTCTGCAGGGATGTTAATGAAACCCAGCTTGCTTTAATCGTGACCTTCAGCATGTCTTCCTTGTTGGCTCAGATGTCTCTTATCTTCCTCTTGACAGTAGCCAAAAGGTTCTAAATGGGGCTTATGTCAAGTCAGTTTGTTGGCTGACACATCACAATGATATGATGGTAGGTAAAGAAGGTACTTTATTTACTTCACTTTTTCCTTCTATTTAACCCTCCAGAAATCCGATTGGAAACAGCACTCTGAGCAGCCAGCTTCTTCTTGTAATTACCTTTTATGGCTGACCATACTTGTTGAACGTGCCAATGACATTTTGCTGGACAACTGTCAAGCCAGCAGTCTGCCCGTGATAACATAACATTTGTGTATTAGATATCAGGTTTTAATTGTTCTGCTTCAGTATTTTGAAAATAAAGATGTTGGGTGTTTAAATAATGGTAATCAAAATGAACAAAAACAAATACTTGAGATTTAGTGCTTTGTGTGTAATGAATCTAAAATGTATAATAGAACATAAGCTTAATATTTTTAATGTTATTACTTGAATAGTTTAACTTTTTCTTGATTATAACTTATTGAGATACACATACAGGTCCTTCTCAAAAAATGTGCATATTGTGATAACGTTCATTCTTTTCCATAATGTAATGATAAAAATGTAACTTTCATATATTTTAGAGTCATTGCCCACCAACTGAAATATTTCAGGTCTTTTATTGTTTTAAAACTGATGATTTCGGCATACATCTCATGAAAACCCAAAATTCCTATCTCAAAAAATTAGCATATTTCATCCGACCAATAAAAGAAAAGTGTTTTTAATACAAAAAAAGTCAACCTTGAAATAACTATGTTCAGTTATGCACTCAATACTTGGTCGGGAATCCTTTTGCAGAAATGACTGCTTCAATGCGGCGTGGCATGGAGGCAATCAGCCTGTGGCACTGCTGAGGTGTTATGGAGGCCCAGGATGCTTCGATAGCGGCCTTAAGCTCATCCAGAGTGTTGGGTGTTGCGTCTCTCAACTTCCTCTTCACAATATCCCACAGATTCTCTATGGGGTTCAGGTCAGGAGAGTGGGCAGGCCAATTGAGCACAGTAATACCATGGTCAGTAAACCATTTACCAGTGGTTTTGGCTCTGTGAGCAGGTGCCAGGTCGTGCTGAAAAATGAAATCTTCATCTCCATAAAGCTTTTCAGCAGATGGAAGCATGAAGTGCTACAAAATCTCCTGATAGCTAGCTGCATTGACCCTGCCCTTGATAAAACACAGTGGACCAACACCAGCAGCTGACATGGCACCCCAGGCCATCACTGACTGTGGGTACTTGACACTGGACTTCAGGCATTTTGGCCTTTCCTTCTCCCCAGTCTTCCTCCAGACTCTGGCACCTTGATTTCCGAATGACATGCAAGTACTTTGGACCACTGAGCAACAGTCCAGTGATGCTTCTCTGTAGCCCAGGTCAGGCGCTTCTGCCGCTGTTTCTGGTTCAAAAGTGGCTTGACCTGAGGAATGCGGCCCCTGTAGCCCATTTCCTGCACACACCTGTGCACGGTGGCTCTGGATGTTTCTACTCCAGACTCAGTCCACTGCTTCCGCAAGTCCCCCAAGGTCTGGAATCGGTCCTTCTTCACAATCTTCCTCAGGGTCCGGTCACCTCTTCTCGTTGTGCAGCGTTTTCTGCCACACTTTTTCCTTCCCACAGACTTCCCACTGAGGTCCCAGCACTCTGGGAACAGCCTATTCGTTCAGAAATTTCTTTCTGTGTCTTACCCTCTTGCTTGAGGATGTCAATGATGGCCTTCTGGGCAGCAGTCAGGTCGGCAGTCTTACCCATGATTGCGGTTTTGAGTAATGAACCAGGCTGGGAGTTTTTAAAAGCCTCAGGAATCTTTTGCAGGTGTTTAGAGTTAATTAGTTGATTCAGATGATTAGGTTAATAGCTCGTTTAGAGAACCTTTTCATGATATGCTAATTTTTTGAGATAGGAATTTTGGGTTTTTCATAAGCTGTATGCCAAAATCATCAGTTTTAAAACAATAAAAGACCTGAAATATTTCAGTTGGTGTGCAATGAATCTAAAACATATGAAAGTTTAATTTTTATCTTTACATTATGGAAAAGAATTAACTTTATCACAATATGCTAATTTTTTGAGAAGGACCTGTATATGTGGATACATTTCCTGAGAATAATACAAAAGTGTCGACTCTCAAAGTTTTTTTTGTATATCAGAGTCTAACTTTGAAGGCTTGTTAACCACAAAAACCCAAAAGACAAATGAAGGTGTTATTGTGTTGCAATGCCTATTTGCAACTACGTACAAAATATTGTACCCTGCAGTGAGTCTGAATGTGGGGTTACAGGCAGGATTGCCACTGTTTTAAATCTTCGTGAGGGGGATGATAGAGCAGGTCTTCACAGCCTGACAGAGGGGGAGCTTATAGCAGAGAGAGAGGGTGGCTGAGTGAGAGAGGGAGAGTTGAGTGATGAGATGGAGCGAGGCAGGAGATCAGTGCACAGCAGATGCACAAGGTGCTCCTTGTTCGCTCTCAGATCTGCAGCAGCATCAGTCACCGATCAGGCATAAGCAACCTCTGGATTGCTTAAAAAGTAGCCCAACACAGTGGATACAAACCCCGGTGGATTGTACTTGCCTTTCTCTTGGACTCCAGACCACTGGAAACCCGGAAGGTTATTATTTTACGCACACGTGCTCAACGCAATTCCCTGGATGTTGGGATTAAGAAACCTTTGGGATCTTTTCTGGCGCAATGAGACTCTTGAATTCCATGGATCTAAACACCAAATAGGAGTAAAATCTGTTTTCGGGCAGCGCTTGCAGCCGGTATGGCTTTACCCAACTCACCGGGCTCTCCCGAAGCAGGGAAGCCCAGCCCCAACGTCATAGACCTGGGGACTATCTTTGTTGACTCGGACATTATATTTGGGTTTACAAGTCACCTACTGAAGAGAAAAACAAAGGTAAGAACGAATATCTGAGGATGAATAAATTCTTAGGGAAATAGTAGCCTATATGGGGAAACAGTTAGGATGCGCGTTGGAGCGCTCCTCTCCGGGATTCAGGCGCATCTTGCAACATCCCTTTTATTTATCGCAAATTGATGTAGAACTTTTTGTTTATTTATTTTTGGCGGAATTCAAACTAAAATTTTCATTTTTTCCCAATTTTTCAGAAACATAACCCAAAACGTATATAAACCCATACACAAATACAATACGAGTATAAATATTGATATAAATAAGAAATAAGGGTAGGTTATCGTAAAATATTCTGTAAATGTTTATGTAAAACTGTAACTAAATTAAATTGTAGATTAAATTCTGTATTCTGAAGATACAACGGTCTAAAGTCTTAGGACGATCTCTTTTCAACCTTAAAACTATGAAATATTTATTGTATATTTGTTGTTCACTGGCTTTATTAGCAGCTTAACTTGCCATATAGTCTGTAATATAAAATGAGATGTAAAACATTAAAGACAGGCACAAATTAGAAACCCCTTTCAGGGCTTACCTCACCCGCATGAAAAATTCAAAGTTTACTAATTAAATATTAAACCCATAGTGAAGCCCTTTCGTTCTGTCTTTGTATGCTTCTTTGTTGTTTGCCCAGACGATGGCGCCAGAGTCCCACTTACGAAGCGCAGGGACGCGCTTGTTGATGCTCTCGAAGTAAAATAGCTCAATTCTGTTGTAAAAAGAAAAAGTGATTATAAATTATTATTTCTAAAACGAACGCACTTGTTTTACATCAATGAGCCAAATATAATTTTCTTTATATTTTGGCCTAATTTTAGGGTTGAAAATGAGCATTTTTATTTTCCATATTTCAATTTAATGCATAGAGCAACTCATTTAAACGAGAATAATTATAGGAGACATTTTTAGACAAACTACTAAATGAGCTTTTAATCATAGTCTCTAATATGGAGACCCCACCCCGGGCGAGAAAGTTTATTCAGCCCTCCCATTTTAGCAGGGTACACCGCCTCCTCTATTGATCTGCCAAAACTGCTGCGCAGCTTGCAAACTTATGGAGACTCTCACTTGTTACTTTCGCTGCGCAGCTCCCGTCTACGTGCAATGTGACAGATGACAGCGAGTTTAGTCCTCAGAGTAGCCCATGGCTTTGCCTCGCGTTTTTCAGTTTGACTTTGACGAGAGATTCTCCTGAAGGTGTAAACCTTGGATCTGGGAGAATGAGAACGTTTGAGGGCATTTTGGCTTCTGATGGAGAGGATCCCCACAGCCGCGTCTTCACTGTAAGTGTGTCAGGGTGAAAAGTTTGTTTATGTTTTCCTTTACAATCAACCCGCATCTCTCTGTTGTGCGCGCTCAAAAGGTGCTCTTGTTCTAAGGTTTATCATTGTCACCCGTGCGCACCTGACGCATGACCAGTCCAACTGATAAACAAACTTTTTTTTTAAATCTTGTGTTGAAGGTGGAGGGATGTCCCAGTGGAGAGACCGTGGTGAACCCCAGGAAAAGGCTTCACTCAGCGGAGGAAGCGCGATGCAGCAGCCGTCCTCCACCTGAGGGCGCCGGGTCAGTTTCCGTCACCGAGTCGGAAGGGAAAGGAGGCTTTTGCCAGCAGTGCCAAAAGAAGGTGTCCGAACTGAAGAAGCAGGCGCAAGCTCTGGCTGACCACAACTCTTTGAAGGTTAGTTTACACTCCCTCCATCTAATCACTGATCCCATCTTTTTTTTTTAAATCGCCACCACTTCTTAGTGGGAATATTAAGGCAAGTATGGATCTCATGTTGGCCCCACATGGGCTTTTCTCAGGCTGGTTGGCACTAAGTGTGTCTTGGGCTCACAGTAGACTGATTGTTCGGGACTTTAAGTTCAGGAAATAGAACTCATATGGTCAAACCAGTTGAGCACCTTAATTGGATTACACATTTAGGACCCATGTGAGGTAGCTGGGATCCCAGACAATGTGGGGGCCCATGTTGGTAGGAAATGGTTCTCATGTGGGATGGTTCACAGGTCACACAATGGCTCAAAGTAAATTGCTTGTAAAGGTTTAATGGAAGATAACCCATACGTGTAGCTCAGAGAGAGAATTGCTAGTTAGAAGCTTAAAATACACTGTCAACATGTGTCTGTTGGGCCCACATGGATTTTCCTCATCCTGTATGGAAATAAAACCTACAGCGGCAAAACCAAATGGGCCCTCTACATGGATGTCGGCTGGGAGTTTTAATTATTAAACACCTTTAGGTACCATGTTGGTCCCAATGTTCGTACCCAGAATTGTCCAGGATCAGCTTATACAATATGCAAGGTGGCAGTATGTAACCTGTGGACAATCCTAGCTAGGGCCCATTTTTAGCCCATTCCCTAACATATTGGCTCATATGTAAATGTTGGTTGAGTCCCAGGCAACTGTTATGGATTCTAGATTTGCTGTGCAATCTAAATTATTATTACTCACCTAGGACCCATATGGGTTTTCTCAGGCTCATTAAGGGATTGTCTACAGGTTACAGAATAGCTCCAGGTCAACAGCCTATACAGTAGGGTTATGAAACTAGACAAGACTGGACAAAGCAGTGGAACCCATATGGAAAACACTGTCCAAATCTACATAGGGTATCTGGTTTTGCCGAAATCTGTTGTATTTAGTCGCTTTGAGGGGGTCCCATATAGTCCATTGTGAGCCCAGACCCAGTTAGACTGTGCCCATCGAGGACACACCTACATGTGTGGAGACTAGGTAGTTGTATGCTATTGACTAGTAATGCTGAAAGACTTATTTTAAGATGTTTGTCTTTTCAAGTGTTCTTGTAGTTGTTATTCACTTTGGTTGAAGGACAATGAAGCTCCACTTGCTATTTTCTGACAGAATCAAGAAGACTCTCATCATTCTCTTTTGACATTATTTATTGCTCTACTTGACTTCAAATGCTGGCCTTGGATGTGAAACTGGATGCTTTTGAGACATTTAAAGTGGCCCCTTTGTTCGACCAAACAATGCTTATCTTTTTTTATGTCGCTGTTGGGTGTGGAGGGGTGGGGGGTGTCCACGGGACCGAGTGAGCCGCTCACGTTGGAGGCTGAGGAGGAAGTTCAGTCCCATTCGGCCTTCGATGTCCTTTGAAAGTGTTCCTGTGCTGCTGCTCCCTCAATTCCCACCACTGTTAAATATAGGCCTTGCCCCCACTGTTGTGGCGGGCTGGGGTTGGCCTCTAGTCCGTGGTCCTTTGTTGTAATTTTTTTGTTGTTAAAGGGGGAGAATTTCAATATGAGATTGAGTTACATCACTTTAGGGTCCACCTGTAATCCCACAGCACCTGTGGTTCACCCAGGAGCAGGTGTTCAAAGGGAAAGGGGGACATTTCTCAAGCACCTGGGCTCTGTATGTGTGGTCTGCTCATTATGAGAAGTTCAGAGCATATCATATCTGTATTCAGCTATCAGGTATATCCACTTCATATATCCATAAAGGCTTCACTTGAGTCCTGTCATCTGTCATTGGAACTGACCTCTTGTGTGTAGTGACAGACCCTCCAGCAGCACTTTGTGGCTCCCACCAGGTGCTCTGTGAGGAAGAAAGAGATGAAGACCTCCCCTTTACCCACTATTTGCTCTTGTTGATGGCTAAATTGAGCTTTAATTCCAGGGTGGCAAACAGTGATGGCTGGGTACTGTTGTTGTGCCGTTGCTGTGGTACGGCCTCCTCTAGGCTAAAGGATAAAAACCCCATTGTCTTTTTTAGGTTTGAGCAGCTCACCTGTTGGGCCTCATTGGATGGATGATTGGTTGCAAATTACTTCCTCCATGGAGGGTATAAGGTCAGCGGGGTTATCCATGAAGCTTGCTGGTGTGTCTGGGATCATGCAACCTGCTTGGATTCAGACAATGTTTGGGTCTGTCCTGGGAAAAACCGAGAGCGGAGACTGTTTACCCGAGGTCGCACTTCCCCACCCTCCCAATCTGCCTACAGACCCGTTTTCTTTTCTTAAGAGGAAGTGGCTCAGTCCCCAGACACCCCCAACCCCCCTGCTTACTGTATTGTTTGACTACAGTAGTAGTAGCAAGTAGACTAAAATTCAAGGAAGAGTGAATGTGATTTTCAACATCAAGCCTGCTGAAGGGAAAGTTGACTTTTCACACACTCTGAAACCTCCCAGACAGTTTTTTTTTTGTATTTTCCTGTTTGGGTCTGAAGGACTGTGCTTACAGTATGTCCCAGAAATAAGTCGTGGAAGCAAGGGCCTCTCCCTTCATGTTTGCGGTTCAGCTCAGCTTTGTAGTATGACCACCAGTTGTGTAAGGGAACAATGTGCTGGGAAGAATTTGTTAACAAATATGACGGTAGCATGCAAAAGTATTAAAGTTTATTTCTTTGATGTTGCGATATTAAATCCATAAACTTCAATTTTATATGACAGCTCAACAGAAAGTAGGTTAAAATTGTAAAGATGAAGGAAAGCAATACATACCGGTAGTTTTACAAAGTTTTCTGGGAAAAAAACAGTGTCATACATTTATATTCCCCCACTGTTTACTTTCGTACCCCTAAATAAATTTCACTTCCGCTAGTTGCATTCAGAAATCATTATAAAGCATTATATCATTTTAAAGTCAGAAGAATGATCCAGAGAGGTCAGGGTTGAACTTGTGGAGAAGTTTAATTCATGGTTATGTTAAAAACTATTTTGCAAGCTTTTTGCATCTTCCAGAGGACTGTTCAATCCATCATCTGGAAATAGAAAGAGTATGGTTTTATCGTAAAGTACAAGTGTCAAACTCCAGTTTTCGAGGGCCAGTTTCCTGCAACTTTTAGATGTGCCTCTGCTTCAACATCTGGATCAATAAAATCAGGTTATTAGGTGATTATTAGGTGATTAGGTGATTACTGAGGAAGTAATTCAGTCATTTGAATCAGTTGTGTAGGGCTAGAGACACATCTAAATGTTGCTGCCCTCGAGGACTGTAGTTTGACACCCCTGCAAAGCTACTAAGGTAAAGGTGTTCACCTACACTGAAAGCTCAGGTAGGGAGAGCATTAATCCCAGAAGCAGTCAAGCGACCCAAGCTAACTCCGGAGGAGCTGCAGAGATCCACATTGCAGGTTCACTCATAGGACTTCTATCAGTTGTGTACCCCCGTCCATTTTGGAAGACTAGCAAAAATAGTTTGCCACAAGCTATACAGGGTAGACACCAAGCATGTAGAAGAAAGTGCTGAAATTTTTTATCTATGTGCAAAAAAACAAATCTAGCATTGCACATCTCCCTGAGGACAACTTCTTTATAGTGAAACATGATGGTAGTAGCATCATGTTGTGGAAAGCTCTACTTCAGACAAAGGAAAACTGGTCAGATTTGACAGGTAGATGAATGGAGACAAACACATACCTGTCAAATCTGACCAGCTTTCCTTTTTCCTGAAGAAGAGCTTTCCACAGCATGATGCTGCTACCGTCTTGTTTCACTATAGAAAAGTTGTTCTTAGGGAGATGTGCAATGCTAGATTTTTTTTCCTTCCGCCAGGACAACAATGTAACAGTTTAAATCAAAGCATATTCATGTGTTAGAATGCCCTAGTAATGTCCAGACCTAAATCCAATTTAGAATCTGTGACAAGACTTGAAAATATATGTTCGGTCTCACTCTCCATCCAATTTGTTTGAGCTTCAGCTATTTTGCAAAGAAGAAAGAGGAAAATATTTCAGTCTGGAGATGTCCAAAGCTGGTAGAGACATACACTAAAAGACTTACTGCTGCAGAACATGGCACTTTAAAACAGTGGTCCACAACCTCTAACTGAGAGCCCCTGTTTTTGCATTGAAAACATTTTTGTAGCCACCATCACCACTAGAAAGCCCACATGCACACTTGTGCAGACACACATATGCAGACTTGGATACACACATACCTTTGAGCACATCCATGCTTGCACACATTTGGATGCCAATGCCACAAAGAAAATGTCCCTAATTAACTACTTTACTATGTGCTTGCGCTGCCTCCCCACAATGTTAGCTGCCTTGACACATTTCATGTTGTCCAGACAGCAAGTGCTTTAGTCAAGATACAGGTATTAACAGGAAACACAACCTCAAGAGTTTATATAATCAAGGGAATTCACCTAATTTATTTTGCATAGCTAAAAACTGTGATGATGAGTGACTTCAGTCATTAGTGGTAGACTGTCAGTGTTCATTAATTTTAATAATTTTAAACTCCTTATTGTGGCTGAAGATGGTGGCTAAGGGATGGTTTGAAAAAAAAAGATTAGTGTCTATAACTCTTCTAAGAAACCACTAAGCTTCTTACTGTAATCAGAGGATCTGTCAACAAACGTTGCAAACTGATAGGTGTTTGACTGCAACCTCCGCCCACTAAGTCTGACTGCTGAGCGAAAATCTGACATGAAAGAATCCCTAATATGAAGTTAAGAGACTTGCTGGTATAATGATTAGATGCAGAAAATTTTTTTTTTTTTGTGTTGCAGACCTGCAATCCTGTCTGTTAGCTGTTTGTACAGGAGCAAAGGGAGGTCTAAATTACTTAGTTCACAGACATGTATAAATATAACAAATCAGCCACTGCCAGGAAAGATTATTATCCCTTGCTTCAGGCCAGGTTGAAGCAAATCAGACCAGATAACATAAAAACATTGATATCTTTTCTGTTTGAAAGGGATCACTTTAATTGCATTCACTGAGCCATCCGAGAGATAACATTCAGAGAGAATGAAAGTCAGAAAGGTTGGATTTTTTTTCTAACCATCTTATTTGTTTAATCTGACTAAAATGATAGTGTAAAGGTGGGAAAAACAGACTTGCATGTATTTGACAACATTTTGCATTATAAATGCTTTGATATACATATTGTTCCCCTGTTGGTCTGATTGTGTGTTAGAGGGTCATTCTCTGCCCCAGTCTCAAGTCTTTTGCTGCCTCTAAAAGGTTTTTTGTCCAGAATTTGCTGAAGAAAGGCATACCCACAACATAATGCTACTTACATGATGCTGTAGATATAATACAGGTAGCATCATACCCACACGTATGGTATTTTTAGGGTAATGGCAATGTTGGTTTTCTACCATGCATAATGTTTTGCATTAAGCTTCAACTTTGTTCTCATCTGACCACGACACAATTTTGTTTGCATTTGCTGTGTCCTTTACATGGATTGGTTCAAACTGCTCCTCTTGTGGCTTTTCTCTCTCCACTCTTCTATAAAACCCTAAAATGATGAGTCTGTGTCTAATAGGTCTGATTGTCCCACCTGAGATGTGCATCTCTGCTGTTTCTCCAGTTGCAAAAGGCCTTTTAGCTGGTCTATCACATAAAATCCAAGTAAAAATACTAGAAGGTTTGTGGTTCTAACTTGACAAAATGTGAAACATGTCACAGGGTATGAATACTTTTGGAATGCTCTTTGTTGTACAGACATATGAGTGATATCAGTCCTCATCCATTTCATGTCCAAGACGTGATTCAGTGTATTTTCTGAGCTTGATCGCTGTGTAGCTCCTTAACTGTCTTATATCATGTTTATACTGATTACAGAAACTTTGAAGCATCAACATGATTTAATGCTTTTTATTTTCTGAGCCTCTGCTGCATTGGAGTGTGCTGCATTGCAGAAACTGAGGATTGCCTTTATTGATACTGCAACACTTTTTACAGTTCCTATTAAACATTGAGATTTATGAATATGGAAGCAACAGTGGACCTTGTGAGCTTTATTAGCATGCAGACTGATTAAAAGGTAATTTCCTGCAGGCCTATAAGGGTTGAAGCTGTTGGAGGTTAAGGTCAGCTGCTGCCAGATTTCACCTTTCCTGGGACCTTTACACTGTGGAACCAGAAACCTTGACCATTAAGCAGGCCACTACATACATCTAATGAGTCTACAACCAAATGGGATCCTGTACATGGAGAGAAAGCACACTGTAGCTAATCATGTCTAGTATGTATGCACAAACCGTCTCCGGCTCTCACGGATCGTGTATATCAGTGTGACTATGAATGTGGCTGCACAAATTAAGTTATACCATCCGACATTTTGCAGGGTTTTTTTTCTTGTTGAATTAATGAATTATGGGAGGAATAATTTTCCTAAACGACTCATTGGGATTCATGTTGGATTTTTTTCATTTTTGTTTCTCATTTGATCCTCAATCCATTCAAATGTAAGTCATGTTGGTGTGTCTGTAGGTGTCTCAGATCAGAGTTTGTTTCCTGAAGCAGAAGAGAAGCTTGTGTTTGATACATGTTGATTGTGTCAAAGCTGCTTGCTTGAACATACAGTTTAGTACAATAAACATTAAAAGTCAGTCTGCATAAGGTTTCTCACACATTTATGAGGATTGTTGCTTTTTCCTTGTTTGCCGACTTCAACCAGCCGTTTAAAGACAGTCGATTGCAAGGACAGATTAGCATTAGGGACAGGGGGTTACAGGAACAGGTGTGCTTTGCCAATTTCACAGCAGGAGGGCAGGCGATAGGATAGAGTGACTGGCAGACAGATGGAAGGAAAGACTTTGAAAAACCCCTCCGGTTGTGAAACTTGAGATGACGTAGAGTTAAAACAGTTCGTGGCCATATTGTTCTGCTCACCTTTAAGCACCTGAGCCCTGGAGGCTCTCTGTCATATCGTTGTGCGTGTGTGCGTGTGTTCAGTAGTCTGTTTCACTGCAGAGAGCCTGAGAGGAGATGAGAAACGATACAGGAGAAGAGTGGAGATGAGCTGTGCTCCTGCTTCCTCCCTGCATGCACTGTGACTTCTGCTTTATGGCATGTGGCTATATTAAACTGTAGAGCAATAATCTGGTGTCAAGTGGTGCAGAGACCATAGACATCAGTCATGGTGCTACTATGCAGCACTGTATGTTTGAGCAGTAGCAGCATACATTTCTTTAAGGTCAATTTACAGCACTCTGTAGATGTTTATACATTCTCTTTCAAGCGAATTGATAGACTTTAGTGTCAAATAATCACTTATCTGTGTAAACCTTTATTTCAGGTCGTGAAACCTTCCTTCTAAAGGCCAAAATCTGTTTTCTAGATGTGATCAAAGGTTCTAAAAACTACCGAACAAGAAATGATGTACCCGTCCATACTATCTATGCAGAGTTGCGGGGGCATTGGTGCCTATCTCCAGCAGTCAGGGGGCAGGGGGAAGCGGGGCACACCCTGGACAGGGGCGCCAATCCCTTGCAGGGCAACACAGAGACATACGTGACAAATAACCATGCACGCACCAACACACTCATACCTAAGGGCAATTTAGAGGAACCAATTCACCTAACGGTCATGTTTTTGGACTGTGGGAGGAAGCCACACAAGTACAGGAAGAAAATGCAAACTCCATGCAGAAAGACCCCAGGCTGGGATTTGAACCCAGGACCTTCTTGCTGCAAAACAACCACAACAACCAACCAACCAACTGCACCACTGTGCAGCCTTACTTTTATCAATTTTATGTTAAATTTTGATACATTTGTTAAAATGTTTTAAGTTAAAGTTAATCAAGTTTATTATTTTTTATGCCACAATAAAAAAGTAAAGTTAGTTACAGACAGGAATAAACTGAACTTAAAATGCTGGAAGGCATAACATAACAACACAACTGAGGTAAAAGTTACATCTAGAGACAGCTGGAATACAAATAACCTAGTGTAACCTAGAATCTTGCACAGGAAGATGTTTGATAAGGCGCTAGGCTAACATTGGTTGTCGCTTTTTCTGTTTTCATATAACCTGTTGATAATTCATCTCCCAACAATATTTCTTTGCGGTTTTAATTAATTGTGTGCGGACAAAACATACAGAACTATAAACCATATACTATATATCATAAACTAAGCAATGTGCTTATAACATCATAATGTAATAAAAGCACCCTGCCTTAGGTTCAGGTGTCTCCTGTCTGTTGAATGAGCCAAAGCTGGGCAAGTTACCTTAAAGAGATGGGGAGGAAGCAGCAATGATGAAAATTTTTTTTTTCTCCTGAGATCATTGTAATGGGTACATGAATACTTAGATTGTTTGGAAGTCTCAGGTTGGTCAGATCAAATGCACTTCCAATTATTTTATGTCATTTTCCACACCATTATTGGCATGTAAACAAAAATCTTTCTCTGTTAATTAATTTAAACATGTGGTTCATCTTCTCCTATGCTCCCTAGCTGTCTGGTTTGACCATTGCTTTTAAATTCAGATAGTGGAACAACCATGTCAGTTGTTATGGGAGTGCGGTGAGTTTCTCATTCACTTCCTGCTTCCAGATTATTACAGCTGGCTCTGCTTTAGAAGCACTCTTACCGGCCACAAGCCTAATTTTCTAACCTCCAGGCAACTCCGGCCAAATCCTCACTGTGTCTGCTGCAGCCTCATTCTACATCTTTCATTTGCTGAACTGAGAAAGTGAATCAGCCCCAATTGTTGCTTGCTAGTCCACTACTTATTGCAATTGCAAGGGGTAAATTGCCAAGTTAGTGCTGGTAATGGGTTCAGGCTGTGCAGTTGCAAGAGGCTGATGGGTTTTGGTTTGAAAGAGAGTTAGGCCGATGCTCATCCCCATTCATCAGGAATCGGTCAGAGGAGGTGGAGGAATGCAACACCTGGAATCACTGCCGCTCTTTCCGCCTACGCTGCACTTCAGGCTGTTCAGATGAGCGGCTCCACTGCGGACAGGATGAAACAGGAGCTGACACACAAACACACAAAAAGACCTACAGTCACAGGCATGCACGGGTTTACCAGGATGCATCGTCTTCAGCCCATCTGGTTGTTGCTGCTGTGACTTTAGCACTGTAATGTCTACAGAGAGTCGTCCAGATGTTCCCACAGCTAGCTGTCAAAGTGAACAACGCTATTTAAATGTAAACTCTCCCACCTTCAGATGTTGAAGAGGTTAAAGTGGCTTATTTATTTGGGAAATACAGTAAACGGAATACTTGAAAGTAGAATATTTTGAGATTGGATGGAGAGACATTGGATTTGAAGTGTTAATCCATTTCTTTATTTTCAAATCTGCAGAAAGTTATCACATATTAATCATTTATTACGGTTATTTTTTTGATCATGCATGTGCTTATATCCTTCTGGTTTTATTCCGGATCATTCTTGCATAACTCTTTGAATGAATCCTTCTTGTTCTGCTGAGAGATTGCAGCATCTCTGTTCTCTCACTGTCTTCTACTCTGTGTGTTTGAAGAATGATTACTGTACATAACGACCCTCACCTGAAAGAGTTTGCTGCTGTTTGGTAAATGATTACAAGTTACAAAGAGCCAGACTGAAATGAACAATGAGGCTGAAGCGCAGGCTTACAGGGCAATGTGTTACAGCACTGCACAGGTCTACAGAGCATGAGAACAGAGCAGCAGAGACAGAAATGTCAGTGAACAAAGAACACAAATGAAACAAAATGTGTAACCACTGGAAATGCATCAGCCTGACTTTGTGAATCTAAATATGTAACTGTAAATGTCTGCATGCGTGTTTGCTTCTCGCTCTCTGGGATCTCCCAGCATTCAACACCATATGTCACGCCGAAGTGAGATCAATCCGGGCGGTTTGCAGTCCATTATTGAGTCTGATTTAGAGTATTGGAGAGACATTGTTGTTGAGATAAATTTTCAACGTGGTGCACAGACACCGATGGGTTCCGAGCTGGAGGTAATCTCCTGCTGGCTCCATAAAATGTGCTCAATTGACAGCAGGCCTTGTGGTAGTAGACAAATTGCCTGGCTTATAGCGATGTGCTGAAAGAGAATGCCAACGCTGTGTATCGTTGCCAAGATGGATATGCAGACGGCAAACTCTGAGCTGTCAAGGCGTGGCTCCCATGTTCAGGGCAAACAGTGGTTTTGTTGAGTGTGATTCCTGAGTTGGAACTGACTTAGCCTTGTTGTTTTATCCCTTTGACAGAATCTAATAAAGAAATTACTTGTCATCTGTCAGTTCAGAAGGGTACTAGCATTTATCAACATGTACTTTCAGAAATAATCTTTATATTAGAGAAGGAAGCCTTTGATATGCAATAAATACCTTTCATGTTCTGTCAATGCAGTCAAGTGAGTCTTTGGTATTTGGTTTTATTAAAGCACTATGTATTAACTGCTGACTTGTTTTATAACAAGAGAAGCAACGAGCAAATGTCCGCTCTCCAATATTCTAAAGTTTTAAATATATTTACGAAATGTTGGGGAAAATACAATTGTCAAAAAAAAAAGGTACTAATGCCATAACAAACTCCAGGTTATTATTGGAAATATCTATCTGTACATTTTAAACCCAGCTAAAAAGAATTACAGTACATCCCATTTTCTCTTTTACCAGACAGGTAATGTTTTGCATCACTAAAATTTAGATATTAGATTATTTTTACAAGAATATTTCAAAAATAGATAAACAGTGGTTTCCAACTCCATATCTGAGGGAGAAAAGCTCTCATAAAAGTGTCAGAATTGTTAAGTTATTAAATCTTTGAGTCGTTCATTCTAAGTATAAAGGAGCCTAAAGAAGCACTTCTGTAATGGACAGGTATGTATATCAGGATCAGAAGTGACGTTACACTGTGTGTGAGAGAGAGTAGCTGTGTTACACACCTCTGTCCTAAAATATTTACCTTTTAATTTGATACAATGAAAACATAATTGCAAGGGTCATGTTTTTAACTGCCTTCACCATCTTGCAATGTCAATTAGTGCAGTTAGTGTAATTTGCAGTATTAACTGAAAACAACAGTCTCGGTTTGTTTCCCGTAGTGTTAAGAGATTTTGGAAGGCTGTGAGACTTCAGAAAGACTGTCAAGTTTTCCAAATCCAGCATCTTAAAAGACACCAGAGGAGGAAGCTCAGAAGGGTAAAATTGAACAACTTGGCTGCTGACTTTTCACTCCTTGATTGAAAGAAGCGGCTTATTGAATAAGCAACATGCTGTCACAGATATTTTATGAAATGAAGTGGGAGATGGACAGACTGACTTCTTCAGTAATGCACATATTGCTTTTGTCTTTTGTCGTGGAATAAACAGCCAACCCGAAAAGTACATGAGCTTCCCCATAAGGGGTCTGGGCTCAGCTTCATCATCCAGGGCAGAGCTCAGAGACAAGCTACTACTCTTCTGCATTGTAAGGAGTCACCTGAGATTGTTCTGAGATCTGATCAGGATTTCTCCTCAGCTTCTCTTTTTGGAGGCGTCACAGGCATCAAGAGATCCTAAGAGAGACCCTCAACTTGCTCGAGGGACTCTATAATCCATTTAGCCCAGGAATGCCAACGGTTCCTCCTGAATGACCTGGAGAGTGTTGCTGGGGAGAGGGATGTCGGGCCTCGTTACCTCTGCAATCTGATTTTGGATAAGCTAAAGACCAGGGATGGATGTAAGGATGCAGTTTAATAGTTTTTTTTCCCCTCAAGAACCTTTTAGAGACCAGCAGCAGTAAAACTGTGGTGGCGGTTTGTGGCCAATGTGTAAGTGCACCAGTTTGCTTTCACGTCATATTTCTCCATTTGTGTCTGGGTGGAAGCACACAAGCATCTCCCAGTGATTCTATTTGTGTAATAGCAGATGGATTCTTTGTTGTGATTGGTAAACAGGTTGTGTTAACTCATCTCCCTGGACTTCCTACCTAAGCTTTGGGCTATTTTTTATCATCAGTGGCTTCATTCTGCTATGTATATATAGAGCCCCATAAATCCTGGTGAGGTGTGAAAATGCCAGTCAAAGTTCACATTGCTCATGTTCATTTCATGCTTGAGCGTCCAGCTCCGCGAGAGAAGACGAGTGTGTGTATTGATGATGTGCGGATGTGCGTGTAAGCACCAGAGAGAAAAGAAAGATGAAGCTCCCTCAAACTCCCTCCATCCTTTCCACTTTGCAGCAGAAGTCATCCATCTCTCTGATCGTAACTGCTACCAATTTATGATTGCATTATTACAGTCAGGCTTTTGTCCTTATTGTGACACACAGACACATATCTGGTGGTGACCTGGTTACTGGAGAAGGTGGTTGGACATTGCCTTTATGTTTGAAAGGCTTAGACGGTTTTGCTACATTTAAATTTTTACTTTCTAAGCTTTCAAGTACATGATAATAAATGAAACTTTCATCCTCTTTAAAGAAATATCCTGCATTCCATATTTGCTCCAAAGAATTATAATGCATTGCTTTAGAAAAGAAAGCTGTTTGTTCACTGAGCATTTTTCTTTCAGCCTTAAATGGCATGACATAATTTGTCTGACATTTCAAAGGAAATGGCATAGCCTTGCATTCCAAAAAATGGCAGCCAAGTTGGTTTTATTTCCATTAAAGAAATATGTTGTTGAATTTCTCAACAGGCGGAGCACTGAAAAGGTCATCTGCAGCTGTATGGATTTTCATAATGGATTTTTTGGAAAAAATTTTTGATAAAGATACAGTAGGTGTGAGCTTTTCTGAGAATAGCACCTGAGGTCCTTCGAAGCAGATCAGCAAACCTCTGTGCTTTTTGTAAATCTAAAGAGCACTTTTTACCTGTTAAAAGGCTTCTTTTAATAAAATAACGCTGGGATGGGCAGGCAGTCAAGTCACAAGATAGTGAAACATCTCAACTGCAAATATAGATATGTTCTTTTCACTTAATAGAAAACGCAGAAAGATAGAACAAAAATCCTACACCGCAATCTTTGGATCCAGTAACTATTTGCAGCTAATGCTAAATGACGTTTATCCCAGTGCATGCACTCTTCAAAGTTTTCTGCTTTGTCTGTTTAATTTGCAGAAGCACATAGTTGAGGTTCTGCTTATATACAAGTTTTTGTCTCCTAAATGTTGCAGCAGTGTACCCAAATAAAAAGGTTCGGCAACCCACTGCACCGAGTTAGTCAACACTGCTGTTAGCTCTGTTAGCTACCTGCTAGCTTGATAATGAGCAGCCATAGGTAGTAAAACTTTTGCAACAACAACTACATTATTATAACTACTAGTGTTTTTGTGAAGTATAACGTAGCCAAATTATATGGCATATAAACACCAGTTAGTATTAGTTTATTCTGCACATTTAAAAAAACAAACTAGGTGACATAAGTGTTTTACACTGTACCCAAATTACATAAAAAATTGTATTTGCGGTTAATAATTTTATTTGTTTTTGTGTACATTATTCTGTTGAAAAAACATAACAAACAAAACCAGTTTTTAAGTCCCACTGAAAGTATTCTGTTATTATGTACAAATGAAACTGCTTGCTTCAACAAATAATTAGTTTTCTTTTGCTCTCCTGCCTGTTCACTTGTATGAGGAGTTACTGATCTTCCTAAAAACAGCCAAACATGGTTAAATAAATCTGTATTCAAATAGCAGCGCTTTACTGCCTTGAAAAACTTTGACATCTTGAGATTGTCATGACTCCCAGCTGATGCTTGTTGAAGTAAACCTTCCATCTCCTTTCTTTTATTATCAGACTCCCATTAATAGATATGTCCTTTATGCTTCCCCTCTTGTTGTCGTCGTTCTGTTTTATGATGTCACTCTCTTTGGTGGAGAGCTCTGGGCTGGTTTATCTCCTTCATGTGTGTCGAGCACTTAAACTTAAACCTTTCTGTTTATGAGTCCCAAACTGCCTCTTCCCGTCTCTCTACATTTCCTGCTCACCTCAGCATCGCCTGTGAAAGATGAGCCATCCTGCTTGTTCAGGGAACTTTGTGGTGCAGACCCCCAGCGAAGAGAACAACTCCCCCGTTGAGAGTGACATCAAGCTTGCTGAGCATCCTGTGAAGAGTGTGGGCTATCATGTGGCTCCCTGCATTTATCTTTATTCATAGAAATGCCTTTTTTTAATTTTAGTTAGGAAAGTAGTGCTCAAGAGTCTTTGGTGTGTTTTGAGTTGTTTAAGATTAAGCATTTGTTGATAGCAGTTAATAATAATCTGATACCACGTCAAAGTAAAAAAACGGTGACATCTATAAATTTTAACTTTATCATTAGACTATTTGTTTACCGGGCAAAAAGCTTGCAACTTAATTTTTTTCTCTTTTTTTGTGAAAATCAACTCTTTTCATCACAAGTTTTCAAGCTTCATAAAGTAATATCCCATTTACACTATTGTATAATAAACACTGCCGTAGGTATGTAACGCTTTAGCATCGGCTTCTTACAAATCTAATACTGGAACAATTTGATTATAGGCAGCATTGACCCAGTGATGGCGTAATTTCATGTCATGTCGTGCAGATGCTATGTCTGCACTAATGAAGATTTAGCTTGCAGAATGATTGGAGAAAGTTAAAATTACAGTAGCATATACTACTCTCAGATTAATTCATTAATGGATTTGACCACTTGGGGGACATTAAGTCATGACCTAGTATTACCTTGGATACCCGCGCTCTATTATAGTCTTTCAGGTCCTTCTAAAAAAGAAAAGTGGAAAAAAATAAACACAGAGCTCCTGACCCTTATTTCTGAAGGCATTATTGTCTCGCGAGATCTGATGTGATATTTTGGCTGTCGTGGACGATCATTATAATAATGCAAATGAGGGGCGCGTTGATTGGTGGCAGGAAGGAGGGGGGTTGACACCGCAGGTAACGCTTCAGCATATCATTCCAAAATTACATCATGGCGCAAGTTGTGAATGAACCCGACCTTCAATTGTAACTGCATTCTAGGTCATTTGTTGTTTACAAAGTAGCAGCCATTATCCATGTTGTCCTCGAAGCTACTACTCCCGCTAGCATACAGTAGTCGCATTAGCAGTTAGCTGCTGTTTGTTACACACAGTAGAGCAATAAAAACCCAGCCTTACCGTTTCAATTGCAGGCAAGTCTCTGATTGTTGGAATGGCCCCTTTTTCCAAACGGAGCTTCGATGCCAACTTCGCCTGATATTGTCCCAAATTCGTAAAGGATTCCAGCGTAAAATGTTTAGCACAGACACCTAAACCAGTGGGAAGGGTTGTAGGAACCGCGTCATTAAAAATGAATTTAATCCACTGGTCCCTGATAGCTTGGTCCATTATTGGGAGAGAAAAAATATTTCCATGTTGATTCTGGCAGTCAACAACAGAGCAACTCACGTGTGCACTACCTTTCTGCATCTTTCACGGTCGTGTTCGTACTTGGAATCGGAATTCAGTAATGGTATAGGGGCAGGGCGGGCTTCCTGCAGCATAGGTCTGTGATGTCCATATATGGTATATCTTTCGCCGACTTGACGTCAAGTCGTCCAGAAATTAACATCACGTATTTGAGTGTGCATGCACGTGGGCTGGTTGACGAACCCAAGGGTAAACAAACACTTCACTTTTAAATATCGGCTTCCCGACCAGTGCATAATCGTTAGGCAATCATAACATAAATTTTTTCCTGGGAAAAGTGAAAATTACAGGTCATGACTCCTTTAAAGAACATTGACTTTCATCCCACATGGTCTGTTAATTGTTGAACATGAAAAAGGAGACAATGAGGTCATCGCAAAAGTAACATGCCACTTCCTGTCACTGAATGTTAAACCATTCATGCAAAATACACGCAGTATCCTAAACAGGAGCACCTCAAAACTGTCACATACTTGGAGACATGATAAGCAAAATCTACTGTGATTTATTTCCTAATAGACATAAAATAGCATAAAATTTAATGACTGGTCTTTTAGCTTAGCTTCCCCCAGCTGTTTGTGCAGTAATATAGAAAAGTCTGGTGTTACTATTAGAAAAACAAACCACACTGACAAGGAAAAATTGGATTGTAAGTTAAACAAAATAATTTGCACAGTCTATAATATCGTTTTGTCAACAGTGGACATAGCAATAGGCAGTGGTTTTTAAAAATCGGCAGTCCCTGATGCATAGTTGATTCTCCCTCAATGACTTTTATATCAGTCATTTAAAAATGTTTTAATAAGTATCCGAGATTAATATTTGAGGATAATGACATACCTACTTTTAGTTAAACGTTTGTTTGGTGGATAAATCTGGTAAGGTTAGATTGCCTCAACATTTAACTTGAATTTAAAGTTGGTTTTAGTAAGGGTTTCGTTCCTTGCATTTTAGATCTGCAGTTATTTTAATCCCAGAGGCTGTATGGCTCCTAAATAATTCTTGTCTTGGTGACATTTAAATCAAAATGACAGATCGTAACTGTTGTTTACCGCTCTAAATGTATGCATCAAAAAACATCACTGGAATGCCTTTGAACATGTCCATACAATGCGGAAATACTGTCCCTCAGCAGATTCCCGGTACAAAAGGAGTGGAAGTTCCTGGGAAGCACACCTGTGCTTGTGAATTTGGTGAAGTCCTGCTAAGTTTTAGTGGTGAGAACAGGGGTGGATGCTGGGTTTAGTATTCTGATATTTTACTCGAATTGGTATAATATTTTTGTAAAAAAAAGAAAAAAAAATTCTCTGGCTCATTTACTTTTAAAGAGCAATAATTATTCAAATTAACTTAAATATTTTGTGATGAATTTCACTATTTGAGTTGAGTCCCTAAAGGCTAGGGAGATCATTTTATTTCTATAGCACACTTTCAATAACAGGGTAATTCAAGATGCTTTACATGATTTGGTGATGAAGAAAAACATAGAATAGCTGTAGGGGCGGGTGTAGTTCAGTGGTAGAATTGTCTGTCTGCAATCCAGAAATCATGGGTTCCATTCCTGCTTCCACCTGCTACATGTCGTTGTGTCCTTGGGCAAGACACTTCACCTGCCCTACTGGTGTTGGCCAGAGGGGCCGATGGCGCGATATGACAGCCTCTGTCAGTCCGCCCCAGGGCAACTGTGGCTACAATCGTAGCTTGCGTCCACCAGTGTGTTAATAAGAGAGTGAGTGAATAATGCACTATATAAATGCAAGCCATTATTACTAGAATATAACAATTTGAATTCAAAAGCAGCAATTTAGCATGAAATACACACAACACATGAAAGCATGAAAAACAGCAATAAAGCATGAACATGAAATAAAGCATGAGCACATATGATACATAAGGCATTACTCTTTTACTCAAAGGACATTCTAAACAGATGAGTTTTTAGTTTTGATTTAAAGCAGCTCAGTGTAAACAGTGTAATGTTTCAATGATATTGTTATTCACCTGTATCCCACTGGTTAGTAACATGACTTTCAAACAATTTCAGCGCAAATAGGTAAACACATTTCTGTTCAGATGTGTCCAACATTTCCCCTGGCCTTGTGAACCACAGTCACACGGTCATTACCATGTCCATGTTGCCCCCTTCCTTCCCCTTTGGTCCATCGCTGACCCCTCGGTCGTCCCTTGTCCCACGCTGGGCCTTTATGTCTTCATCTCTTTGTGAGAGCAGAGCTGTTTTGGCACACTTGAACTCCCATAGATGCAGACACAACAGACCAAGTTTGAACTGAATTTGACCCATCTGATGTCACCCGATGTGTTTGCCTGTGCATCCATCTCTTTTGTGCACTTAGTACGCAAACATTTGCACAACTTAGAAAGTAATTGCTCATTTTTGACCGAAGTTGGTTCCCACAATAGATTGTAATGTAAAAAGTAATTCCCATTCTAATTGTTAGGCCAGAGGGTGTCATAAAAGCAATGAAATAGCTTTTAAAAGTCATATTATGGCGCTATTTGGATGGAGAGCTCAAGGCTCCAGGAGCAGTGGAACAATGCTTAATTAGCTCATAAACAAAGGCCAGTGGGGGATCAAAAAGGGCAATCAAAGTTTCTTGTTCCTTTGAAATTCTCACACCATCTTCAAAGCCAGCTCTAATGGCCCCGTCACTCTGGTTGTTGTGTCTCACTGTGGTGTGCTTCCTGACAACATAAAAGGCACACATTTGAAAAAAAAAAGCTTACAGGAGACACAATCCCTGAACCACTCCCCTCTCAGGCTTCCCTCTCTCTGCGAGGGGTTTGTCCTCTACTTACCTTAGCGGTCTGATGTTTGAGTCCCCTCAGCAACCACCGCTGCTTAAATCTTTCCCGTCTCATGACTGTGTCAGGCTTTGGACAGCTTGTCTGGACGACAGGTGTGCATCAAGTGTGTTTGCATGCACCTCTGTTGTTGTTTTTGGAACACATCGTTTTATATTTTTTTATGCCTGGAAACGAGGCTTTTTAAAGAAAACAGACATCCTTTGCCACATGAGGATTCATGGCAGCAGGTCGGAGGCAATCTCTGCTTGTTTGTGCGACTATGTTATCATCTCCTGTTTCCTGTCAAAACAGGAAAGGACAGGGGCGAAAATGTTAAAGTAGGAAAGTGCTGCCTTGATGTATGTTGGCTGGAGGTCCAGGTCTGGCTGACGGTGACCCTCCCCGCCAGGAAAAACAGACCTGTTCTGGGTGTAACCCACAGTGGGATACTTCATGGCGTTATTTTTATCACTTTCACAAAGTGCGGCAGGGGGATGCCTTTTCCAGCTGTTGACACAGGTTTGGGTCATTTCTGTCTCTAAAAGTGTGCAGGAGATCTGAGAGACATCCCATCTGGCCATGTCCCGTTGGCTAACAGCCTCACATGTCTGTGTTTAGGAAGGGAAATCCTTTTTGGCGTGATGTTAATCATGAAAGCGAGACACTCCTTTTCTTTAGATGATCTCTAGACCTCAATCACAATACCTTTTCCGTCAGGCTGGAGGTGTCAAATGATTTTATCCATCCATCACACATATTTGTTAGGTCTTTACAACAGGATGGTGCAGGCACAGAGCAGAGCTGCAAAATGCTTTGTTTTAGTGTGTAGCTTTGAGAACATTCTTGTCAGTAGAGAGCTATGACTGCGCTGATGAAATATGAGATATGAAAAATAAGTATCTAGAAAAAAAGCACAAGACATGTAAGATCCACATTATGCAAAATCACAAACGTTTTCAACCTGTTCCTGTGGTTCAAAATACTTTAATTGAGATGCCAGAAAAAGTTCCCAAGTGACCAGAGGTTTCACCAGCTGTATGGAGCACAAACACTGCCCTTCCCCCTGCTGGTGAGCTGGCTGAAATTTACTGTCAAATACAAATAAGCCAAATTAGGCATTTTGGAAGTATTTCAGGTTTCAAATAATAAAGTTAAGGAGTTGCAACTTAAGGAGTTCCATCCATTAATCTTATTATGGTATCATTGCTTTAAAACCTAAATTGGCAAACTACGATTGGTATTTGTAAATGCCTTGTTGAGTATTGTCTCAAATTTGCCTCGAACCACCCAAGAGCTAGAGTGATGTATGTATACCGCTAATGGCTGACTGTACATTTAAAACACATACTGCACATGCTTATGCAAGGATCATATAGGAATACTTTGCTGCCACCTCCAAGTAAACTTCATTCAGTTTATTTTCCATTTAGCTAATTTACATACTAAAAAGCTAAATATCTACTTTATGCAATATTTTTAAATGACCAATTTGTACACATTTTTTTTAATGTGTTGCACAATAATCTGTTATATATTTGTTAATGGATTAAGATAGTAAGGAGTTAAATAAACAACTGCAGCCTGGTTGCACAACTAATTAACCAACTATGAAGAGCAGAAAGGCAAAACCCAAAAATTTTCTGCACAATAAGCCTAACTTTATGGATTTTGTGGCAGTAGGGGCCTTTAGTCACACCAATCAGATATGAAATAGGCAGAGAGAGAAGGGGAGAAGACATGCAGCAAAGGTCCAAGGTCAGTAAACCTCAGAGGGCCACTTCTTCTTCATTTAGTGTTCTGAAGAGATAAAATAAATCAGAAAAAGAAACATTAGTTTGTTGAGATTGTGGCAAAAATCTATAAAAATGTAGAATAAAAGGCATTTTTGCATCATAAATTTGATCTTTGAAATTTACGTTTGAAGAAAGTAATATTAAAATCTCATCCCGTCTCGTTCTCCTGAACTCAGTACTGTGTCTGGTCTCGTCTTGTGAGTTTTAGGCATTGCTAGTGTTTACAAATTGTTCATGTGTTGTTTTTCACTTTGTCTTTCACTTCAAGTTCCTGAAGTGCTGGTACACAAATGATTTTAAATTAGTTGGGGCCTCCTCAAGGCTTCTTCAATCCTTTTAGAACAGTCACTGCATTACAAACGCCTGATAACTCAAGAACTACTTTCTTCAATATAGACGTCTCAAACCTAGATACAGGCTGGGACGTGCAGGGGCCCTAATGGTTCATACAACACAATATTGATGGCCTGAGTGACCACAACAATATCTTGGACAAGAAAAAAATAGACAGTTCGCTGTTCTTCATAAATAAAATGTGATGCCAGCTGTTGACATTTTTTATAGTTTGTTTGATGTAATGAACTGAACAAGAGAGCACACTGGTAAACACCACCAGTAGCTCCTTCAGCCTGTAGTTTCCAGATTGGCAGCAGGAAGCCTGATCTTCTCTCCGTGACCCAGATTAAGACATGTGTGCTTTCTGTCTGAGGTCAACACCATCAGCATGGAGGTCGGAGTTCAATTGTCTTTCTTGACGGAGCTTTAGTTGGGATTCTCGATCTCCTGCAGAAGGCCACACCAGCGCCGACCCCTGTGAGTTGTGAAATTAGTTACCCTTCAACCTCTTCGCTCCTACAATCAAACCCCGAGCACGGTCAGGACATGCTTCTGCATCCCCTAATCTGCTTCACATCTGACTTTGTGAATGTGTGTGTGTGAAAGAAATATGTACGTTAAATGTCATTCAATCTTTTATGAAGTAATTGGTTATAAAACGCACAAAAAACTCATGAATGACAGACATTCTAAACTTGATGTATCACAGTTTAACATCCTTATCTTAGACTAATAAATCTATGTCTTCCATGGTTGTTTGCTCAAACCTGTGTTTAATTTTCTTATATCCAGCTAAATGTATCTATCATTCATGAATATAGCGACAGACTGACTCACATAAATACTGTTGTAATATTCAACAACATATACAATTCCCATTCCAGATTGAAATCTTTCGCTTTGTTTGACACCTTCTTTCATCATATTGTCTCTTATTATGCAGTCCAGCTGTAAACAAGTAGTGGCCTTAGGATCACATGTCATCCAATTGAGCTGAATTCCTCCACTTTTCGGAGATCTGTTGTTTATTCAGTTTAAGTTAGCAGAGAGAAAGCCCTGACTGCCAGACTCTTCTGGTGTCCCCATTTCAGCGCCCCAGACATGCATACAGTGCCTATATTAAAATCAAAGTATTCAAACCACTTGAACTTTTTACATTTGGTCATGTTGCAACCACAACCTGTAATATGTTTTATTGGGATGCTATTTGGTGTAATTTGGACAAGGTCGCTAGTCCTTTTACAGGTTTTATACATTTAGAAGCTAAATTCTTCTTTACAAAATAGCTCAAACTCAGTCAGATTGGATAAAGAGCATTAGCAAATATCAGATTTTAGGTTAGACACAGATTTTCAGTTGGATTTAGGTCTGAACTTTGACTAGACCATCAATGTGCTTTGATCTAAACCATTCCATTGTCGTTCTGGCTGTATGTTTAGGGAAGTTCTCCTGCTGGAAGGTGAACATCCGGCTAAATCTCAAGTCTTACAGACCCTTTCCAAAACATTTGAATGTCATAGAAAAGTTTATTTATTTCCATAATTCCATTCAAAGCGTTAAATGCTATAGATTATAGATTCATGGCCCACAACTTAAACCATTTCAAGTATTTAGTTGTTTATTCGTACATAATTTGGGCTTCCAGCTCATAAAACCCACGAAATCAGGAATTTAAAAAAATTAGAATACTATGAAGAAATCACAATTTAATTCTCAGTTTTTGCAGAAACAAAAGAAAGCAATTAGGACCACATCAAATCCATCAAAATATGTTACTTTCAAAACGATATGTCAATCTTCAATACTTGGTAGGGAATCCCTTTGCCTTAATCACTGCCTTGTTATATTGAGGCATTCAGCCTGTGGCATTGCCTGGGAGTTATGGAAGCCCAGATTTCCTTGATGCTTGCTGTCAGCTCTTCTTTCATGAATTCGAATATTCTCTGTTTGATAATCCACTGAAGCCGATAGTCAGCTCTTCTGCTGGTGCATCTTCTCTTGCCACATTTTGCCCTTCCACTAGACTTTCCATTGATATGCTTGGACACAGCACTCTGTGAACAGCCAGGCTCCTTAACTATGAACTTTTGTGGCTCACCCATCCTGTGGAGGGTATCAATGATGGTCTTTTGGCCAGTTGTCAAGTCTGGAGCTTTTCCCATATTGAACCTAACTGAGACAATTGAACCAAAGGGTAGCCATATTTTGATTGATTTGATATGATCCTAATTTCTTTCTCTTTTTTTCTGCAAAAACTGAGAAGAAAATGTTGATTTCTTCACATTATTGCATTTTTTTGAATTCCTGTTGTTATGGCAAAAAATAGTATCTCAGGGTTTCCATAATAAAGAAGACTTGAGTCCCAGAAGGCGTTTAAGTATTTAATTCAAACATGTCTGGCCAGAGCATGGAGGGGACAGAGTTACTCGTGCATCACCCTAACCAACCCTTCTAACTAACCACTATCTCTGTAGATGTCTTCTCCAACCTTCACGCCCCGGCGTCTGTCTCTCTGGTGACCTGACACATATATCTTTCTCATAACATTAAGCTGGAACAACACGCTTGCCCCCAACCTTGTCCTCTGCCTTAGATACATTCACTAAACAGAGAATATACACTTAATTCCTAATTACATAACAATTTTCCCCCACAATTCCCTGCTTTTATTAACTTAATTAATGTCATAAATATAAAGGGAAAATTCTAAAGTGCTATCACAAATCTCCCTAAAAGGTTGGTAGGTTGATCAAAAAAAAAGACAATGTTCAAAACACAAATTACAATCAGACATTAGACATGTTTGGCCATGGAATTAGCTCACAGTGACAAATATTAGATCCTTCCAGATGACTTTGCTGAGACTCCTGTGCATTGAGACCGAAAACCCACGGGGTCTTCTTACGCCATTTTCTTGTGGGCAAAATGTCATCTCAACAGCCCCTCGCCCCAGAGGCGGCCATCCACAGGTCTCGTCATCTGTCACAAAACACAGAACAAAGGAGAAATTATGTAGCATCTTCCAGTACACTTCATAGGGTATTACATCAACACTAGGTGTTGAAATGTGTACTCTTTCCTTGTTATCTGTTGCCTTGAAGTCAGCCTCTGCCAGCATCCAGTGACCCGTAGCCACCGATCAGTCCTTCTCCGGAAAGGAGAGAGTGGTCACCCCTCAGAAGGTCCTCCGGTGAGAACCTCCATATGCGACCCTTGATGCCGCCACAACCATGTTTCACCACCACATATTGTGTTTTGGGCTATAAGCAAAATGCATTTGCATTTAGACCGAAAGTTTGGTCTTATCGAACCAGATCAACTTCTTGCATATTTTTGCTGCCCTGCATTGCTTGTGACGATCTGTACACACTTCTTGTGGCTTTTATTCAACAATCTTCTTGCCTCTCTTCCCTAAAGGACAGACTTGTTAGAAGATTCTCAAACCTGAGTTGTCAATCTTTGCAGCTCCTTTAAACTCATACCTGAGGGCAAGGGTTGGGGGCTGGTGCCTATCTCCAACAGTCACGGGGCGAGAGGCGGGGGAAAAACCCTGGACAGGTCGCCATTCCATCACAGGTGTCTGAATTTGCCTATCTAAATATTAGGTAAAAATGTTGGAGTAGCTTTGTGTTGTAGGCGGCAACTATTGTTATATTGTTACTAATGCTATTGTTCCAAAAACACGAAGTGGCAAAATGTGCATGTGGGAAAAAATGATAAGCTAAGCATTTTCAAGGATGGCGAATGAAAATCTTGCAGATTCAATAAGTGGATTAGCATGCGCTATTCTTAACAGAGACAGTTCAGCCTACTTCCTTATCTCACCAAGATTCACAAAATGTGTCTAGACTTCCCAATTAGCAGAAAAAAAAACTAGATACTGGTTTGTGCTTATCTTTCTGTGTTTTGTTTTATCTCTATCTTTTACTCTTGGCAGCTGTCAGTGTCTTTTTAAAAACACACAACAGTATTCCATTAATACATCCTTCCTAGCTGAAAGCCCTGGCCTGGTGTTTTGTGTTTCTATTATTAGAGATAATTATGCTCTCTGACAAGTTATTGGCATGGTAATGACATCTTTTATGATAAATTAGTACCCCCACTCTGTGGTGTACCTACACTATAATGTTTTACCAGACTGATTCTGCTGCTGCATTGTTCTGAGACACAATGTGTGTCACTCCATGCGACAACACTCAGCAGACTGGATGCGGATGAGACAGGAATGCTCACCCCAGCTCAGGATTTTAGCATATGAGGAGCTAAAATGACTCTTCAGTAGTCCTTTAACCCCTACACATTTATGATGTTAACCAATTTGCCCATCGCTCACATCTTTCCTGGTGCAGGAGCTGATTGGTGAAAATTGAGACATCCAGCAAATAAAAAAAGTGCCACGCTCAACAATAAGCACTTACTGCACCTCATTATGTGCTTCTCTCCCCACACACTGAACCTACAGAGCTACCATGACTCCATGTGGAGAGAGATAGTGGGAGCGAGACTCAAACTCAGACACTCTCAGCAACAGAAAATATACATATTTATCCTTTATAGTGTCAGTGTTGTAGAATAATCACCATACTGTCTATTGGAGGGAGACATTGACAGAATTAATAATGTAGGATACTCAGCACATCATTATGTCCCCACCGCAATCTAAACACATCCAGGAGTATATATTTATTTATTACAACAGGATCATAGAGTCAGGTTCATACTAGGCAGGAGTCAATATGAAATTCTCAGTGTATGGTAAGCTTGAGTACAAATAGCACAGTTTCATCATATTTACACTAAAAACAAATCGGATATATCACTAAAATTAATGTTCTCACGTGTTATATGGTGGAATGGATATTATGGGAAACTAGAAGAAAACTTGAAATATGAGGGATCATAAAAGCACGTTGTATGGAAATGATTTAGGTTATCCTGTTGCAGCTCACCTTAATGATTCTCATCATGATATTTTTTCATTGTGCTTTTGTTTTTATTAAACTTGACACTGTCACCTAGATGTGATCACTGCAATAAACAAATGAAGCTTATTGGACTTTTTCACATTAAAGTTTTGCTTCAAAGGGACTGAATGATACATTTTCCATCTTAAATGTTTAGAGGAACTTATCAATATGTTGAACTGCTACAGAGTTTACGAATTAGATGGTTTGGTTATTGTCCTCACATGTATACATCGAAGGTATTGGTTCATGTATGCCTTGAGTTGAATACTTGATGTCTTTTGACATTTGCATGTGCTTGGCCAGATACTTAGAACCATCTCCTCTTTCAAAGAGTTTCTAATCATTGAATTGTGGTTCCTTGATCAAGGTTTGTGACTTAATTTAAAATTTGGGTGGTTTTGACTTTAAAGGGGCTATATGCAACTTTTTCCCCAAAATAAACGTAACAATAGCCTTTTTATTTGACCATTTATGACTCAAACATCTCCTGATGAGCATACTGACACATTGTCAGCTCACAGTGGGTGCACCTATAAGCCTGTATCCAATTTTTTCTATTTTCTGTCGGGTCGGATTTTCCCACGCTGCCTGCGGATGTGACGTCAAGCGCGTTCATGTTAAACGTTTCAGATCACTCTGCCACCACAGCTAGTCTGCACTCGCAAGCAGTTCAATGGATTGTGCGAATACACAGAAGAGACCAAGGACAACTCTGACACCAACAGTAACTCCACATAAGACAAAAAAAGTTAAACCCCTGACAAGCGCCCAAAAAAGATCGAAGATTGAGAGCGACCGGCGTACGAGCGCGCACTGCGAGAGCGAGCAGAAAGGAAGAGCAGTTCCGTTTTTTGGCCACAGGTGTCAGTCGCGAGTTTAAATTTCAGAAAATTGCATATAGCCCCTTTAAAAAATGCTGGTTTTACCTCGATACAGGAAACAGGCTCATACCAAGTGCAAACGAATCATCCTGATCCATGTGTTAGCTAAATGTGTTGCTTGTGATTTAAAAACACAATTTAAATGTTGATGTAAATGTGATGTGATGTATTTCTTTTACATTTATTGGTCCAGAGGATGCATCCGGTGTATGTAATTACTTCTGTTTAAGCATTAATAACTCCCATATTTCTTTTGATAATTAACTACTGAAAACACACACTCCTAGTGTTTACTGCAGCCACACTACAGCCACACTTTAACCATGGATGGAGATTAGTCGCCGTAAGCTCTTGGCAGCAATTTGTTTTTGTTTTTCCCTCTCAATAAACTGCAGGGAACTGGGAGCGCTGCAATTCCCAGTCAAAATGTTTTCCTGCCAAGCAAACACTGGTGGAAACGCAGGCAGTTGTTAGTGCTTCTTACAGTATGACAATGATTTTGACTAACAAGGATAGTTTTGCTGGTGGAATGGTTGTAAGAGGATCATATAGTGCAAAGTAGCCCCTTAGACAAAAAGAAACACACAAAAAACCCAAGCAAGCTCAAGCAGGTAGTATGGGAATACTAATTTCAATGTGAAGTGTGGAGCAGAATCAATAATGGGTTATTTAACAATAACATTACGTTTTTGAATGGACATCGAAAAAGGGATGCAATTTTTAGGCTGTTATTGACCTATTATTTATATCCTTCCACAGATTAACATATTCTTTGGAGAAAGAGATGGATCTCTGAACCATTTCACTTTGTAATTCGGCAAGCTTCACAACTCTGCCTGTTTCCTATGTCCAGGCTTTGTTTAATCTCTCCAATCAGCCGCATATTGAACTAAACCAATGATCAGTCATCACCAGATGTCTAATGGAGACCTCCTCTCTCTTTTTTTTGCATTTTTCTCCCTTCCTACTTGTGGTGGATCTGTCTTAGCCCTCCAACACTCTGACCCCAGTCAAGGCTGATGAAAGCTTGATGGATTCTGGGCTGAGACACCCAGAGCTTGAGCCAACTGACGGCTCCTTGCTTCACTGTCAGAAAAAGAGAGAGAGAAGCAGAGAAAGAAATTGTTAACGTGGGGGAGAGGAAGAATGAAGTCTGTCCAAACAGTCTGAAAGAGGCTTGTTTTCTTTAAGTGCGTGAGTGAACAGGAAAAGGTAATTAAATGGCCAAGTGGTGAGAGGCTACAGTGATGGATGATTGTGGTAGAAGAGACAGCCCCACACACATACACAGGGACAGTTTTGTTTGCATTTACTGCCATGTCTTGCAGAAGTATTCACACCCCTTGAACCTTTTCTTATTATCATGTCCCAATCAGTTTCTAAATGGGTTGACCATATGGAGTCATGACACATCTGCACTTTGAGTCAGTAATGGTTGGTTGGGCAAAAACTTACGAGTGATCACATCTGAACTTGAAGGTCAACAAAATTCATGGCCTTATATGTTTGGTGGATAGTGAAGTCTCTGGTAATGCATGTTGCAGGAAGCTGCAGACTGCAATGTAGGTTACTCAGAGATGTATCACAGTGCAAGATATTTCCAAAACAGAGCCACATGTCTTCCAGGATCGTCCTCACAAAGAAGAACAAGAAGGTCACAGCTTTTCTTTTCTGCTAAATATTCTGTTTGCTTCATCGAGTGTCGGGTTTGCTCCACCCTGTGTCACAGTGTGATGTTCTGGCCAGACGGTGCTATCAGGTATTATAAGTGTCACAGAGGGTAAAGCCTATTTGCATTCTGTCAGCAATTCAGTGGCAGTTTTAAAGAGAGAAAAGACGAGAAAACGCAGGGCTGTCATCATTCACTGAGCTCTTGTTGATTCTTCAGACACAGTGATTTGGATGCTCATTTAAAGGAAGACTGATCAAATCCAAACAAGGTAAATGGGTTGATCAAAATGTTGAGAGGGGATTGTGATGCTTTGTTCTGAAGATAGTTTGAAATATTTAAAAGGAAAATTGTTCACTTTAAAATAAACTAGTTGTAATTGCCACCCTTACAACAGCTTCAGATTAAATACCAGGAGAAGACTCTGAAGGTTTCATTATTATCATTATTTGATGGAGTTATACTGTAAAATCCTCCGCAAAACGAGGAGAAATCAAGTTTGAGTCATGCCTGCTCACATCCACTGCAGATGAAGAATTCATAGCTGCAGTGGTCCGCTCGTTTTCTCCGAGGCTGTCGTCAGGTAGGTAATGACAGTGTTCCTGTTTTTCCTGAGATGCTTTGTTTGGGGAAAGTCTTATTGCAGGTTTGTTTAATCTTGTCAAGTCAGCAGGCCGTGGGCAAACATCTGTTTGATGTTATTTGTTGAACGTCCCTTTTTGTGTTCCACCAAAGGTGTTCCCACAGTTAAATAGCATGCGAGTGTGACATCCTGAGTCATTGTCTGCTCCTGCCTCCGAGCAGGCAGTGGTTAAATTTAATGGTCTGCATCCCCAATCTGCTGTGGCTCTAAAAGCTCTACCTGATTTCTAATCAGAGCCACAGGCGAACTCGGGGAATCTGAACAGAGTTGGTGGGTTTGCGGAAGAGCTGAGATGGAGCAGGGGTCTGAGAGGGATTACACCTCTGGATGTGTTGCTTTTATCTTGGGAACGTAATCTGCCTTAATGCTCTGTGTTCACCCGGGGCAAGGCCAGCAGCTGTGCTCATTTTTCTCCTACTTGGCTGTCAGAGTAGGTCGAGCTAACCTGTGGGAAAACAAGCCTGCTTCATGCTCTCGTCTTCCCCCTCGGACCTGGATGATGGGCTCCTGTGGTTTATTGGGGGACCAATAAACCACAGGGTCTGTACGTTTTAGGTCAACGTGTCTCAGGTCGAGTAAACAGAAGATTTTCTCCCTTTCAGCAGGAAGGGAAGAGAAAGTTAGAAGCTGAAAGGGTACTACGTTTGGTAGTTTCTGTGTGGTCTTGATTTAACAAGAAATACAGTCTGTAGGAAGTACTTAAGAACTGTGATGTGTAAACAGGACTGGCACCGGTAAGAGAAAAAGATATAAAGCAGCATGGCGTGGTACTTACTCATTTTCAAGAATGTTTCCGTACCGGTAGAACAATAAAAGGGAATTCTGAGAGGTAAAGGAAGGGGGTCGAGGAGTGACTGAGCAATTACCGTAGATCTAAATCAGGAGCTATAAAGTTTTTTTTTTTTCATTTTAATGAGTGCTTTCATGAGCAGAGAATGGACCATACAGTCCATCTTAGTGTACATCCAGCTGTTCTTTGAAGGCCTCAAAGGTTTGCATCATGAGGACCAACAATCACAGTAGACAGGTCAGGGAGAAATTGTAGAAAAGTTTAAAGCAGGATTAAGTTATAAAGCAATTTCCCAAGCTTTGAGTATCACCCAGACCTCTGTTTAAAATATCATCTAAAAATGGAAAGAATATAGGGTAACTTCTAACCCGCAGTATTAATCAGTGCAGCTCAGGTAGAAGAATCTGTTGACAGGATAACTACTTGTCCTGCACAAATCTTTGTTTATTAAAAAATCATCAATGATCCTTTTCAAAGTTTGGAGAAAGCCACAAACCTTTCACCTTTTTGACCTACATGATAGCAAAAATTTTAATACTGGACTTGCTTGCACAGACACTGGAAGTGGTGCATTAGCTGTAAGCCAGTCAAACATGGGAACAATGAGTCAAATGGCATCAGCTGCAAATATGCTGCTTTTATCTTTTTTTTTTCTCTTGTAAAAGTACCACAGTAATGTGCTTTACCATTATTGTTGTCTCAAGATTCCACACCTCATTTGCAAATTCCAAGTAAAGCCATGATCTCAACTTTGAGTCATTGAAGTAGGGAACACAACAAACATGTCAATGAAAATACTCTTGTTATTGGAAAAGGACAGGAAATGTTTTAGCGTCCCTGCAAAACTTTGTGTTGCACATTACTCTGAACACACTATGGCCATGGTAAAACATAGTGGTGGCAGCATCATGCTGCGAGAATGCTCTTCAGCAGGGACAGGGAAGCTGGTCGGAGTTCTTGGGAAACTAAACACAACAACATCCTTGAAGAAATCCTGCAAAAGTCTTGAGACTGAGACAAAGTTTCTTCTTCCAGTAAGACAACAACCTTAAGCATACAGCAAGAGCTACAATGGAGGGGTTTAGATTAAAGCATATTCATTCTTTAGAATGGCCAAGTCAAAGTCCAGACATGAGAATGGCATGTTCTCAGATACTCTTCATCCACACTGATTGAGCATAAGATGTTTTGCTCAAGAATAGGTGAACATTTCCATCTGTAGATGAGCATAGCTGGTAGAGATATACCCCAAAAGACCTGCAGCTAAAAGTGCCTGAAAAAGCTGGTTCTAGAAAGGATTGACTCATGGGAACTAAATACAGATACAAGAAAAACTTTCCAGGTTTTCTTTAAAAAAAAAAATCTTGAAAACCATGGATATTTCCCTTCCAGTTCTATGCACTACTTTGCTTTAACTCAGAAAATCCCAATAAATATTGTGAGGTTTGTGGTTATGTGACATAGTTGAGCACTTTAGAAGGGCAATATGAATTACAGAAACCCATCGACCAGATAAAGCTCAGAAGCTTTTAGATGAAGTTTTTCAGAACACCACAATCTTTTTCTAAAATTCCTTCCCATCCTGTCTGCAGATTGAAACAATTTTACTTCATTCTCTTTCTTTCATTCCTGCAGAGGGTCACAGTGAGCTTTCATGCTTGGAAAATATCTGTCGGGCTCAACTGGAATAGAAAATATGGTATCCCAGAGTATTTTACTTTCAATCGAGCGTGCCTAAAAGTGTCTCAGCAAGCAAGGGGCCTCATGCATTTCAAATCGCCGTGACCTTCCCTTGATTTAGGTCAGCTGGTTGGATCTGGCCCGGTGCTCCACATCAGTGCTACATCAAACACTGAATGCAGAAACGGTTAGATGGCGGTTCTTTGCTTTGCCTGGTCAGAGAAAGGGTGCAGTGATGAGACGAGGTAAATGAGGTGTGATTTCAGTTCTGTTTGCACACTAAGGACACACGGTAGAGAAATCGCACACATTCTTCCGCCTGTGCTCTCTTCCGTAAGTGGTTACGGCTGAACTTGTTTCCATCAGCCTGTGGGCATGGCCTGCCTGTGATGACACTCTCCATCAACCCACAGAGACAGTTGGCTCGGTGGCTCGTTTCTCTTGCTGCTGCCGCCGCCCTGGTTTTCATCACAGTTAGTGTGAGGGACAAAGACAAACTCCAGTCTCAAAGGACCGTGAAGGGTTCAGTCCACCGGCTGGGCTTTCTCTCTCCACAGTGCTCAGCGCAGCTAGTTTCCATAATAAGGCCACAGTATCTGACTAGATATGTCCCCAGAGTTTAATAAAGATCACCACTGACAGGCTGTAAACCAACACAAGCCTCCACAAGCCTCCGGGCAAGAGCCACAACCCCTGGCCTGCCTCCTACCTCCTCTCCCTGCCCTCTTATGCTGCAGTTTAACGCTCTTCACGGTTAGAAACCACAAGTTGGAAACCAAAAGCAGCTCTCATTTTAACAATGGGCAAGAAGACCTGCAGAGGTTCCACGCCTCTCACAGGGAATGCTTTGAGCATTTGGACTGTGCCGAAGCCTTGCATTACATACTTCTCTGAAGCGATGCTACCCTTCACACCCACTTGCACCTGTCAGTAATATATCAAATGGATAATAAAAGAAACAGTATGGCTTTGGGGCTTGTGCACTCATGCATCTTATGCTCCATGCTTCTACTTTACGCCTATGGATGAGCTCTCAAGCATTCAGTTTGAGTATGATAGAAACAACATATGAAAAAGTGTTTGAGCTTCTGCCTATAGGGGAAATATTTTATTATTAGACAAAAATAACTTGAGTAAATAAAACATTTCTGTTTTCAAATGGTAATGAGTTAAAAAGCTATCCAAACCACCCTATATAAAAAAGTTATCACCGCCGGTTAAATCATAAAAAACTGTGACTGACCACATGTTTTGGAAAGTTACGTTTCAATAGCCAAACCCTGCCCTGATTACTAGCAGGCCTTTAAAATGAAGAAATCGTTTAACTAGAACCTGTCTGACAACATGAAATAGGCAACACATCCTGCTCAGATCTGAAGAATGTCAAGAACACCTGAGAAACAAAGTCACGGACATCAATCAATCTGGAAAGGGTCACAAAGTTATTTCCTAGACTTTGGGACTCCCAAGAACCACACTGAGAGTCATTATCCACAAATGGGGAAAACAGGGAATAGGGTGAACCTTCGTAAGAGTGGCCGGCCTAGATAAATTACTTCAAAAGCTGATTGATGACTCATCCAGGAGGTAACAAAAGAACCTATAACAACATCTAAAGCCCTGCAGACCTCACTTGTCTCAGTTTAAGTTAGAGTTCATGATTCAACAATTAGAAAGAGAGACTGGGCACAAATGACATCTATGGGAGTCCCAAAAGGCAGACAAAGATCCGTTTCACATTTGCCAAAAAATATATTGATGATCAACCAAGACTTTTATGGAAATATTCAGTGGATTGATGGGAAAAAAACTGGAACTTTATGACAGCTACACAATCCATATCTATATCATGGTGGTAAAAATTAGATGGTCTGGGGATGATTTGTTGATTCCTGACCTGAAAAACTTGTTGAAATTGATTGAAACATAAACTCTGTTCTCAAAAAATGCTGAAGGAACATTAGCTTGTGACATGCTAAAGTGCACATAGGATACACTGTATGACAATGATTCAAAGCACACCAGCAAGTCCACCTTTGAATGGCTCAAAACAAAATGAAGGTTCTGAGGTGGCTTAGGACTTTGTACACTGCAGGCCCACCGACTTTTTTGCCAATATGCGACGCATAGCTGATCTTTTTATGACAGTCTGAACAGCACAAATCAGAATTTTTCAAATCCGACCCAGGTCACTTTCATATGTGATACTAAATCCAATAAATATCTGATGTTTTTGAAAGCGACCTCAGTCTGAATGGTCATGTTGCATTGCATCCGTCTTGTACGTCACTGACACGAGAGAGATGTCACTAATCTGCCTCGAACCGGTTACACTGGATCCGTTTTTGCTGTTGCATTTCAGCTTTAGTGTGAACAACCACAAAAAAATATCTGATTTAATAACAAAATCGAATTGAGCATCAAGACCTGCAGTGCACATGTAGCCTTAGCCAAAGTACGAACAATCAGATTGGCTGAGTTAAAACTATTTTGCGAACAAGGATGGAGCAAAATCCCCCACAACAATTTAAGGTGCAGGAGCAGGTATCAGGTAGGGTGCAATTACTTTTAGGTCCAGGTTGGTTTGTATATCTTTTTCTTTTAATAAATATATTCAGGTTCTCTTTGTCTGATATAAAAATTTGTTTGATCTGAAACATTTGAGTTTGACAAAAAAAAAAAAAGGATTTTCAAAAGGGAGAAATACTTTTTTTTTACAGCACTGTAGCTCTTGAGATATTTCTATAACCAGACCTGGATTCGCTGCGGCTACTACTGCTGCTGTGTGAAATATGTACCAGTCTTGTCCTATATCGCTTTTCTTCACCTCTTCTCCTCTGTGGCCTTCGGTTTAATCACATCATTCGCCTCAACATCATCATCATCATCATCCTCATAATCTGTGCCGCCTATCCTGCCTTGTGGCCGTGACCCTTTCCTCACACCGCTGGGCATAAAGCTTATGGACAGCTTTACAGGAGAAGGCCCGCTCTCTAACCTCCAGAAGCCAAACTGAGTAACAGATGGGCTCAGCTTTGTGTTTCGTTTTTACTGCTCCCCTAAATCAATGCCTAACAAAGCATGAAGAGGAAGACGGGCATTGATTTCATCTACCAGTCCCCCGAGTGGGTAAAGGAGTGGTTGGAGGGTAATGGGTGAAGGGGTGGAGCTTATTTATTACGACTTTCCTTCAATTTCCTGCATAGGGAGCCGTGGACAATGAAGTGAGGCCGAACTGTAAAAATAGCTGCCAGCGGCGTTTTCTATGGCTTGGTATCGCATTGCCCTCTGCTTTGTAATAAACCGTTTCATCTTCTGTCAGTGGACCTGTCCTGTTTGTCTTTAGCTATGCTGCCTGAGTGAAAACACAGTTCTGGTGGGTAGTTAATGTATACTCCTCATAGGTATGAAAGTCATTTTATTTTGGGCTCCCAAAGATTCATTTGGACCATTCTAGCATCAACAAGCGTCGGGCATATTTCTTTCCTGAAATTTGACCTCTCTTCTTATCATAACTGGTAGAGTTTGTTGAAATTGTTTTGTTTCCAGATAGAAATGCAACTTTTAAGCATAGTTCAATATTTTAGGTGACAGCTTAACATTGGGCTGGTATTCTGATGTGTGTTTGGGATTATTGTCCTGTTGGAACATCTAAATTCGTCCAACTTTCAACAACCAAGCTGTTGATTTGAGGCGCAGTTAAAAAGAATCAAATATCCAATCAATTTTAATACAGAGTACAGATAAATAGATCCTCAGCATGATGGTGACCCCACGATACTTGATATTTCTCAGTGAGCAATAAACTTGTTTCAATGCTGAGGCTGCAAGAGTCGATGTTAAAACTATATGTAACCCAGATTTAGATGTAGATATTTTGTTTTTGTTTAGACCACATTTAGACCAACCACTTGTGCCCTTATGTTGATTAATATTCCACACGATAATTTAAAAATCCACAAGGATTACAAATAATGATGAGAAATCATAAAGAAAGGTCAGAAAATACAAACAAACACCTAACTAAATTTGTTGCTGTAATATTACATTAAAGGCATCAGTGTGGAAAAATATAGCATTTTTAATCATTTTAGGGCTAAGAATCAAGACAATGGTGGTAAAAACTGCAACATATTTACATATTTGGCCTGGATTGGAGGGAAAGCATCGAATCTAAAGCGTCGAACATACGAGCTGTGCAAAAAGATGCTTTCTATATACCACCTTAGATATAGTATAAATCAGTGTTTCCTAACCCTGGTCCTCAAAGCACACTGCCTTGCATGTTTTACATGTTTCCCTGCTTTAACACACCTGATTCAGATGATTGCCATTCAGCAAAAGTTTGTTAATCAGCCATCAATTGAAATCAAGTGTGCTGAAGCAGGGAGACATCCAAAACTTACTGGACTGGCAGCTGTGTGATGGACTTTTGGGCTTCCTGGTTTGTTCTTGAACATTGTGTCCCATTCCCTTTCCTCTGAAGGGAACGGTTTGGGAGACAGAAGAGAAACTTGGATATGGTTTGAAACATAAACTCTGTTCTCAAAAAATGCTGAAGGAACATCAGCTTGTGACATGCTAAAGTGCACATAGGATACGCTGTAGGACAATGATTCAAAGCACACCAGCAAGTCCACCTTTGAATGGCTCAAAACAAAATGAAGGTTCTGAGGTGGCTTAGGACTTTATACACTGCAGGCCCACCGACTTTTTTGCCAATATGCGACGCATACACAAATAACAAAATATTAATGGCCATAATGTAAATAAACTTTTGAACAACCCTGTGGATTCAGAACAAACTCATTTAGCTCCCACAACTGCTTCATGTTTAGCTTTAAGCTTCTTACATTTAAATCCCTTAACGAGAGTATAATACGTAAGTGTTAATATCTGTTTGTGACTGTGCTGCGCTTGCTAAACCATTTACAGTGAGAATAAATGAGAATTGTCTTTGTTGTTACCCTGTATATGCTTGTTCACATAAAGTAGACAACTTTGTAAATAATTAACTTGAGCCTCTTAGCTAACATTAGGCTCTGACTTGTTATGACTTCACGCATGACTATCCTTTACTTAAACCTTACAGTGGCTATCCTTTATAGCTCAATCAGGCAGGAGTTTGAGAGTCAGTGAAAAGCATTGTTGATATGTGTCCATTACGTCTCATAAGGCTGGTGTTTGCAGGGCAGTCTGCGTATTGAGCTGCTTTCACTGGGAGCTGATTTAAAGTCCCTCGGCCAGCCTCTTTGCTCTCTGCGCCTGTCGGGTTAGCTGTATTAAGTGCCACTGCATTAGAACAGTAGATTGTTGTTTTTCCCCACTGCGTCTCCCCTCCTGATCACCACGGAGCTTCTGCGGAGCAAAGGTCTCATAAACATTTATGTGTGGGCTGAGCTCCCGTCTTAGGCCATGACTCCACAGGGCAGCAGCCTGTAGTGCCACTTTATGCCTCTTAAGAGACCAAACGTGTCTGATGATGTGTATGTGTGCTTGTTTTCCCTAAAGTAGACAAAGTTATATTTCATCCTTACTTATGTTTTGAATAATTCAATGACCGCTCTGTACGTCTCCTGCTTACTTGTAGAGTTAGTTGTTTTCATTTTTTTTGTGGCTTATATGTTTTCATGCTGGAAGACTTGTATGTAAATTATATAGCTTTGGGCGCTGGATTCCCCTCAGCTGTCACTTTCTTTTATCACTCTGTCTAAGCAGATATGGACACCCTGGGGAGCCTTCTTAGAAACTAAGTGAAAAGACAAAAATCTAATAAATGCCATCTCTGAAAGCAGTCATATGTTGAAGTCTTTCTGACTTTTTCTTTGCAAAACTCTACGAAAAACTCTCTCTCAAAGGTTTGGGTTGAGGGACTGAGCTATCTTGGCAGAGGTCTACGCTCTCCGATTGCTTTTCTAGTATTACATGTAGTTCTCTCACTGCTGCTCAGGTGATTTCAGGCCATCTGTTTGTACTATAGCTGTTTTTTGTGCTTTATTGTTTACTGTTATTTTTTTTATTCACAGTTATTTGTTATGTATATAAATCATAAGCCGTCTGATCATTCTGTCATCTTGTTGATTCAGTTTTACATGTTACAGATATTTTAGTTTTAAAGTGGCCTCTTGTGGGTCAGGGCCAATCGAGGTGAAAATCTGCGGATTCCGGTCACCAGCAGATATTTCGCATCTCTGATATTCAACAGACACTGTTAAATGAACACTGGTTTTCAGAAACATATGAGCAGCTTTATGTTTACCTCGTCCATCTGCTGGCTTAACTTGTATCCTTTTTTTCCCTGCAGGACCCTGGATATGCAACTTTCCTGTTTGATCAGCTCCAAACACCTGGGAGTCATGAACCTGACTGTTGCCAGGTGTGCTTTACGCCTCCTCACCAGCTGAGGAAGGAGGCCTTGCAGGCGCTCCACTCTCCTATCCTTGCCTTCAGCTCAGACATGGCAGCATTGCCGACTGCATCCGCTCAGCAACAACCTTCAAGAATCACAGTTTCGTCCTCAAGTGTCCATGCCAAGCAGTTGGTGAAAGGCCAGCCTACGAACCGCTCTGTCCTGCCTTTGGGGGAACGGCACAAAGTGCCAGGCTGGGCCCACAGCCCCTCGGCCTCTTCAGGGTCCAAGACCAGTGTGCAGGTGACAGTGGGAGGAGGGCAGCTTACTGGATCTCTGAGCACCGTCACTATCCAGGCACAGCAGTACCTCGATGGGATGTGGAGCATCTCTAGAGTCAATAACTTTCTGCCTCAGCCTAAGCAGGTATGTGTCTTTGGTTCCACCTTTATGGAATGCAGAAAATAACACAAGTAGTTTAAGTTTAAAGCATAATTTATCTGCGGTTCATGATGCCTGATAAAACAATCTTTGTACTGTTAAAGAACATGTACGTTTATCATTTGCATGTATTCTTACACTACCTAAAATCCTAGTTTTGTTTTTGAACCAATTAAAAATCTGTGTTACTTCATGCACCAATCTCAAAAGCATACTGAATCTGAAGGGTGAAAGGTTTTCCACATTTTGCTACATTACAGGCATAATTGTTCATTTATACATTTTACATACACTTTATTGGAGATTTACATGATAGAACAACCCAAACTGGTGCAAAATTGTGAATTTGAAGGCAAATGATAACTGGTTTTTGACCTTTTTACAAATACAAAACAGAGAAGTTTGGCGTCCGTTTGTATTCAGAGCCCCTTTCACCTTCACTGCAGTTAATTAATTTCCTTTCCCTGCAAATAAACAACATCCCCACAACATGATGCAGCCAGCTCTGTGTTTCTCTACGAGAATGGTGTGTTCTTTATGGATGTGCCAGAAGTGTTTTGCAAGGATTCTGAAAGCAGTTTGATGCACTTAATTTATTCAGGTGTCTTAGACTAAAGGGGGCTGAATACAATGACCCACCACACTTTTCAGATTTTTATTGCCATGTATTATTATCCTTCCACCTCACAAGCACGCATGACTTTACATTGATCTTCCACATTAAATTCCAATGACTACACTGATTTAGTGGTTGTAACCTGACAAGATGAAAGAAAAAGATCAAGAAGTGTAGTTTTAAAAGGTAGTGTAGTTTAAATATCTGATATCTTTACACAATCACCTACAAGGGATTACATATGAGCTATACAAGATACAGGAAAGACAAAGTGATATACATATTCTGTACAGTGAACCTAAAATGCCACAATTACAATTTCCCCTTCCAGATGATAAAAATCATCCCGTTGCTTTCATCAGATCAACCATGGCAAATGTCCAATTTTCTTTAGAGGAGACGAAGCCTTAAAGAGAGTCGGTGACTCAGAGCTCTGCAGGAGTGCTGACCTCTCATTACTTGATGTTCAAGGAGCCTGACTGATCTAAGGTCAGAGGTCACCCCAGGAGTTAGGACATATTTAAATGACCACACTATACCCTGACCATAACTACCTTTTTCTGTCCTTTAGTTTGTTAGATGTGTGACTAGCGTGGATATTTTTTTTTACCTCGTGTCGTGGGTAAAGGTTGCACATTTTAAATGATTTATTCACAAGATCAACTGTTTTGGATGTGATCACCCAGATCTCAGAGCTTATCTCTGCCTGCTGATAGGAAGGTGTTTTGCTTTACTGCCGTGTTAGTTCCTTCAAAGAAGGTGACATCTGTTGCCAGACCTTACTGAGAAACAAATGTGACATTCTACAGCTGCCAGCCTCGAAACAGATTAAACAACATACGTTAATGATATCCCATGTTGTAGCACCTAAGAGATTTATGGTAGTTCAAACATAGACTTGTCATGTTGCACACAGTGTATTTCATCTGAATTATTTGTGATAGACACACACAAAGTGCTTGTTTTCAACTGTTTTGCCTCTCATACTATTAAAAGATGTTATGCAACCAATTGCCTTCAGAGATTCCTTTATTTCTTAAATAGTCTGGCGGTGTTTATTTAGTCTAAACATAAACATCTGTTCTATGAAGGCGTCGGTAAAAGATAACCTTATTAAAGAGCTTCTTAAAGACCATAAGAGAGCAGACAGGTCAGGGACAAAATCCAAAGAAGGTTTGAAAATTCCATTCAGTAATCTTTAATTCATTTTACAAAAAAGGAAAAAGAACGGCACTCATGCAAACTTACTAAGACGTGGGCTTTCACTTAAACTGACAAACAGGGCAAGGAGAGCATTTATCAGAAAAGGCCCATGGTACGAAGAGATGGAGAGATCAGCAAGTCATGCAGGAGAATCTGTTTGTGAAGAAAATATTTGTTGTGCACCAAAGAACTCTGACCCTTGTTAGAAAGTGGCAAGAAGAAATGCGTTATTCAGAGAAAGACTTGGGAAGTCTTGTACGGCAAGGCAAGGCAAGGCAACTTTATTTGTATAGCATACTTTCAATAACAAGGCAATTCAAGGTGCTTTGGGTGATTAGGGGAGAACAACAGTAAAAATATAAAATACAACATTATAGACACAAAACATATGACACATTTAAACATGTGACATTCCAGCTGTAATATCACTTACTCAAAGGCAGCTCTAAACAGATGAGTTTTTAGCTTTGATTTAAAGGAACTCAGTGTTTCAGCAGCTTTGCAGTCATCTAGAAGTTTGTTCCAGATAAGAGGAGCATAGAAACTGAAAGCTGCTTCTCCATGTTTGGTTCTGATTCTAGGAATGATTAATAGACTAGAGTTAGAAGACCTGAGTGCTCTGGGGGGTAGATATAGTGACAACAGATCATCAACATACTTTGGTGCTAAGCCATTCAATGATTCATAAACTAGTAAAAGTATTTTGAAGTCTATTCTCTGAGCTACAGGGAGCCAGTGTAAAGATGGTAGAACTGGGGTGATGTGCTCTACTTTCCTGGTTCTAGTGAGGATGTGAGCAGCAGCTTTCTGGATCAGCTGCAGCTGTCTGATTGACTTTTTTGGCAGACCTGTGAAGACGCTGTTGCAGTAATCAATCCGACTAAAGATAAACTCATGGATTAGTTTTTTGAGGTCCTGTTGCGACATCAGTCTTTTAATTCTAGAAATGTTCTTCAGGTGATAGATGGTTGACCTTGTTATTGCCTTTATGTGACCCTGGAGGTTCAGGTCTGAGTCCATTAGTACACCTAGATTTCGGGCCTGATCAGTATTTTCTAGCTGTATTAACTGAAGCTGTGTGCTGACTCTTGATTGTTCCTCCTAAGGTCCAAAGATAATTACTTCACTTTTGTTTCTATGGGTGTTCACAAGCTGTAGGGGTTTGCTACAGGTCAAGAAGTGTGGTGGTGGCAGTATCATGGTTTTGTGATGCTTTTCTGCAGCAGAGACAAAGAAGCTGGTCAGAGCTGATAGGAAGATAAATGGAAGTAAATACAGGACTTGTTGGGTCGAAAACCATTTACAGTTTGCAAAAAACTTGAGACTGGGAAGTTCACCTACCAGCAGGACTTCTTTTCCATTTAGTCCTATCCTCAGCATTCTCCAACCTCACAACAACTAACTTCATGTCCTCTTACGTACCAGCAGGACAGCGACCCTAAACGTACAACTTGAGCTTTAATCAAAAGGTTTAGATTAAGTCATTTGTGAGAATGTCTCAAAGTCCAGACATGAATCCAATTTAAAATCTAAAAAAATCCTGTTCAGATATGCTTTTTAAATGAAATAAAATTCAGTTTGTGGTTGTACGGTGACAAAAAGTAAAAAGTTCAGTGGGTGTGAACATTTTTGGAAGGCACTATAAGTTGTAAATCTCCCCAATGCCTTGCTTTTCAGTATAAATAAATGGAGTCTCTGGGGGTTCATTTCTTCTTTGTGCTTGAAAAGTTGAAGACAGATTTGCTTTTCCCACCAGTGATGTCAACAAGTGCCTGTAGAGATGGTTTATGGGAGACCATCAAAAGCTTTTAGCTGCTCATATGCAGCCTAGTTTAAACCAAATGGCCTGGCAATAACAGGAGGGACTGACTTGTGTTCTCCATCTTTGTGTCTAAAAGCAATTAGCGGCCCTCGGAGCTTGGGTGAATTGTTCAAAGCCTGCAGCCGAGGCTGAGGCCGTCCTCGTACTGGGAGAAACTTCCCCTCAGGACATCAGGCTAGAAACGCAGCAGATTTTTTCTCTTCCCCAAACTGGTTTCTTTCATTAAAACCAGACCCTTCAGAATGACAAAAGCCCACACACTCTCTTGAGAACTGGAAGTTACATAGCGCTGAAAGGCACAAGATTCCCTCTTGTCTTCCTAGTGGAGAGGGTTTGCTGTGCTGTTCTGGCAGGAGAGGCAAATATATACTCTGTGTGTTTTATACCAATATTCTTCAGGGAATGTCAAACACGAGTTCTGGAGTTCATTACGGAGCACCCAGAATGTCTCATGCAAGGTTTGTTTAACATGTGGAGTTATGTTTGTTACGTATGTTGAAATGAAACAGAAGCTGATTTTAATAATAGGTGGTTTGGTCATCAGACTTCAAGTATTTCCTGTCTTAAATCTCCGCTGTAGGTTTTCTGTCTAGAGTTTGGATCGTCTCTCTCTACCTACATGAACTTTTCCTTGGTATTGCTTTTTCGTCTTTCTGATCTAAAGTTAATTTGCCCTCTAGGTGTTCATGTTCATAGCTGTCTGTCTCTTTGTGTTGACCCTGTGTAGAGTGACTGTCTGTTCAGAGTGAAACCAACATCTCACCTTGGATTATCTAAGATAAGCTTCAACCCTTACAACCCTGGGGAGGATAGAGCTGCGTTTTGAAAAGGATGTGTGCACCCTTCATGGAAGGGCGTACAGTAACATTTACTCCTCTACCCACTGGTTAACGCTTGGTCAGATTTTTTACATATGGAAATTAGAAAGACACATCTCAATACATCAGAAATCATCTGCAAGTTACATTTATTTTAGTAATTCAATTTCATAAGGTAAAACTCATAACTGTTGACCACTGGGGTTAGGGACCACAACTGGCTGCCAAAAGCTAAAATTTGCAAATACTTGAGACTCCCTCTAAAAACACTTATAACTGCTTATTTTAATAGTTCAAACAACATATATACCTTAATACGCATTAATACACACAGTGAAAACTGTCTTGCCACTACCACAGAAGCTAACATCCACAGTCTTTCTTATCTCTGCTCTTAGGGGTACAGCCAATTAGCGGCAATGGAAATGAATGACGCTCCTGGATTGGCTGCTTTCCAAACGCCAGCCAATAGCTGGTCAAGTAACACTGGTATTTCAACTTCCCAAGCTGCATTTTCTTTCAAACATTTTAGACATGGCCTACAAAATGTAAACAAATACACAAATTTTCCCCAAATAACTTGGAGTTATGTTCCACAGAAAATCTGTGAATAGGCGGGGTCCACTCTATACAGATGCAAACAGGGATATATTATCATGTTTAATATATTTTATAAAAATTCTAATATATAAGATTATTATTTCTCTTGTTTATTATCTATTTAATTATGTTATAGATGTGTCATGACCTACACAATCATAGGGACGACTGCTGAATTCACAGGTGCCAACAGACATTCACTTACCCCCTTCCCAAGGAGGGTAAGTCACAAAATGTCATTTGAAAGAAGTTGGCTTATGTAAAAGGGCCAAAAACGTGATAACCACTGCTTAGCAAGTAATGGGAATCAAAGACCTTTCAAGACTTTAGAGAAAGTAGGGTACTGTCAAGAGGAAGATGAGAGACACCGGACCCAACAGCGCAGACCGGTTGAAGGGCGCTATTAAAGCAACCTGGGATTTCTTAAAACCTCCTCTCTGCCACAGACTGATGACCTTCATGCCACACTGAATTGCTGCAATAATTAAGCCTGGACTTAGTTTTGAGTGTATATACTGTACGGTGCATAAATATATTTTTCAGTAGGTTGACATTTCTTTATTCTTTTTTTTTTACATTGGTCTCATGTAAAATTCAAACTTTGTGTTACGCTGAATGTTGAGTCTTCATTATGCGTAAGCCATAATCCTGAAAATCAACAGACATAAATGCTTGAAACATAACATTCTGTAAGGATTTTAAATTATAGTTTCGCTGTTGGAAATAGTCAAATAAAAAACTTTTTTTTATGACATTTCAATTTTATGAGCTGTGCAACTAGGTGGGATTTTTATATTCTGGGCTGTTTATGCTATGTCAGAACAATTCGACATTTTTAAAAAGTTGTATTGCTCCAGCTTCGCCATGACAAAAGCTTTTAACAGTTCCTGTAATTTTTGCAAATTATATTTCGAGCAGGACTGTTCAAACTGAATCAAATACAACATTTCACCATTTGCTTTAAAATGTCCAAGACCACATGCAGACTAATCCACATGCACTCAACTTTTAAGGATTTCCGCTCCTCACTCAATGATTGGCTGCCTCCATAGCTAACTCCACTGCCACCAATTTTCTGATCTTGGCTGCTGCTGCCTTGGTGCAGCTGTGCTTGAATGGCAAAGAGCCACAGATGGCAGAAAAAAGATGGAAAATTCAATTTTTTGTACTACTTGGAATGTGGTTGAATATTTCTACTGGCATATTCTGTTAAGATGGTTTGAATAGTATTATTTCCTCACCAAGAAGGGACCTGGTATAATCAGCATCTTTGTTGGTTATGAAGGCCAGCTGAGAACGACAGCAAGATTCACATAAGGCCTTTTTCACCTTAGCTCTAATCGTCTGTTGACTGCAGGGATCAAAGGTCACCGTGAACTGAAGTCTGAAGGGAAGATGGTGTGTTGATAGAATGCTGACCTGCAATGCTGACTTTTGGACATCAGAGCACCCGCTCTACCAACCTTTGAATTTCTTTTTCAGTTCTTCACTTTTCCCATTATGTTTGAAACTTCCTTGCTTTCTCTCTTTTCCCCCTCCCTCTTTTATCTGTTTTATTCCAGTGAAAGAACCAAGGATAAAGGGCTGGGGGGTGAGAGGGTGGGAGGCCAACTCATTACTGACTTTTGGTACAGACAGCCGAGCGCACATGGCTCCACTGACACAGCCTAATTACCTGACCGGGGGATAGATTCCTCTTCTCAGCCATAATCGGGGCCAGGCCCGGTCCAAGGCTGCAGGGAATGGCTTGGGTGTGCAGCTTAAGTCTCCCGAATTTATACCAAAGGGAAAACTCTGTTGGGCACTGGGCCTGAGCTCAAGTGTGTGTGTTGAGTCTGCATTTTATCCGTTTGGAGCCCGCACCACAGCTCCACCTGTGCTCTGCTATCTGTGTTTCCTCTTTAAATTCGCTGCCACTTGATTTAGAAACAGCCCCTCCAACGTCTCAATCAGCAGCAGATGTGATGAGCTGCACACCAACTTCCTGTACGGCTGCGTGTGAAGTGCTCTAATCTTTCATGCCAGAGTGTAATGGTCCACTTTGCTGGTATGCGCTGAATTCCTAACTTGTCACCAACTCCAGCTTTGGTGTGAGGGCTTTCTGCTCTAGCGGCAGAGCAGGGATCTGTGTTTGGCTCATTTCTTGTTGTATGTTGTGTTTTTGAATACTTCTGAACATGTATCTTCACACGCTTTATCCGTCTTGATCTCAGTGATTATGTCTCAAAATCTGATTTCTATATATTTTTTTAAATCAAGCATGATATTTTGAACTTTATCAAGCTAGAAATGTTTAACAACTGCCTAGCAAAGTTCCTCAGGACAACGCTACACTACAAGAAGCAAGAGTCAAGTCTCTAATTTATATATTATAACATAAGAATTCATAGCATTTATAAAGTGAAACTGTCAGTCTGTGCTGATACACTGCATATTGTAAAGGTTTCTTGGGTGCTTGCTTCAGGATATCTGAGTCAAATATGTGGATGGACAGCTGTGTTGCCTCAACGTGTGAAATATAGCTTCAGCAAGAACTAACAGTGCTCAAGGGTTGAATCAGGTTCAGCACACCTCAGTTTATTCCAGTTCTGTCGCCTGCTTCCTGAACAGGGTGTGCCGTGTACAGTATGCACAGCTCAGACACCTCCTAGTTATTTAAGCAATGCATAAATCACAGGTAATTCTTTTACCCTCTTTAAAACACACTTTCAGGCATTCTGACTCAACCTGCTTGAGTGCCAAATTAGCCATGGAGGTATAGATATAATCGGGGGTGGAGAGTGAGCTAAATCACTAGTGATTTAATCGCTAATTAAATGCGGGTTATTGCTTAATTACAGTATGTTACATCCAGAGCAACCTTGTGAGCGTTGCCAGAATCAATGAATGGTGCAGCATCCCTGTTGTTCTGTGGGGAGCTCTCTGCTGCGGATACTGCTGACTGCCACTAACCCTTACAGTTTGCAGCAGCTGCCCATCCATCTGTGGCAGAGGAGGGCAGACGGGGGAGCAAATGGAGTGGAATGGAGGTGAGCAGGACCGGCATGAGCTTGGGTTGTGGTCTTATCTCTGCATCCATGTGTTAACAGGCCCAGAGTTTGACGGGGGATGGAGAAAGTGATGTCACAACCTTGGAGGCCCCCGTCACCACCATGACAAACCCCACCACCACCTCCTTGATGCCCTGCAGACTGAGAGGCCCCAGCCAAACGGGACTCCCAGTTCCCATAACCAGTGCATCCGCCTCCCCTTCCTCGTCTTCAGCCACCTCCTTCTTCATCAGGTGAGCACCTCCCTCTCTAGCATCAGATCTCAGAGCCGTTTTCAATCTTTGGGCTTATTTGATTGTGTTGTTGGGCTGTACGTCTGTTTTGTTGGTGCAACATGTGTTTTCAGACACTTTTATGCTTTCAGGCTTCAGTTTGTGCTGCAAGCGGAAAGCTGAGGCAGTTTGCACAGACTTGCCTTTTTCTGCCCACTGAAGATGATGGTTCAGGTTGTTAGCCTTAGTGCGGGGTACCTATTCAGTAGATATGTTGTTCTTACCATGCTTCACTTCTATTATTCTGTGGGATGCGCATCATGGAGCTAAATGAACCTTCACTCACAGGCACCAGTGAATTCGAATAAATAACAGAGTTGCATAATTTTATAGAAAGAGCACTTGTGTCACGAAGGGGGCTTAGGGAAAAGCTTAATATTGTCCTGAGGTATTTAATTACGTTGAGTAATTTTTTTCTGTGTTTATTCAGACACATAAGGATCAGATGTTCCAAGACCAGCAGCTCAGGAGCTCTTAGTTGTTTGATCAGTTTAACCTTTTGTGTTTTGGAGCTTGAGGACATTTTTTAGTCCTGTTTAGTACTAAAATATGGAAAAAGAAAAGGAAGCACTGTAAAACTCTATCCGTCCGTCCATCCTCTTGGTGGTGTACTATCATTGATAGATGGTTTGGCAGTGCGCTCAGCACATACATTGCCTGCCTCTACTCTCCAAAGAGAGCTATGCTGTGATGAATATTGATGAAAGGAGAAAGCTTGGCTCATGGGCGATGTGTAGAGGCATTGAAACCCTGCTCCACAGGAGGAGTAAGGAAGCAACGCGGTGACCTGTGGTGTGTGACAGGAAGCCCACAGGGGATCAGTTTGGAGCTAAGCTTTTCTTTGAGTGGCCCAAATGGGGTTTATCTCGCCAGTTCTCACAGCACCAGGGTATATCAGTGCCAAAATAAGGCCTTTTTCTTTTACTAAACAGACAACCCAGATCTTTCACTTAACATCCATCCTCGTACTTGCAATGGTTATAATCAGGAGCTGCAGTGTTCATTTTTGATTTTGATTTAATAATTTTTATGTTTTCTTTGGACATGAGCTCAAAGCTAGCCGTCAAATCTGGAGGCATGTTTTTTCCCTTGTAGCAGACAGAGGTGTCCACCTTTCATCTCGTCCCAAAGAAAATCTGTTGCCAACAGCTCAGTGTTTGACTTGGCCCACAAAAATACAATCACGAGGAGCTAACTCAAACAACATCACAATCTGCAGATAAAGCAAAGGTAAAAGAGATGTTTTTCGCTTGATTTGAAGCCCACCCACTTCCTGACCCTCTGCAGATGTTCTCTCTGTGTAATTGCTGATTGAAACGTAAGGTTCAAAAAGTAAAAAAAGAAACGCATCAATCAACGGTGTTTTTCTTCTTTTGTAAGTCATTTGAAGGAAGAAAATTGAATACAATTATTTTCCATCATATTTTCGAGCTGATTGAAAATTTATATCTGATTAGTATTCGTCTTTTGTTCTCCGAAGATTCAATTAGTGGCATGCATGTGTAAATGCTGAAAGCCCAGGATGTAGGAGCAGAATAAGCAAAGAGCAGTTTTTACCCCAGCGGAGTACAGACGGCTCTTTAGACTCTTGTCTGACATTTAACAACACTGTCTCTTCTCAGAAATGTAATTTTAATTAGATCTCCATTAGTTTGAGTCTAGCTGCTCCAGTTTAATTTCTGCTAAGAGAGAAATATGAGTCTTACCAACATAAGATTCAACATTCCAACAAATTTTCTTTCAAAATGAAGTGATCCATACACCTTGTTTAAATTGTATCTAATTTGTTTTATTTAGGATTTCCTCTGAGTGGGTAATAATTTAAGAAACAAGATGTGCGAAAGTCAGCAACAGGTCAGATTCATGGTTGGAAGCAGGACTGTTTGCCTTCAGTTCATTATTTGTGCTTCTGGATGGCAAATTACTCAATTTTTTTTAAATAGGATTCTTTAATCAAACAAAAAACTTTATTTGCAGAATGAGCATTAATTTAGTCTTTGGGTATGGTAGTGTATATTGAGATTTTATGTGATGGACTAATACAAAGGGAGTTAATGCGAAAGGGGAGTGAAAGAAATGTTTACAAAATATTTTATTTAAAAAAAAAAATCTTAAAACTGTGGCATGCATTTGTATCCAGCCCCCGTGAGGTGATGTTGCTACAAATAGAGCAATTTTGGAGCATAAGCATCCCCCACAGCATGATGCTGCCACCACTTTGTTCCACTATATGGATAGTGGGTTTAGGGTAGGGTTGTCATGATTCTGAAATGTATACATTCAGCATCCATTTAGAAAAGTGTGTTTTGCTTTTGTTTAGCAAGACAGCAGACATTTCATTGAAGCGTTTATGTTCATTATTGAAATATGTAGCTTGGATGTTTTTGCAAGTCTCCAATAAAGTGCTGATCATAGCAAAATATGTAAGCTAATGAGCTAACCCTGGTTTATATGGAGGACTACGGGGGTCATTGGAAAAGCAATACAGCATTTTGACGATGAGTGCTTAATTGTGAATTAAAAATATAGATTGCTAAATATAATTTCAAATTCAACAATTAATCCATACAAAAAAAGGACACATTTGAAAAGCATTTTGTAATTACACATTTTAAATTAAAATACTAAAGAGGAATAGCAAATTGTATTTATTATTTGATAATTGAATACTGTGATTTGAATTTTTTTTTCAAATCCTATTTCAAAATGGAGAATTAAATAACACAATTAATAAATGAGATTGTAAATATCTTTCCTTTTCATACATTTAAAAAAGTTATTCCCTTTTCTGCATCAGTTTCTTTTTGCAATTGCATTTCCTAAATGGTTTACCCTCTCCTTTTAGCATTCGAGTGACCCTCCTGGTCCCTGAGCACACTGAAAACTAAGTTCAACCAATCACAGCTGCTCCTCGGGAGTAACCAGCTCTCTCATTGGTTAGACAGCCACATTTGGGTGGACCATGCTGAGCTGCACAGCTCGTGTCTAACCAATAAGAGAGCTGGTTACATTCAAGGAGCAGCTGTGATTGGTTGAACTTAGTTTTCAGTGTGCTCAGGGACAAGGAGGGTCACTCGAATGCTAAAAGGAGAGGGTAACCCATTTAGGAAATGCAATTGCAAAAAGAAACTGATGCAGAAAAGGGAATAACTTTTTTAAATGTATGAAAAGGAAAGATATTTACAATCTCATTTATTAATTGTTATTTAATGCTCCATTTTGAAATAAGATTAGAATTTTTTTTCAAATCACAGTATTTTATAATCAAATAATAAATACAATTTGCAATTCCTCTTTAGTATTTCAATTTAAAATGTGTAATTACAAAATGCTTTTCAAATTTTTTCTTTTTTTGGTATGGATTAATTGTTGAATTTGAAATGATCTTTCGCAATCTATATTTTTAATTTTCAATTAAGCACTCATCGTCAAAATGCTGTATTGCTTTTCCAGTGACCTCCGTAGTCCTCCATAGGTTTAAACTTCTTCAAAACTTTATCGCTGTCCTGTCTGCTGTGTTCCTTGGTCTTCATGCTGCATACAGTAAGTAAATATTTTAAGTTATTTGCAATCATTTTTTTTAAGGAACTCCTTTATCTTCTTTTTTCACAAACAGAAAATATACTCTAAAACAACGATTAACTCTGGGTCAGTAATGGCCATTTGGCAATTATACTAACTAGAAGGAGAAGCAGAAGGATGGGAGGAATCAGGGGTCAAGCCCTGGCTGGGTGCAGCGTGTGTCTGCATCTCATTGTGCAGGTTACAGGGGTTGGGAGGGGGTAATGAATTTAGAGCCAGTGTTCAGCTGACTTACACGTTAAGCGCTGATTGCCTTGTGACGGAGCATATGATTAGTGTATTGACACAACGTTGTGTAATGAAAACAGGGGGGAGCTCTCAGCAGGGGCGAGATGGTGGAGCTAACTGCTGCTTCGCAGGTTCTTCCACCCATATCTCTATCCCGTCAACACCTGCTGATTGTGACACTGTGTTTGTTACAAGCTGGGCTCATGGGATTTTTGGGCGCATACCGCCTGCTGGGATCCACTGCTCAGTTTGCAGCCCAGTTAGACCACTTGGCTCAGTTCCACGCTGCAGGATTATACATTTTTCATGGTTTGTTGATAGTCCCTTGTTTATGGGTGTTTGGAGGATGTGGTGAGTCCATTTATCACTTTGTTTCCTTGCAACGATCCTACCCTAGAGATGGTTGATTTACTTACTCTGATAACATAAAGAGGTAAAGAATAAAATAGTTTAGAGGGCCACCGAGATGGAGCTGGCACACTAAAGGCAGGTGGGCTGCTGCAGACGCAGGGTGCACAGCTGTTTGCTGGAATGCAGCCCTGGGGGTGGGGGGGGCGTCAGGAAGAAGTGGTTTTATGGTCACCCATCACTGCTTTGCAGCTGCTGCCCAGGTGAGTGTTTGTGCAGTAATGACGGTGATTGTGCAGGAATCCTCCTGTAATTGTGGCAGCAGGTCCATTTAGCCTTGCACACGCAAGACACTTCCTTTGTGACAGTAACACACTCTGCCCTTCATCCCCCTAGGCTGCTTGGAGTAACCATGGAAACATGTGATTAGCTTGTGGGAGTGAAATGTGACTAATTTTTCTTTCAAAAGTGGAGTGGGAATTAGGAAGTTGCAATAGCCCACTCACGTCCAGTGGGCTATAATTTTGTCAAGGGGAGGGATGTGCATCTCTTCGATAATGAGCCCTGCACGTTGGAAAGTGGAGCCACTGCAGGACCACAAGTGTCTGAAAAACACATGTTGGATTACTTACTAAACTCCATTGTCCATTCATCTCAGCTTAGGGGTTGGAAATGAAGGCAATTGAGTTCATCCTGTTTGTAAAGGAGGCAATGATGCAAACAAAATGTGCATCAATCCGTCTATCCAGCTATTGTCTTCGGCTTATCTGAGATTGGATCATGGCGTTACCAGCACCCAGCTGACACAGTCTAAGACGTTCTGAGGCCAGAAGTAATATATAAGGAGACAAATCGCCACGTTATAAAGGCAAACTGACCTCAAAGGTCAGACTATGTGTGATTTAAGGACCTGAATGGCAGACGACTGCATAGATATGTGAATCTCGTTTGGAATAGGGAGACTGAGCTACTCTCAACTGAATCGTGGATAGCTTGTTTCTTGCTATCAACGATTGTGTGCAAGAAACTTCAATTCCTCCACTTGAGCCAGAGACTGAACATCTCCAGGTTGTGCATGATTGCTGAGCTGTGGCTGCTACGGGAACAGGAAACGCCCTCTGCTTAGGCCGACCACTTTGCAGGGAGAAACGTTGAGGTCTGATACAGTGTGAGGAACAGGGGAACAGACAAACACGTGGAGCTTGAGGAAAACCATGGTTTTATTCTCTAACAACAGGGGGATCCATGCGGTGACTCTGGGGACAGACAAAGCAGGGCAGTACTGTGTTTAGGTTGCTGCGCTGTGATTGACAGCAAGGATCTTAGGCGGTGACAAACAGACAGAATAGATTACAGGAAGCACAGGGGTCTAGTGAGCGGAGTCAGTCTGGCCCACATAGCCGGGGGGATATAGACTCAGAGCAGGCCAGTGGCTGCCCGGGATGAATGTGCTCATAAATGCTGTCATTCAGAAGTCGAGCTTAGACTGATGCTCCTCTCGAAAACTGTCAGGAGAGGGAGGTCTGCGTCTGTGGAGAAGAATATTGGATTCACTGCCATGGGAGTCAAGTAAGTTATGTTGTACACAGTGAAGACTGAGCTCACCTGGATGTGTTAAGAGTCTTCTCGTGTGTGCTTGTGGGCTTGAATCTGCCTGGCGAGCTGTTTTTCTCTCTCTATCCTCTCTCTCCCTATCTATCTTTGTGTGTCACTCTCTCTTTTTTCCCCTCTGTGGAATGTGCAGTTTTGTGCTGCTGGAGTTGGACTGTGTGCTCCCTTGAGGTGAGGGGCTAATAGTTTTGTTGTCAAGCCGCAGCGAGATGGATTCCTCCACCGAGAGAGTGTGTAAGCGGACTGTATGGCATGTAGCTGTATTACCTAGTGCAGAAACCCGGGCTCTATTTTTGAAGAAATGGCTACAATGAGGCACAAGATGTTAATACTGCTTGTACCTCTGGAAAGTGACAAATGAGAATTGGCTCATATCAATCTGAGTCTGAGCAACACATCCCCAGGGTGGCAAGCTCGTCACAAGTATTGAGTGGGTGGGAGCAGGGATGGTTGAGCTGGTATTTGTCTTTGTCTTTGTTTGCTGGTGGATAAAACACCAGCTGTTTTTTTTCTGTCATAATCAGGCTGATGGGGCAAATGCCTCCTTCTGTGCAGCCAACATTGGCTGCACCAGCTGAGGCAACAAAAAGGCTGGAATTTGCAGAAAAAAAGCCAGGTGTGAATTCATCCAAGACCTGTCAAGTTTTGTCAAGGCTGAGGTGTTGATGAAGGTTCTGTCCTTGCAGCCGAAGGGATCTGCACCATGCAGATATACCCCAGTATTCTAATACATATTCTCATTCATTTATATGCAGCGAAAGTGTGCATCATTGGTTCAGAATCATGCTGCATCGTAAGGCTGAAACCTTGGTTTTCGCTGACGGATACAGTTTCAGTTTTTACAGTTTCTATGGAATCCAGAAGATGGAAAAGACTAAAATTTAGTTCAGTTAAGTAAGGTGTTGACGCCTGTAGGTTTAGATATTTGCATATTTAGTCCAGCCAAGATCTGCCCGTCTGTCCGTCCATCCAGTTTCTATTTATGCTTTGCTCTGAAAATTTCAGTGTGGAAAATGATTTAATCTTATCATGAGAAATCTGTAGAACTCTGTTTACAGTATTGAGCTTTGGTATAGAAAAGATCACGTTAGACTTGAGGCGTCGGCTACCTGTATACACTGTAAATTGTACGCTGCAGAGAGGTGCACGTTGAATATTTAATTAGTGATTTTGTTTGGACTTTGTGTTCAGTTTACCGGAAAAGTAGCAGAAACGCTCAGTAACTGTGTTGATGGACAGCAGATTGTTGATGGTAAAAAAAAAAAAAAGTGCTTTAGTTGGAAATTTCTATTGATCGTTTTCAATTTAAAAGATTTATTTTAAAATGCTTGTCCTGGAACATTATGCGCTCCCTGCATCGTCAGGGGATGGGTTCTGTTATGACTGGCAGATCAAAATCACTTGTCCCCAACATTATGAACCGCTACAGAAATTGGAAAGGAAGAAGGGCAGAAGTTTTATCACACTGATAACAGAGGGATATTCATGTCTTCGTTCCCTTGTTCCACTAAATAAATCCCCTGAGTCAGGAAGTGTGTCTGCCCCACTCACATTGCCCAAAGGGGGTCAGTGTATGTGGGGATGACAAACAAAGAACTGAAGTGCTGACACAGGCCTGTGCACTCACCGTAGGTCTACATGTGTTGAGCCCCATGGGGAGCAGGGAAAGCACTGCTATCTAAACCTGACAGATTCATCCCACACACAGAAATCAGTACATGTGAAGTATAGATTTCTTTTCTTTTGGGATTAGAGATGCACTGATCAGGATTTTATTGCACAGTTCCAGTCTCCGGCTTCATTAAGCTTGAACTTATTTTGACAATTTTGATTTCTCTTTAAGAATATAAAACAAGGAGATAGAAACAGCATTGGTCCGCAGCCCATAGGTGCTCAAAGAAGCATGTGCGGGAATTGCTAGATCTCGCGATAAAAGCCAGTAATAAATGCAAAAGTCAGAACAAAATTTTTCATTTCGTGGAAGACCAACAGAACAGTTATTCTTTGTTATTCTGTGTCAAGATATTTTGGACAACATATGTATAAATATACGTAGGTTTATATTAATATAGGTATGCATACAAAAAATTATAGTCAGTCTTGATTTCTTTTGAAAAACACCCGGAAATGTGGTTGTTCTATATCTTGTTGGTGCTTAGTGATTTGTGTAGATCGACTGCGGACTTGGTCCGGCATCCGGCAAGAATGATATCAATCCTATTTGTGCCGGATGGCGAAACGGCTGCTGGCGCCGCTTGGTGGCAGCAGTGGAAATGCTCTCATTGACTACAATGGGAGCATTTTTGCTGCAGAGTGCATGCCGGAGCGGAGCGCATGCAGTGGAAATTGGGGGTTAGTTTAGCATGTCACTTGATGTTAGCTATGTCACTCTTGTGCTGCCTTCGATCAAATAACTAACTTAACTTACTTCACTGGTGGTTCCAGGACAAATTCCAACAGTTTCTTCCACATCTCCTCTTTCTTGGATAAAAAATGCAACGCTGGTGTGCTAAGTCCACAAATAAACCAAGCATGACCCTGTTCTGCCATGCTGTGGAGTTGATAACAGTTAGCTTTGTTGCTAGCAGTTAGCTTCGGCTTCTAGCTTCCTCTAGCAGAGATGTGCTTTGCTCTCTCCTGGCTGCAAAATCAGCCTTCCCGTGGGCGGTCGTGAGCCGAGGCAGGCAAGACCATGAATACAAATTTTCGTAGAAGGGACTGGCTTTTTCTGACTCGCTCGTTTTGCCGTCTGTTTTCTTTCTGTGGTTAATGCAGGCAATGGTGGTTGGAGGAATCACGTGAAGCATGCATATGCTGCTCATAGTGACCGATCGTATTTCACCAAGAACAAGTATTACACGGTTTCTCAGAGAAGGAGAGCTTTAAAAGGATAAAAAGCAACTTTGCTGCCCTCTACTCAGCCTTTCTGTTATCTGGTGAAAGTCTTGCTCTTATTCGCATACTGATTTTTTTTATATCTTCTTACATATCTCTGCTACTTCCAAGTTGACTTATACAAATAAAATAGCTGACTTTGATTCTTCTTTACAAAGCAACAGTTTTCACACCAAAGATTTAGGTATAGAGCAGCAACGGGTCGTGATAAGATCTTATATAAGATTTTCAGTTTTCAACTGAGTTTTTATCTGATTCCAGGCACTGGTACAATTCTCAATGCATATCTGTGGTAGGTAGTATACGACTTGACACAGAGCTGTCTTTGTCACTCAGGACTGTGGTGGCAAAAGCAAAAAAAGGCTAAGTTGTGTGCGATTAGTTGCATGTGGGCAGGAGAGGCCGTGCCCTGAACATCAATCCCTTTCCGGCTCAGTTTGCCTGCCCATGTCAAACATTCCCTGTCTAACTGGATAAAAGCTCTGATGGCTGCCCACGGGGCTTCATGATCAGTACATTAGCGTTAGTTATCATGAGTATTTCTCTTACTTTCATCCTGTGGAATGGATATTATGTATCATGACTGTGGGGGCTCAAGGATGCCATCTAATCCTCTTTAGTGCCCCTCAGTGAAAGGTGTCATGCCAATGGAGTCTATTATCTTTGTCATTAGGAGTAGTCACTTTCACATTGTGGCTCAGAGTGTAAGAGTGAAATAAAAAAGACTGGCAGATAAAATGTGCTGTGGAAGTTTATGACCTCATTGTGGGCAGTTGTGGAAAAGAGGCTCATGATCTCCTGTGAGCTGCCTTTATGTGCTACAATCTGGATAAACAAAGGTGGCTCCTGCTGGGGTGTTTCAGGCATTGCTTCTCCTCAGTTCTCAGCTGTGCCCTCACCCTTCATTTCAATATGAACAACTATAGCTGCCTAATCACCAGTTGCAAGTTGATTTCCCCAAACATTTGTGCTTTATTTTTTGAGAAACGCACATGCAGGACCTTATTCAGTTGAATGTCAACTGGTTGCACTTTGATTACCACTGAGGGTTGGTGATTGTCAGGACAGCTGATTTAGCTTTTGTCTCTCCAAAGCTGGACCATTTAATTGAGATTGTTTTTTGTTTTTTTATCTCCATTTATCGGTAGTGTTGCTGCAGAAGGGTTGAAACAGAAAACGTGGGCGACTCAAACCAAGAAATTATGGGACTAATGAGGCTCTGCAACATACATTGTAGTGTTGACATATATTATCTTCAAATGTACAAATTAACCCTTAATCTCTCTCTGAATTGCTGTAATTAATACAAATTGAGATACAGACAAAGGGACAGCATAGCAACTACTGCACATTGCAATGCATATATGCACCACACTGCAGACCTTAGTGGGGACATCCAAAGACATGTTCTACTTTTTTTAATGTTTTGCTATGTTTGGACACCTCCACCATGAAACTAAAAGCTGCAAAGAGGGTTTATCCCTGCTGTTTGTGTCTCCACATGCATTGACTTGAACAGAAGGGATTACTGCCAGTAATCGTTTCATGACCCTGTGCATGAGAATCAGCTGCAGTGTGTTACTTACCAGTCACTTACCAGTACCTAGATATACCAAGGTTTTAAATAGTTTCAGGTAATAAGGAAGTCCAATTTTTACGTTATTAGTGGCTTCAACTCGTCTGCATTATTGGGTTTGGTGTCACTTGTCTTTTTCTGTTGACAATACTCTGTATTCTCTATGGGGCTCAGGTCAGTCCTGTTTATTGCCCAATCAATCACAGTGATAACCATGGTGATTCAAGCAGATATTGGTACTTTTGATGGTGTCAGTTATATACAATTTTCTCTGAGATGGTTGGATTGACTTTGGACCTGATAAAACACAGTGGACTAGCAAATAACATGGGCCCTTAAATCATCAGTCACTGTAGAAACTTCGCACTGGACTTCAAGCAGCCTAGAATAGATGCCTCTGAACCCTACCTCCGGACCTTAATTTTAAGAGAAATGCAAGGTTTACTTGTATGTTACTTGTAATTTGGACAGTTGTGTCACAGTGCCTGCCCCTTTTCTATTTAGCCCAGGTAAGATACTATTTAGTTCCGGAGTAGCTCAATACAAGGAATAGACAGTTTGTGACTCATGTCCAGGACACATCTGTGTATAGTCACTCTTGGAATATGACTACAGTGACTACCTGACACTCTTCAGGAGGTTTTAGATTATAATTTTCTCAAGGCTGCAGTTATTCCTGTTGCTTTTGCAAGTTTTTCTACTCCACTTTTCCATTGGTTAAACTTTCCGTTACCATACAGCACTCTGAGCAGCCACCTTCTTTAGCAATGACCTTTTGTGGCCTTCTGTCCTTGTGGCGAGTAAGCTGTGAAGTCAGGGGTCTTCCCCATGATTATGTATTGTAGACCATAACATAGCATTTTTGCTTTAAATAATATTCTAATTTTGTGAAAAACTGACTTTTGGGAATTCATTAGCTTTCAACAACAATCTTGAAAATTTTCAAAATGCATGCTTGAATTATATCTTTATGTAATGAATTTGAGGTATTTTTACAGTTTGTATCAAGGTTATCACTCCATGAGAATCTCATAACACTCCATTCCTTGATTCCATGTTGCATTTATTGAACCCTGTCACCCAACTAGTTATTACTGTCCTTTATCTAAACCCATCTTCTTTCATGCAGTACTCTTACAACTATCGCGACCATCAGCACAACTGTATAGTTCATTTCAATCAAACCTCTGTCTTGTTTTTATTGCGTTGCCTGTTGGCTGGAATATAGTTAAAAGATTAAGAGCATGTGTTAGAAATCCCCTCCCCCACTTCTTTCTGTCTGTCCCGACAGTGTGCTGATTAATCACCCCCAAATGTTCTTAGCTGCCTGCCGGCCTGTTTGTTGTGATAGCCTCTGTGCGGAGAAGTGCAGATAAATAATCACAAGGTGTCTTCTGCTGGCAGAAAGTGATTAATGAAGCGGGGAAGTGGAGCAGAAGTAAGCTGACTTTTACCCTGTCAATCCTGTGCTCATCAAGTTCTTAAGTTGTCTTATGAATTAAATTAAAAGGACAATATATTTGATTGAAGAATCGTCTCATTTGAACTCACTCGTCTTTTGTCTGCGATATCCTGCTTCCAGTAGGTGTTGTATCATAACAGGAAATGTCATTCAGGCTGTGATGACTTGAGGTGAGTGCCAAGACGTTTTATGTGTGCCCTGAGTGGAACCGCCTGAGGTTCTAGGAAGGTTTCTGAGGGAAGATGTGGGTGGTATGGTGGGTAAACTAGAGTTCAACATGTGTGTGAAGGATGTGAAGCTGTTCAAACCTCCCTGCACCCATGGAGAGGAGCGTACAGCAGGATACCTGAAGCGATGTCTGAGAAGCATTAAGAAAATGCAAAACAAAAAAAAAAGGGGGAGAGATGAAAGCGCTGTTAATCTTCCTCAGCAGTGCCAGAGGTGGGGAGAATGCAGTCTGTGAAGATGGCAGGGACATGTCTTCATCATCATCAATCACTCATCGGCTGAAAACTGTTTAAAAGCAAGATTTCTAATTTTAACAGACACAACAAAATTGGAGGCAACAGGTGACCATTTTAGCACTGCAGTTAGTCCTTTGCTGTAAATCTTCATTCACACTTTTGCCTCCTGTTGCAGATATCTTTGGTTCTTTTTCTCCACAGATCCTAAATTTGCAAGCTTATCTCATTGACAGACAAAAGGTCCGACAGAGTCGAAGCCCAGTGCAGGCCACATTAGCAAGATGAGATCCTGAATGCTGGAAAGAACAATAGAGTGAACGGTGAAAAGAATTATACCCACAAATTTCCTTCCTGTGCTTGTCTTAAGCCATCCTTAAGCCCCCTCTTAGCAAGGTGTCTTAATGGCTTTTCAGTGGGGGAATGTGACAGATAAGTGGGTGTGTGACTGAACCAAATGGTGCAGGGTGTGTAGAGATGCAGTAAGTTTCAGGAAGGACATTTAAAAAATGTCCTTTTTTCTATGTGCTTATGAGCCATAATATTTTCTCATCCATCACAAAAGAGTCAACCTTTCTGGTACAGACGCAGATCTCTAGTTTTGAAAGCAAACATCTGTTTGCAGTTCAAGATATAAATGCAGAGACCAGCTATAATATTTAGACCCTTATTTCACCTTGTGTCACATTACAGCCACACTCCTCCATGTTCTTTGCTGGGAACACAGAGTCAATCATTTACCGAGCAGTGATGAGTTCACTATTTGAACAAGATCAGAACCAATAACCAATGGTGTGCGCATGCGTCGGCGTCCTTCTACAGAGAGACTTGCCAAACTTCGGCTCCCTAACAAACACGGTTTTAACTGGTTTTAAATCGTTTTGATGACTGTTTTTAACCGATTTTAACACCACTGACTTTTAGCAACTTGATTTTATCGGGGGCGTTTTTTATCCGAGCACGGACTACTTTTTATTTCGTCATGCCTTCACTCACCTGCACCCCCGGATGTGATGGCTGTTTTAAATTAACACAAAAAGTTCTGGAGCTGGAGCAGAGGATCTCCACGCTCCATCAAATCCAGGACCACGAGCGCGACGTGGACATCATCTTCGGCCGGACTTTCGCCCCCGCCAACAGTGCTCAGCTGGCGGACACAATTCCCTGCCAGCCCGGTGAAGCTGCGGAGGGGGAATCCATCGCTGGACTCGGACTGCCGAACGCCGGAGGAGCAACAACAACTGCAGAGGAGGACTGCTGGTTCCATCTGGGGGCTAAGCCAAAAGCCCCCATCAGCTCAACACCGGTGCTCCAGGGTGTCTGGTCCATGGTCGGAACCGGCCGCGGTGGGGGGGCCCGGAGCAGCCGCCACCGCTCTCCTTCACCCGGCCTCCCATTGTCAAACCGCTTCGGTGCCCTGGAGCACGACTTTCCTCCTCTGACTGTCCCTCCGGACGCCCTGAAACACCGCAGCTCTGCAGGACTGCCGCCCATCCCCTCCCAGCAGCCGGAGCAGCAGCTGGGCTCCCGCAGCCCTCCACGTCGCGCTAAACCCAGGACTCGCCGAGGAGTGCTCCACTACACCCCGAACCCACGGAACGAGCCCTCGGCGCCGACTACACATCGCTGCAGTCCTGGGGAAGCTAATCCGCCCAACATCCAGCAGGTCCTGGACGGTGAAAGATCCTCTGCCCAGCATCAACTTGCAGACCAGCCGCCCACCACGCTCATCATTGGAGACTCTATTATCAGGAATGTAAGGATGAGAGGAGCGGTCACACTGTGTTTACCTGGAGCCACCGTAAAGGACATTACTGAACAGATCTTGGACCATTTCCAACATCACCCATCTGTGAGTAGAGTTATTATTCACGCTGGAACCAATGACATTCGTAAACAGCAATCTGAGCTCCTGAAGCTGGATTTTATTCATTTGTTTAATCTTTTAAAATACACACATGTGTCTGTTTTTATTTCTGGCCCCACCCCCACTGTTGGCAGAGGTATTGGTCGTTTTAGCAGACTTTTATCTCTTAACACCTGGCTTTCCTCTGCCACCGTGATGCACAATATTGGTTTTATGGACAATTTTAACATTTTCTGGGGCAGGAGTCAATTGTTTGGTCCAGATGGACTACATCTTAATAGACAGGGTGCCCGCATGCTGTCAATGAGCCTGGCATTCCCTCGCCCCCCCCTGTCTACCACACCAGCCCCAGCTGCACCTGCCCTCCATGCCCCTTCTGCCACATCCTGATGTGCAGCTAGTCCCTGCTCCTATGAACTCAGTTCTGATTTTAACAGTAATTCACATATCGGACTTGGACCTTGCCCTAAATCATCTATACCCGTTAATATCAGCAGAGAGCGGACAAATAATAAAAAACGTAGCAAACGCAACTCTAATAATCTCAAACAGTTACCAAAAGTCCTACACCCAGTAGATCATACAGTCACTCCATCTCCAACCACTATTAATATGGCACTTTTAAATGTCCGCTCTCTGCTGAATGAAACTTTTATAATAAATGACCTAATTTTTAGATCATAATATACATTGTTTATTTTTAACAGAAACATGGCTGAGTACAGATGCCCCTGTTGTTCTTACAGAGGCCTCCCCACCAAATTTTAACTTCACTTATTCCACGAGGAGTTGCAAAAGGGGAGGCGGAACTGCTTTTATTAGTTCATCAACGCTTTCTGCCAAACCTGTTTTATTTGATAATTTTAGTACTTTTGAATATAATGCAACTGTTTTTAGCACTCCTCAGATTTTATGTGTCACAGTTTACAGGCCTCCTAAAAAGAGTGCACTTTTTATTCAAGAATTTTCAGAGTTTTTATCAATTTTGTACAACTCCTTTGAAAGGATCATTTTAGCTGGTGATTTTAATCTACACATGGATAACCTTTTAGACCCTTTATCAACAGAATTTTTAAATATTTTGAATTATATGGATTTTAGTCAGCATGTCATGCAGCCAACTCACAACAGAGGACACACCCTGGACTTGGTCATCACGCATGGCCTGTCCACCCGTGTGTCCTCTGTTGTTGACTTGGCTGTCTCTGACCATTACTGCGTGTTTTTTAACATCACCAGTTTTATCCAGCAGGAGACCTCTGTGAGAACTGTCAGGAAGCGCCATCTAACCCCTGAAGTGGCTGCAGGTTTTCTAGAAGTTTTCCAAAAGTTTCCTCCTACTCTCTTACCTGCCCCCTGTGATTTTATCGTCAGTGATTTTAACAGAAGACTTCAGTCCGCTCTTGACCTGCTGGCTCCACTTAGAGTGAAACGCTCACATTCAAAACTTGCAGCGCCATGGAGAAATAACAGTCTTAAAAAACTAAAGAAGGACTGCAGGGCGGCAGAGAGAAAATGGAGAAAAAATAAAACCACGATAAACCATCAATTATACACAGAACTTCTCAAATCCTATAATAATGCTGTAAGAAATTCAAGAAATGCTTACTTTGCAAAAATCATATCAGACAATAAAAATAATCCTAAAATCCTTTTTTCCACCATTGATAAACTTTTTAACAGAGCTACTAATGCATTTCAGAAAACCCCCTCAAACACTCTTTGTGAGGAGTTCGCAGACCACTTCAGAGGGAAGGTAGACACCATCAGATGTAATATTTTATCTTCTCGGTGTAACATGGTTTTAGACAAATCTGAATGTGTGTCTCTACCAGAGGAAACGCTGGACAGTTTTGTCCTGGTAGAAGCTGGGACTCTTGATAAAGTTTTCTCCTCAGTGAGGCCCACCACATGTGTTTTGGACCCGATTCCCACTTCATTTTTTAAGCCATTTTATGAATCTTTTAGGGATGAGATTTTAACCGTGATGAATTGCTCCCTTCAGACGGGGGTCTTTCCTGCCGCCTTTAAAGGGGCGGAAGAAGAGCAATTTAGATTTTAATGATTTTAATAATTTTAGACCGGTATCTAACTTACCATTTTCAAGCAAGCTTTTAGAAAAGCTAGTTTTAAGTCAACTAAATGATTTTATTAATGAGCACAAAGTCCTGGAGAAATTTCAGTCTGGTTTTAGGGTGAACCACAGCACAGAGACGGCCCTTCTGAAGATTTTAAATGATTTTAGAATAAATTATGACGCTCAGAAGGTGACAGTGTTGGTTCTACTGGATCTAAGCGCTGCCTTCGATACAGTGGATCACACTATTCTTTTAACCCGTTTAAAACAGATCGGCCTCTCTGGTGCTGTTCACAAATGGTTCACATCCTATCTCACAGACAGGACTTTTATGGTAAGTTTAGATACCTGCTCTTCTAGGGTCCACAGGATTACATGTGGTGTGCCCCAGGGTTCAATTTTAGGCCCAGTGCTTTTTAACCTTTATATGCTCCCTCTTGGCAGCGTCATCAGGAGACATGGAGTTAACTTTCACAGTTATGCTGATGATACACAGTTATACATCTCCATGTCTCCCGATGACACACGGCCAATGGATGCACTTTTTAACTGCGTTTTAGACATTAAATCCTGGATGGCAGAAAACTTTCTCCAGCTCAACCAGGACAAAACTGAAGTTTTAGTCATCGGTCCTGAGGCTCAGAGAGAGAAACTTTTACCAAGACTACAATCACTGTCTTTTAATCCCTCTTTACAAGTGAAGAACCTGGGCGTGATTTTTGACTCTGAGCTGACTTTTATTCCTCACATAAAAAATATCACTAAAATAGGTTTTTATCAACTAAAGAACATCGCCAGAGTCTGCCCCATTCTGTCTCGGGCCAATACGGAGACACTGATGCATGCTTTTATCTCCAGTAGAATTGATTACTGTAATGCCCTGCTTTCTGGTCTTCCCAAAAAGAGTATATCAGGTTTACAACTACTACAAAATTCAGCAGCACGTGTCCTGACGAAGACCAGGAGGCGGGAGCACATTACACCGGTCTTAAAATCATTGCATTGGCTCCCCGTACATTTCAGGATCGACTTTAAGGTTCTTTTAATGGTTTTTAAGTGTCTTAATGGTCTTGGGCCTTCTTATCTCTCTGAACTGCTTTTACCATATAAACCTTCGCGATCTCTGCGCTCCTCTGGCAGCCGTCTCCTTGTCACCCCAAAAGTCAGGACACACAAGCATGGCGAGGCGTCTTTCCAGTTTTATGGCCCTCACCTCTGGAACAGGCTGCCAGAGGACCTCAGGGCTGCAGAGAACATTCATGCTTTTAAGAGCAGGCTCAAGACTCACCTTTTTAGCTTAGCTTTTAACTGATTATTATTTATCATTGTTTGTTTAATTGCTTTGGATGTTTTATATGATTATATTTTTATCAGTTTTACTTTTCAATCTTAGCACATTAATTTACCGTTTCTTTTTATACTTTAATTTATCTTAATCCCCGTTCCAGTGTTTCCTCTGTGGGAGCCCTCTGCCCCGGGAGCGGTGGTCGGCTGTAGCTGCCTGGGTGCTCTCCAGGTGGAGCTTGAGTGGAGGTGGGGGTCTTGGCCTTGCTTCCACTGGGTGCCCTGTGTCAGTGCCTCGGCTGCTGCTGTTAATCTACTGCTGCCGGGGCAGATGGCTCCTCTGATGGCGTTTCCTTGCATGGTTCATCTGCACTCGGCCCAATGTCCTTTTTTACTTTTTCTTTTAACAGTGTGTGTGCATGGGAGATGGGTTGGGGGGAGGGGGGTATAACTGTGACCATGCTTTTAAATCTGTGGGGGAGGGAAGGGAAGGTGGTTTTATGTGGGGTCATTTTAATCTGTAAAGCACTTTGTGATGCAACTTCTTGTATGAAAAGCGCTTCATAAATAAAGTTTGATTTGATTTGATTTTACATGATAGACCAACACAAAGTAGTGGACAATTGTAAATTGTAAGGAAAATGGTATGGTTTTTTTTTTCTACACATAAAAATCTGAAAAGTATTGGGTGTATATACAGTCAAATTCTTTGTGGTCTCTGACAGGATTTCTTCCAGGACTGCTTAGCATTTAGCTTAATCCAGCCTCACATTGACCATCTTCCCCGTCCTTGCTGTGGAAAGGCGTTGGATGATGGTTGTACCTCAATGTGGGCATAGTGTGCATGGTAGTGTGCAGTGTTTTCACATTGCACTTTGCATGTAGGCCCAAAACATATGCATATAAACAGAGCACCTTCTATAACATGGTTGCTATGTCCCCTGCATGGATTGTGGCAAATTGTAAGCGGTTACTCTGCTTGCTTGTTTAAACAATTAGTTTTTCTTATTGTCCATAATGAACAGATTTGTGAAGTGCATGGGTAGTAGTTGTCATTTTGGCAGATTGTCCCACCTGAACTGCAGAACTTTGCAGCCCCTCCAGAGTTACTATAAGCCTCTTAGGTACTTCTCTGATTAAGGCTTCAAGTTTCTTCAAAAATACACGTTTTGATAGGTTTGCCACTTTCAGATGATAGAATTATCAGAGCTCTGAGATGTTCAAATCTTAGGATATTGTTTTACCATCTATCCTTACTTTAAGAACTTGAGCACAGGATTGACAGGGTAAAAGTCAGCTTACTTCTGCTCCTCTTCCCCGCTTCCACTTACATGACCCATAGTGTGGTTTTTTGCACCTGTCTGATTTGCACCGATCGTTACCTGCACTCATGTATATATCAATCTGTTTAGCATATTATATTTTTATTTAAGTGTTTGTCTGTTTGTTCTTGTATGTTTGCACAAAGTACCGCAGCAATTTCCTAATGTTGTAAACCTACCCAACATTTGGCAATAAAACCCTTTCTGATTCTGATTCTGATTTAAACTATTCCACAACTCTTATCTTTGACCTGTCTGCTGTGTTCTTTGGTCACTTCTGATGCTTCCTGTTCTGCAGCAAACTTCTGAGGCCTTCACAGAACAACCAGATCTATACTGAGATTACACTCAAGTGAATTATACTTACTAATTAAGTCACGTTCTGAAGGTGGTTGCACTGGACTATATTTAGGGAATCGGGTACAAGGGGCTACATACAAATGCATGCCACAGTTTTCAGATTTTTATTTGTAAATAATGTTGAAAGTTTCCTTCTGCTACTGTACTACTTTGTTTTGGTCTATGTCTTAGATTCTGTAGTAAATGTGTTCAAGAATGGATTTTAACATGGCAAATATGCAAAAGTTGAAGTAGTGTGAAAACTTTCCTAGACATTGTACATAACATGTTGTTAGGGTACTTTATATCCAAATAGTTACAAAATGCACTAAGCCGTTGATACTTGCCAGTGCTTGCATTTCTGTTTACACTGATATACTGTAACACCAAACCAGACTTTCTTGAATATTGATGAGTTTTTTTCACTTTTTGTCACCAACTGTTCCATTTATTCTTGGCGGACTGGGAATTCCCATCTCTGGGAATAAAGCAATTCCAAGCTGGCTGTGGCATGGTACCAGCAATTTTTTTTCTCCCCAGTTTTCTTCTCAGGCAGAAAATGATTTACCTCCTCGTGGACAGCGCTTCATTGGCATGGAGCCAGGCTCACTGATCGAAAGACTTGGCTTTACACCCTGCTGCTTCCTTTCATGCTGTCTTATTCTGTTTCCTCTGCATCGTTCTCTTAATGTCCGTTCCCCCTAATTCATTTTTTAATCCCAGCCATACCTTTGCAGTGCCTTCTTCAGCGTTTATCAGTGACAGCCCCTTCCTTCCCATTTGTTTCTAATGATCCCCTGCTATTCAAGCTATTCTCCAGAGGATGCCCTAATGTCCCGTTTTCCACCTCAGTCCACAGACCCCTTTGAAAAGCAGACTGTGACAGAACAGGTTTACAACCTGCTGGCAGAAATAGGAATTTTATTTGCAGGGTTTTGCTGTTTTATTCTGATAGCAGCGCTCTTTGCCGACACAAAGTGATTCAGATTTGACAAGTCAGTTGCAGAAGGCAATGCCCGTCTTTGTTGGGAATCTTTTCTTATGTGACAGCACATTGTATTCACAGATGTTACATGAATGCATTTGGCCTTACCTAATTGGCTAGGGACTGGTTCAGCAAAGATGTGTGAGCAGCCTTGGGCTGTCAGCAGTCGGCGCACAAATAATGTACCATTTGATTCTCTGTGTTCAAGGTCAGACACTGTGCAGGGACAAAAGACTTGCTGAACACCTTGTTGAAACAAAGAGCCTTTCCAGAAGGCTTGGTCCAATGTGTTTGGAACACACCAGGCCGGATATTGGTCAGCTAAATAGACATCCCATTTATCGGTGTCGAGTTTTGTTGGGATGCGTTTATCTATTTCTAAGAATTTATAGAAAGACCATTACTCTTAGCCTGGAGCTGTTTGTCCATTTCCTGTAAAGGGCTCCTGGCACAGGAGAGAAGAGCCTTCAGACTGCCGTTACAACTGCCAAACAGCAGAAAGCGAGCTTGCAGTCATTTGAAGGCTACAGATCTTTGGACTGATAAGACTCAACAGACAGCCAGAGAAGCGCGTTAGTTCTCTCTCCAATTTAATCCATCTTTGCTCGCCAAAAAAAGAGAGGAAACACATTTTTTCAAAACGTCTGGAAAGATCTTGGATTTGGCTGATGCTAATCTGTATCTGAATGATAAGAATATCCCATTGAATGATGGGTTGGGGGGGTATCTGTTCCAGCATCTCCAGGTAGTAGCCTTTGTGGTTTTTCTGATTTTAAGGTGGAATTGCACATTTTTTTCTTCAGTTATCTTTTTTTGTTACATTCCAAGATTAATCTCGGTCTTCACAGGGCTGGAGCACCAGGCAGTAGTTTTGAGCATTTTAGGATTAGGAAGAGGACGTGAGAAAAAACTAAATGAATGTTTACACCAAGAGTTCCTTGATTGCAGGGAGATTTTAGAAAAGAGATGGGCTCATTACCTGACTAAACTTCTGAGCCACACAAGAGGACAAGATTAGCTTTGTCATGCGCTAGACAGCCTGTCCCTTTGGTATCATCCTTGTATAACCAATATTGCATACCCTAAATGTGCATATTTAATTAGTTCTTTAATGAATAAAGACCTAAGGTGTCCTCTGAGAAGAAGTTAGAGAATAATGCAAGACCTTTCCGAGCTTTCAGTGCCACTATAAGGCACATACAGTTCCAGTCGGACGTTTACATGCACTCATCATCTGCATGTTTTTGATAGGGATGTTTTTTAATTTTTAGAAGTCAAGTATAAATTTATATTGATCCAAGTCTTGAGTATGAAAGCTCCTTTTCTGCACCATATTTATATTTAAATTGCCATCCAACTAGCAGAGTTCTGTCTCAGTAAAAAGCAACTATTATAGATGGAAAAGTGGAAAGTCTCAAGTAGTAACAATTGGCATCCTGGCCTTACAAGTAAATCCTCTCTAGATGAGCTATTTATTCTGCCAGGGCTAGCTGTTAAGTGTATGACATCATCTCCTCTTGTCTGAATGTGTGTGCTCACAGGCTGATGTCATGGCCGCTTAATTACCCCTAAGGCTCTGTGATAGCTGGATCAGGCTGTAGGGGTGGGGGTGTTGGGGATCATGGCCAACGAGGGCAATGCAGAGAGCCAGATTTGCCTTAATCCTCCCCAAATTTGGTAAAACATAAACCATGCAGTGGTGTTTATCTGAACATTAGTCTAGTGTGCTTGCTTTCTCTGAAGTCTGTGTTTCTCTCACTGTTAGCAGATTTATGCTGTTTGCCCACACCTCCGGGGCAGAGAGCTGATTGATCCATTGAGGGCAGCCCATCAACAAGACAAGCACTGATTTTAGCTGTAGGGAGGTTTGGTAATGATTATCTTTCCATGCAAAAACATAGCACCCCACCTGATAGAGCAACACAAGTCCAGCTCACTCAGTCATGACCAACTGCTGATATGGCCTTTTGGGTTTGGCGTGGAGCTACGCTTTGAGATGTGCTCAAAGGTTTTTGAACTAAAGAGATCTCACAAATGCCACCACTACTGCATCCAGCATCAATGTTCACTGTTTCTGAGTGTAAATGTGCCTGGCTCTTTGTGCTGTGGTCATTATCATTCATGTATCTCCATTCATGAACAGCAATGCAGGGCTGCTAATCAGCAACAGTGGGAGACTTGCAGCTTGTGGCGCAGGAGGGGCAGTCGAGGATGAAGCAGTATGATATCGTATCCAGTGATCTGATTCCTGCATAGCACAGCAGCCTTATCTTGTGTGTGGAGGGAGAATAAAAGCTGGGAATCACAGAAACAAAATGTCAAGAACAGGAAATGCCTCCAACATGTTAATTAGCTACAGAAAGAACCTACCCAAGAAGCTGTATAGCTGGCCAGAGTATCAGAGATAAATCTGCACAATGAAGCTGATGGGTGTGCCAGCAAATGATCCTCTAGTACTGGGAAATTTCTCCAGCTGATTTGACAGAGTTGGAAGAAAAAGGCTGTAGTGATTATTGACAACAAGCGAACATGAAGCTTTGAAAGCTGGAGGCAAACACAGGCCCTCTACGCTTTTTACTCTGCAGTCATTGACCTCTTCCTCCTCCTCCTTTCTCTCTCTCTATAGGTGAGGACATAATCTGCTTTTCCTTTCTCGAACAAAAGCCACCAGTAGACCTATTCTTTTAAAAAGGTGCTTAATTTTCCATCTGTCTTGCTCTGGCTCATTTATATATATTGCAGTCATTATCTGTCCCAGAGGCCTGTTCATAAAGGAGACAGTGATTGAGCTAAAAGACTATCAGGACATTTCTGACTGTGACTGTTCTTTCTTTTAATGCAGTAGTGATGTATAACATGTGAGAGCACACTAAGGGGGATAGCAGTGAGGATGAGACTAATGAGGCAACTCTGTCAGAGTGACCAATGCCAACGTAGGCTGAGCAGTTCATTAAATTTCTAAACAACCACTAAAACAAAGTAACTGACAAAAAACTGTTGCTGATAAAATTCAATGGCCACACTTTACCAGACACACTCTACCAGACCTCTGACAAATATAGAATCTGTTATAACCCATCACATTATTGTATATCTGCCTTGCATTTTAATGATGTAGGAAGATAAACTGCCTTAGGTAAATAATAATCCAGCAACACCTTCCTACATATTCTACACTGTAGCATACAGAATTTGGCTACCAGCTAAGCTAGGCTGCCACAGATGATGTAAACCACAAATGTGCGCCGCTGCTACAGCATTTGCACATCTTCTACTTGAATATTGTGGGAATGACCCAATCTTAGGCAACACTATGCGTGCCTCTGTCTGCACTGATGAAGATTGATTCAACTTCGGATTGCTGAAACTGAAAGTGAAACTTAAGGTCTGTCCTAGTTTTTGAAGTTACGAGGAACTCCTCGTCCAAAAAAAACTGAGACGGGAATGTTATGGCAAAAGTGACACACCTCAAATTCAACACTGTATTTCACATCTTTTATCACATTACATTCACCACTAATACCACCATGTCATGGCATTGAATGTGTTGGAACAATTTAATGTGTTTTCATTCAAATATATTGAGATTGATCTAACCACTGCGCCACTCTTTCTACAGTTGGTAGTAAGTGCCCCAAAGTGTGCCTAGAATATATTCCCGATACCATTATACCTCCACCACCACCTCGAAATGACAACACAAGGCAAGGAGAATCCATTACCACTTAAATGTTGCAGCTGAATTTGAGACACTTCTGACCAGACAATCCAATCTGTTATTTTCCAAATGTAGTGAAACTGTGTAAAACATAGCCTCAGTTTTATGTTCTTAACTGACTGGAGTTAGTGTGCTTTCAACATGCTGTACCCCAACTACCATAAGATTGGCCGTGTTGTGTGTCAGAGATTATATTCTGTACACTTTGTGTAAAATGATTGGTTCTTTGAGCTGCTGCCCATTTTCCTCAGTCATCAAGAAGTTATTTTCAATTTCAAAAATGCTACTAGACATTTCTCTTATTTAGACCATTCTCTGTAAACCTGAAGGATTTTTGTGTGGTGCCTGAAAATCCCAATAGATTAGCTGTTTCTGAAATATTCAGACCAAATTTTCTGGCCCTGACAAACATCCTACATTCAAAATCTCTTAAATTCCCTTTAATTTTCATTCTGATCCTCAGTTTGAACTTTAGCAATTTATCTTTACCACATACCGTATGAATGCCAAGAATCATTGGGTTGCCATATGATTGGCTGCGTTGCTATATGTGTCAACAAGCAACAGTAGCTGAGGAGTATATATTACACATGTCAACAGATTTGTTTTAAATGGAAAAAATAATAAAACATGGAATTCAGAAAACATCTAAATGAAAATAGTGCAATAAACATGATTTCTTTAAGTGCAATAAACATGATTTTTCCAAACTCAGTGAGTAAATATGGGAGTTAATCATGATTTCTTTCCACAACTGGGCGGCTCTAACATCAACACCAGTATTTGAAGAATGCAACAGACCTTGCACTTTTGAAACAAGAACACCTCAGCCGATGTAATTTGGACATACTGCTGAACAGCAGAGGTAAGCGTGTTGTTGCAGAGAAGACTGTAAAGGTTACGTGATATATCAAACGACTTAATTATTTAACAGGGATCCTCAAATTTGTACACAGTTCTGGTCTTATTTTTTCCCCCCTTTTTTTAAAGTTTAATCCAGCTGAGTTCATATTGGGGGCAGTGTGTCAGAAGGAGAAAGTCAGAGAGAGCTTTGTGCTGAATGTACTTTGATCTGGCAAGTATCACACCCACTCTGTTTGCCGATGTGTTGTAGTGGGCTCTCTGCAGCCAACGCAGCAGCCTTTCAAACAACACTGGCTGTATTCGGGGGGGTTGAGAGGGCTTACTGGTAAATTGGCAGCCCAGGGAATACAGGGTACTCTCACCCCAGCGCTCACCCACTCACATGCTTTCATTCCCCTTTTTACCCTTGACCATTGGCTGTCTGCACTCCCTCTCACTGGCCAGCATAAATCTGCTTTCCTTGTGTGCCATCACCTCATTGTCTCTCATCGTCTTCCTTTTCCTCTGCTTGACGGGTATTTTTACCTTCTCAGAGCTTGCCAATTGAGTCCGAGCATCACTCATTCAAGCAATCCATCTCTCTTAAGTATATCCTCGCTTATCTGCATGCCTCTACTTTTGATTAATAAGGCTCTCACTCTTCTGGCTAATTACATCCTTCAACAATGACAGTGTAACAAAAAAAGTGCTGGAAAAAAAAGAAGCACGTGTGCACATTTGGGTTCATGCATGCATGCACTGTAGGCATACTAACCAAATCTGTTTGAAGTGTGGTACCCTAAAAGAAGAGAGGGCTCCTATATGCATTAAGTATTCATGTGACGTGTTTTGAGGTGCATGCTTGTGTGTGTATGTGTGCTGGTACAGGGAGAAAGAGAGTACTGGCAAATTGCGCCGCAAGCACCCAGCAATCGAGCGCTGACACCTCGTCTGGCAGTCGGAGGGAGAAGGGGCTGGGCTGAGGGAAAAAAGGGGAGAGGAAGGAGGAGGGATTGTATGTGTGTATGTGAGATAGAGAGAGAGGGAGGGAAAGAGAGACACGGCAGGACAGCTGCCAGAATTTCTCCGATAGCAGGAGAAGGACCAAGAGGTGGAACAGGAATTCTACTTCTTCTCACAAAGCCAAGCCAGGGTTAGAGAATCCCTTCCAATCCTTCTGCATGTGGGAAAGACCATCGGGACGTTCAGCCGCTTACAGCAGACAGAGCGTGTAGGATTAACTACATGGCAGGAAGCCGTGCAGCTTGTGGCATGAGAGAAGACTTGGATGAAGAAACGGAGAGGAGAGCTGAACTGTTGCAAGCTGTTTTTTTAAGACCATGAAGTGGTGCAGAACTTTTTCCTGTGGAAGAGAGTTGGGGATGTTTTTAAAATAGGGGGCTCCACCTCTTGTTTCCTCTTAGGAAACTCTGGATTTCACACACCCCACTCACCGTTGCACCTACCCTACTTTTTCCTGCAGAGCGGTCATCCCTCCTGCCCACCTCATCTCTGCCCCACCTGCTGCTTGTTCCATTTAGTTACTATGACGCCCACGCCTCACCCCGATCATCCTCCCTCCACCCCCCTGGCGTCTTACAAACCTCTGTGAAATCAAGCGGAACCTCAATGATTGCAATCGGAGTAGGAAGGAGCCCCGTGCCCTGACTAGTGAGCAACCCCCTCCTCCTCGCCGTGGTCTTGGCGACTGCACTGGCGTAGCAAATGTGCAAATAATGGAGAACAGTGGCAGCACAGACACGGACCTCAAAGTTGATCTGTTTCAGTTGTCTGTTTTTTGACTATGAGCGTAAACTAGATGATGGATTGGAAAGAGCTGTAAGTACATGACTGCAGCACGTTCTCAATGGTGCATGCTAAAGCAAATGTAAATAAATACACTTTGAAAAAAACAACAACAACTTGAGAGATCTTAGATAATGCTTCACTAAGTGTGAAATTCTGCTTTGATAAGTGGGAGCAAGTTGTGTGTGGAAACAGCCCTACTAGCATGGAGATTGAGAGTGAACAGGTGGACAAGCTGTTATGGGCTGATGAAATCTGACCCTCTACTCGCCACCTTTTTCCCTGTTCATTTGGTTGAGGCATAGAGAGGCAAAAATAATAAGAAGGGAGAGGCAGGGAGGGTAAGAAGTGGTTAATTAATCTAAAAACGTGGATGTGAATCTGTCTCAGCTTTCATTCAAGAGCACACCTGCTCACTGACTGTCATTGTGCAGCATCAATTAAACTTCAAGGTTACTATATCAGCTTTGGGATGTGACCAGTCTTCTGTGGTCAGGACAGTTACAAATCAATTTGGAGCCCTTTTCCCCTGCAAAGTGTCCTAGGCTCACATTTGATTTATGCTGCTGGAAGAGAAACGACAGAATGGGTTGAGAGGCAGACGGATAGGTTTCTCTTGAATGGATGTATCGCAGAAACCTCCCATATGTATACACATGAACGCTGCTGCATGCAGCCACGTGGACTCTAGTGTAGTTTCGCCTACCCTTTTCTCTGCCTCACCTCCATCTCTTCCATCTAGTATTTATTCATTTTTTTCAGTCACATGATCAGTCTCGCATGCTATCGCACATAGGCAGCTCCCCAGGGAGACGCTTCTCCTGTAGCCTTCTTGGATGCAATAATTATTTCATCAACCAGCAGCGTGTTCCATGATTGTGCTCTTGGGCTGTCGCTGTAGGGGGTGTTACAGTGAAGAGGGGAGTAGCTGAGATTGGTGGGGGTTAGATTTTCCCTACAAGCAGATAGGAATGGGAACGTGGTGAGGTTTCTGGCAGCAAGACCACCCAGTTCTGTCCAGAGGAGCCCAGAGGAGGACTCATGTGCTGAGACTGGATGCTGAGTAACTCCTGGTGACCTGGAGACACATAGTTTTGTTCCATTGTGATCTTTACCTTTCTCTTTTTTAAGAGTACTGCCTCTAAAATCTATGAGTGTACTGATCAGGCTTCTTTTGGCCAATCTCAATTTCTGTCTGACCTTCTAAAGGCTGTAATTCATAAAAGAGAAAAAAATTCAACACAAAAATAAATGAATTGTAAGATGCTAAAGAAATATAACATTGATTTTTGAGGTTATAGTGGTAACTATGATATTTAAAAAGATGCTATTATCTAGATTGGCTCAGACTATATTAACTAGTTAGTCCACTTTAAGATAAGAATGATGGGTGGTGCTCATTTAGTCACCAAACCATGTTTCTTGTGACCAGAAATATTTCAGCAAAGAGGATGTTGTCTTTTTTGTAGAAGTGGTAAAAGTGTTATCTCCTTCTTCCTGGTGGACAGTGTGCAGTAATGGGTGGAGGAGGGGCAACGCTACATTACACCCTGCTCCATACAGCCAGAAAAGCTTTTTAACACTTGCTGTTGCGTGTCAGATAAGTTAGTTTACGAGTGTAGGTACGGTGTGGTGGAAACTTAAGTGGATTTGAAAATGTTAATTTTTAAACCCGAGTATATTTTGTCTGGCCCCAGCCTAGTCACGAAGCCTTAACTGATTTTCAAAAATTTAATTCAAACAGGTACGATGAAGTAGTGCATTTAATTAACGGGGGTGGGGGGGGGGGGATAAATCTACATTTTCAGCATTTGACCTGCTGATCAATGTTTGATTCTGATTTCTGCATCATCGATTTTTGCATCTGAGCTAAAATCCATTGTTCTGCAGATTCATCGTTTTTTTTATTCAATCTTACTTACTCAATTGAGCTACTTGTTCCTTCAGGTTAAACAATCACCTCTTTGTTCTCCCAGACTTTCTCTGAAATGTGCCTGCTTTGACCACTTGAATTCATCAGATCTTTCTGGGAGGCGTACTTTATATGCCAACATTGAATTGTTGGTAGTTGAGTTTTAGTTGATAGGAGCAAAGCAATAAATCCCTTCAGGCAAATATACCGATTCTTTTCTATGAACTGCTGGCCAGAAACGAAAAAAAAGTTAGATCCCATTTTTTCTAGGTGGAGCTAACACAGCAGCAACAAGCTTTTATCATCTTTTTACACTTACTCAGTTTTTGCCGCTGCATCTCATCGATTCATTGACGTCAAGCTTATGTGTAGTAGCAGTAATTTCTTATTTGATGGCCAGCTAGATTGCCTTTAACTTAAAAGCTGTATTTCTTCGTGTGTTTTCCATGATGAGGATGTTTGCATGAAAACTACTGGAAGTGTCTTCTTCATTCCTCATGTCTGTCCCACTTTTGCCCTTCTTGCTGTAGTGCCCCCTGGAGGCTGTGTTAGCCAGTAAAAAGATTGATGAATTGGCCGAATCGTTGTGCAGGGTCCAAAGCAAGAGAAAAAAGTAGCGGCTTATGGTCCATATCAAAAGGACTGTCCATGTTTCCTAATCCAGCATGTTCTATGAAGGATATAATTTGACTCTTTAAATGGATACAACACAACAACTTTGAATAACACATTCAGCTTCTTATCTTCTGATGTTTAACTCCCTATTGTGGTAGCCTGATTGAACAGTGAACAAAAAAACACTGGCTCCTTTCTAGAAGCTTCTTGCAACTTTTGCTCTTTGTCTGACTTCATCCCTGTACTGCACACACTGATACTGAAAATAGCAAACTTGGAGTCTTCTTCTTGCAGTTACAACTTCTGATCGAAAGAGTGGAAGAGTGTTTTTAGTTGCTAATGTGTAGCGCTTTCACTGATCGGAGGAAGATCAGCTCATTAGTTTTGCACATGAGCAGTCTCTCACAGATCAGGGCCAGTTGTGTTCCTAGCCAATTCGCTGGTGAATCTCTAATACTGTCTGTATTTTAGGAGTTCATTTGAAGGCCAGCTTCTGTAGCATACTTAAATATTCCAAAGGAAAACTTCTGCTTCAGTGTTGAATTTAATAATGAATGAATACGCTATGTCACAAGTGCTTAGCTGTCCTGCAGTAATGGAGGCGACATGTGTTTCCCATCTGGTTGTCCTCCAATAGTGCTCACCTGGCATGTCTATCGCAACTCGCTTGTGTCTGATCAAGATAAGTGATTAGATTTGCTTTGTCTTCCAGCTATGACAGCCTACATTTAGTCCCTGGCAGACTAAGACAGTTGACTGGTGATTACTTATTTTATATTGGTGCAGTTCAAACCCATCCATCCATCCATTATCTGTACCCATCCATCCTATGCAGGGTTGCTGGGGGGCTGGTGCCTATCTCCAACAGTCACAGGGGGAGAGGCAGGGTACACCCTGGACAAGTCACCAGTCCATCAGAGGTAGTTTAAACTCTGATTGCAAATTCCACATGGTTAAAGAGTATAAACTGGGAGATGGAAAATAAGTATTTTTTTAGTTGTGAAAGGGAGTGGTTGCTCCAAATGGCAGTTTTAGTAGCTTTGTGTGTCTTGGCAAACTTAAAGGGAAACTGTTGACCTTAATGTAGGTGTTATAGTGTGATTACTTGGTATGGGCTCTCACAGAAACAAATATTCCATTAAGTATGATCTGTCTGGCCTGCTGGATCTAAGCATACCTTCATTTTCTATTTTCCCCTCTTTTAGGGCAGCTCAGAAGCTTAACCTCTCCTCCAAGCGGAAGAAACACCAACCCTCCCTGCTCCACCCACAGGAGCCCTCCATCTACCCGACCAATTTCAGTGGCATCCTGCAGGTCTCACCCCCTCCTACCCCGCCATGTCTCCTCCGAGCCGTGTCCAAAGTGAAAGAGAACCCAGGGATGGGAAAGGTGAGAGGATGCACACAGAGACACATTTTTCTGCCTTTAATGCACACTGATGTCTCCATGCTTCCATCAACATCATGCATACACATACACAGAGAGACCCCTGTGTGTAGGGGTGAAATGCAGAGTGGCGACAGACTGGTCTACAGGCAGCGTGCCGTCTGGTCCGGTCCATACAGATTCAGTCAGATAAGCCTGCTGGAATGCCATGAATTCACTCAGTTTGTGGGACCAGCATTCCTCTCTCAACACCGAAAGCCAGTAAAAGCTGTAATTCAGATATCTGTGGTCACAACAGCAGGATTCCTGAATCCATTCTACATGCGGTGCACAGTGATGAAAGTCAGCCTGGCAGCTATAGGACAGTCATTAAACAAAGCTGTGCAAACAAGTCGCTCTTCCTTTGAGGTTTATTGGGTATTGTTTGTCTATGCCGACGTCCTGTATTTATAAAGCAGAAGTCCCCCGAACAAGATTAGATCCCACCTGGATAGGAAACCCTCGCTTTCTGCTGCCAGGTATCCAGACGGTTGAGATTTTGCCACATGTTGTAAATCATCTTTCAACATGCGGACTTCATAAAAATTCGGTGTTGTTAACGATCCTCTTCAAGCCCAAACATGATCATTGGTGTACATCTGTTCTGCTAACGGAACATTTGACTTTTTATGGGAGTTTATGATCTATCCAAGCCTATCAGACTTAAGGCTTTATCTTATTAGTGGGCAAATACACCAATGCATTTCTTTGTTGCCGTCTAGAAGGCCAGTTGAAATAACATTTTCACTTGCCCTCTCCAGCTTGACTTTGCCTGCATCTGGTTTATATCAGCACAATACTGTGACACTTGAGTGAATGGCTTGTTTCCATCAGGCATATGTAGGTCACTTCCACTTCTCTGCTTCTTACCTGCAGACATTTCTAAATGGAGTCGTGCCAGGCAAAACACAAATGGATTTCAGAGAGGGATCAAGGTGGAGAGAAACAGAGACCATTAGCAGTGCGTTAAAATACTGCGACCTTTCATATCTGATCACTGCCAACATAAATAAAGCTAAAACATTAGCTTTTTTTTCTAATGACCTCAGTAGTTATATGTGGAAACTAAGCTTAAATGTCAAAGCAAACTAAACTTTATCATTATTTAAGTGTTTCGGTAACAAAGCAATCAGGTACGAACAACAAAGGAAGCTTAAATTTGGCATAAGTAATAGTGTTTTGTAGATAGTGTTTTGCAAAAGTCTCCAATTGAACATTTGTACAATTGAACTTGTGATAATGCAGGGTTTTCAACATTTTAATGAAATAAATTTGAATGTGCTGTGCCTTTTTTTGTTTACCCCCTTAAGTCTGATATCCCTAAATAAAATGGGAAACCAACCAATCCATTGTCCTTAGAATTTACCTCACATAACTCTATCTGTGTGCAGTTTAATATCAGTTTAACTCTAGTGAACGAACAGCTTCACGAAGACTAAGGAACACAACCAAAATTTTATGAAGCACTGTTGAATCCATCTTCTAAAAATGATGAGAATGGCACAACTGCAAACCTGTCAAGACATGGGCATCCAACTCAATTGACTTGCCAGACAAATGAGAATATTTATTGGAAAAGCAGTAAAGATAGCAGTGGTAATTTTGGAGAAGATGCAGAGATTCACAAATCGGGTGGGAGGATATTTTGACAGGACAACAATTAGCTGTGCACTGCAAACGTGGCAAATGAAGGTGCACTGGTCAGATCAGACCAGAACTACGCTTTTAGGACAACATTCAAAAAAACAGTCAAAACACCAACACTGTCCATCACCCTAAACACACCCTCCCGATGAGGAAACCCTGTGGTAGTGGCAGTATCATGCTGTGGGGATGCTTTTTTTCAGTGGTGACATGGAAGCTAATCAGAGTCAATGGAAAGATGGATGGGGTTGACTGCATCAGAGGTGGTGCATCAACAGGCAAAACATTATTGAGATGGCAGAGACAGAGCTTAAAAGGCAAAGGTGCTTAGAGGAAGCTGAATACATATAAATAGTAAAAAGACTGAATGAATAAATATAATGCTTTTCTAGTCCTACTGACCACTCAAAGTGGTTTAACGCTGTAGCCACATTGACTCAATCGCACTGTCAATTTTATACACTCAGGGGCACATTGACCCGTGGTTTGAGGGAGGTGGAATCGAACACACAACTTTCAGATTGTGAGACAACATACTTTTGAAATCGTCAATTTTAAAAAACATTTGAAAACCACATATTTCCTTTCAACTTCAGTCATGCTGCTCTGTCACGTAAATCCCGATAAAATGAACTGACGTTTATGGTTTTTATAAAATAAATGTTTGCAGGGTAAGAATACTGTAACAAAGCGTTGTAAATTCCTTCCAGAAAACAAAACCCTTACAGACCAGTATCCGACATTTGAAAGAACATTTATGTAGAAGTCCTGGGGACAGTTAACTTTTTATGTAGGCATGAGGTGCTTGGAGAGTCCCCAGGTTGAGCAAAACAGCCTTCCGCCAAACACAGAAAAAGGTTAGTGTTATTTTAAAGGTTTTACTTTAGCGCCAAAGAGAAAACACATGTATTTTTAATGACTCAGGACTGATTTACATCTCAAATAAACTGCAGCGTATAGAGACTATTCAGGTAATGTAATGCTTCGGGTGACGCTAAACACTCTTAAGAGATGAATGGACTGTTAAACACACCCCAAGATCTGATTCTGTTACCTGTCAGTCACAGATATGTTTCTACATTGCCTTTGGAGAAATACAAGTGAGAAATATCTGACCATCAGATTGTAAAGCCATATGAAATTGTCAGGATTTCTAAAGAACAGGATTTTTAAATGATGGTGTTTTTATCACCAGACATGTTCAAACACAGCCACACAAACCACACACAGTCCTTCTCTGCAGCAGGAAATTGTAAAATTCATCCGCTACTGTCTGGAGGAGGTTGAACTGTGCACAAACGGCAGATTGGCTCCACTCCTGTGGCATGAGCCTTCTCATCAAAGCTGTGCTCAGTCAACGCTTTAATGCATGGGCTGTCATCGTTTTCAGTTTTCCACGCTGGCATGATGAACTGTACACTGACCTGCGGAATGTGTTAAGACCATAAAGCTCACTTGATAAATGTGAAGCCGCAATATGCAGCTGGGTGGCTTTCAGGCTTCTTAACGGTGAACTGGCTTTTTTTTCCCATGCAACCGAGGGCAAGGACAACAGAAGGAGGAGAGTGAGTAGGTGGAATAATGGAGGAGATGTTGGAGGGTGGGGGGCAGATGCTGGCGCTCTCCCATGCCGCTGAGCTGCCCGCGGTCTAGAAAAACAACCTGGATTCGGATAATCCCACAGCAGGACATTTCAGGCACATCAATTTCCACCGTTTTCAGCTACGACTTTCAATACTCACCTTGCTGCCTTTTACTAACACCATTAAGCAATGTGTTGACCCATTGAGTTTCTCAGTGAATGCAAGACTGAAAGTTTCCATGGTAACCTGAGATATAGTTCAGCTCTGAAATAGTATACATGATATCAAAGGACTCCTGATGCAAAATACACTAGGACTGCTGCTGCGATAGCTTTCTATCGACATTAATATTTTTAGTCAACAGAAAGGTCTTTTTTTCTTAAACTTTTAATTAGAATCTAGCCGTTATTTATGTTTGTGTGTACCGCCTGAACTGAGAGCTTATTTTTGTTTATTTTCATTCTTCTTGGTTTTTTGCCTGATTTTATTTGTCAACAAATGAATATTATATATATTATATATAAGGGCTTCTTCTTTTTCATTTTTGCCAGGCTGTTTATAATTTATGCAAACATTTATGCATAAATTTTTTACTTTCCAGCATCTTGTTTACATTTCTTGTAGTCTGCAAAAAAGAAACAAGTTTATTATATGAAAGAAAACAACTAATGTTTATGATTTCAGTTTTGGAGAAAAAAGAATTTCTCAGAGTACCCCATTCATAGAAAATTAGTTGACAGATTATATATTTAAAAAAAACAGTGGCAACTGTACAATGCATTCAGAATGCCCACCGTACGTTTTTTCTTCTTTTCATAAAGGTTCTTTGACTAACTCTGCTTTTTTCCATCTTCATACTGAACAAGAAATAAATCTCTGCTGGCTCGATTTACTCTTTTCAGTTTCATACATTTTGTACTTTCCTAATCCACATTTTTCACTCCCAGTTTTTGCTTATGTTTCTAGGTGAAAGTGATGATGCGAATCTGTCCATCTCTGGAGGCCGCGGACTCCTCAGAGTCTCAGTCTTTCTTAAAAGTTGACAGCAGGAAAAAGCAGCTGACCCTCTTCGACCCTGCATCCAGCCCACACTCCAGCTCAGGGCACAGGAGGTCCGCCACTGTGGCCGTCCCAAAGATATTTGCCTTCGATGCTGTTTTTACCCACGATGCCTCACAAGTAAGGGCCTCTATGTATATTTATGTGAATGTTTTTTTTAAGGTGTTGGATGTGAATTTAGCCTCTCAAGGACGAAGGGGCAATCTTTATGTTTTCAGGGTGTGACCAGAGGCTTAGAGAAAAATGCCTGTCTTGGGTCAGGGGCCATTCTTACCAGTGTGGGCCTAACAGCTGGGGCTTTTAAGCCGTCTGAGGAATGATTTGAATCCACTCCCTTTATATCCAAACCCTATATCTAACCACACAACACCCGCTGAGGCACAGAGAAAAGTCAGCTGTATATTTACTGTATTGTAGAAGAGATTTAAACAAGCTTTCTTCTTGGCACAGATTTGTATATTCACATTAAGATTTAAAACAAAATTTTTCCTTTTATTCATTTCCAAATGGCACAATAAACTCAAGTGAAGGAGACTGTGACCACTGGTGTAGAGTGGTGTATTCATAGCCGGGAGAACCCCAGATCATCTGTCATACCACCTACATGGAGCAATTATTTTTCTACGTGTGGTGCTGATAGCTGAAGCTTAAATGTTTCTGCTGCAAAGCTGAAGCCAAGTTGCTGGATTGTGCCTCTGAGACGGCTCGGCTGGTGGCTAACAGCTACGGCAAGTTGTTCAGCTGTTACAGGTCTTGTTTGCTGTGTGATGTATGCTAAGGACCCACTGCTCCCAGAGGATCCACGCTGAAACAGAAATACACACTGCAACCTTCCCAAACACACACCTGAGTAACGAAAATTCCTTCAATGGCATCTAACATCATTTTTACTACTTTTCCTTTTATTAGGCCTGATCCGGCTTTTAGCTACTAGAGTTATATTCATATCCGTGACTGAAATCAAGACGTGTGTATTAAAGCGTGAAAGAAATAAAACGAGCACAAGGCAGCCAGGAGTTCAACCAAAAGGTTGCAGAGGGGTGATAATATTATGTTTGAAATGCCAGACTCGGGAATCAGTGCAACCACAATGTTCACCCAAGAAAAAATAGCTAATTCTCAAGCGTAGTGTAGTTCATAAAGATATAAATGGCGGTCAGTAATGGATTGGAGACCTAATAAACTGACATACCTTTATGTGTGCAAGCCTATGGAGGGATTTAAAAGCACTCTGTGGTCAGCCTAAATCTGGCTGTTATTCACCACAGTGTTAAATCACCGCTGGCAACAAAAGCTTTAATTCAAAAATTCGGGCAGCATTCAGGTGGATGCTGTAATTTCTGCTCCAGTTCTGACCTGCAATTTTACTCTGATGCACAGAGGCATGTGTCAGCGCATTACTCCCAACAAAGTGTCACCAGAGTGGCCATGAAGTGATTATCTGACTTTCATTTCCCCCCACATAATCAGTCTATTCTACTCATGAAAATTTAGCCAAACTATAATAAAGCAGTTGTCGAATCATTTTTCAAGGACACTACATGGCACAACACTGAAACTCTGTAAAACTGTCTGCAGTTAGTGTAGCCCCATGTTATTTGGCCCTAAGAATGGATTTTTAGCCTATGCTACATTTACGGGCTTGGAGAAAAAGTTAAAATACTGACATACAATGAGAATGCACTTAGTTAAAACTCTCTCCTTTATTTGGCTCCGACACTGAAAGAAATTTATGCCGGCAGGTGAAATGTGTTGCTGCTAAAGCTGATCATCATTTGTAATCATGCAGAAAGATCATTTGGAGAGCGCAGTTATTAGGTTAAAGCAGTTTGTGAAAATATATACTCAGATATTTAAGCAAAAATGTTTCTTAAAGGTTTTTTATATCTGGAAATCCTTCTGTGTACAAGAAATTTGCGTCAGACATGGCAGATTCCAGTTTTACGTCATCATCCATCTGTGCATCCAGCCCACTTTGTGTTTTAAAAAACAGTCGTGGCCGCAAAGCGTTTTTTGTTCAGAAAAATTGCTTTGGGAAAAATTAAAAAAGGGCTGATTGTGGTTCATTTATGTTTCAGACAGGCTGTAAAATGTAATATTTGCGCTGTTTTGGTCAATAAATACCAAATAATTGATTTTGATAGTTTCAGATCTTTTTCTTATTTTCAGATCTGTCATAACTGTAGTTTGACTGTGATAAGCAGTTGTTTCACTCTCTTTCTCACAGGCTGAGGTGTGCTCAGGGACAGTGGCCGAGATCATCCAGTCTGTGGTGAACGGTGCAGACGGCTGCATCTTCTGCTTCGGCCAAGTCAAGCTTGGTAAGCTCCTCCACCGGCAAAAGATTAGACAAGAGCCTTTGTTAGTTTCAGAAAAAAAAACCCTCTCATTGCTCTTTGTTAGCTACGCTTGATGTCCACAATTGGCTTAGCGGTGCACTGGGGTGAGTCAAGGAATGGGAGATTGGAGGGAAGAAAGAATTGGTTTGAGGGGAGGGGGGTTGAGGGCTAAAGTGCTGCATGCAAGCTTCAGGGCTCAGTCTCTAATTAAAATCTTAGTAATTGGTCCAGCCAGTCCTCCTAGGATGAACAGCGTGCTTGTGTCTTGGTGCTGTTAGCTATAATTCTCCACAGAATGACTGCTTCTGGAATAAGTCCTTGGATTAGCATTTGATTTTACTTTAACATAACGTTACCGCCGATGCCCCGCATCAGTCTTTTTCTTTTCCTTCACTAGTTGTTAAACCAAACCTTCGCAAAATTTCCAGTGTGGTTTGAAACCTCAGCCCATTCAAGACAGCTGGTTAAATATTTGTAGATCAAATGTGCCTCAAAATACTATCTATACCTCTTAAGACATCTTGTTAGCTCACAACCACAAACCCTAATGGATTGTATTGGGATTGAATAGGACCAACAAAAAGTAATGCGTTATTGCGGATGATGGAAATTTATATAGTTTACAAAAATTGTCACTAGTAAAGTATGCTTTGGGATTCAACACCAATTTTTCTAATTACCTAAAAATAAATTCCAGTGCAAGTAGCTGCCTTTAGATCCATTCGGAGATCGTTTTCTGTCAGTGATAAACTAGTTAGAGATGGTGATTGATGTTAAAGGTCCTATATCATGCTATTTTACACCTACACCTAGGCCAACATATGACAAAATATGAATTTATGGGTATGTAATTATTTAGTTATTTTCTTGAGCAAATTTTCTACCTGAAAATAAGACACTTGTGAGTCGCACTCCATTTCATGATGCAACCCTGATCCCCAGCAAAGCATCATCAAAAGCATCAAAAACATTTTGACTACATATATAATTATAGCAGGGATAATTAGCTACAATAGCCTACTTCACACTGAGTAGCCTACAGTTACAAAGATATAGCTTTACATCATTTCAGACAGATCTGAAATAGGGGCTACTGTCACTCTAGGCTCATATCTTGAGTCATGTAGGCGAATAACAGTGGATTTTATTCACCACTCTCACTGCTCCACCGGGTGGTTTAAACGTTGGAATGGCGCCAGTTTGAAGAAGTGATCTGTTCGAAATCTGTCCACTCTGGTACGGGCGAACGTTCATCAAGCAGTCATGTGAAATGACGGTCAGAGATAAACACAAAACTCGGAAAAGTTCATTTTGAAATATATAGGCCCTTGAAGATGGATGGATGGAGCTACATACAATCCTGGGAGAAAACTTGGGAGAGGTTGCAAAAGACTTGAGACTGATGGGGAGGTTTGCCTTCCAGCAGGACAACAACCCTAAAAATACAGCCAGAGCAACAATGGAATAGTTTAGATTAAAGTATATTCAAGTCTAAGAATGGGAGAGTCAAAGTCCAGACCAGATCTATTTAAAAATCTCGGGCAGGACTTGATAATTAATGCCCACATATATCTTCCATCCAGTTGGAGCCTGAGCTCTTTTGCAAAGATGATTGGGAAAAATAATTGTCTTGTGCAAAGCTGGTAGAGACAAATCTTTAACCGCTGCAAAGGTGGTGCCACACTTTTTAGATCCATTATTATTTCACCATTGAGTATTAATTTGTCCTGGTGTTTTGCATAAAATCCCAATAAAATACAGTAAAGTTTGTCATTGTAATATGATCAAATGGAAAACAAAGTTCAAGGGGCAGTATACCGTTACAAGGCACTTCTATATACGAGTATAAATGTTTCAAGTTACATTTCCATTGTTATTCCTTTCTCTGTAACTCACCAGGCAAGACTTACACTATGATTGGCAAAGACAGCTCCACTCAGAGCTTGGGCATTGTGCCCTGCGCTATTTCCTGGCTCTTCAAGCTCATCAACGAGCGAAAGGAGAAGACCGGCACTCGCTTCTCGGTCCGTGTGTCTGCTGTGGAAATCTTTGGGAAAGACGAAGAGCTGAAGGACCTGTTGTCTGAGGTGTCAACAGGCAGCCTGCAGGAGGGCCAGTCCCCGGGAATTCATCTGAGAGAGGATCCCATCTGTGGGACTCAGGTGAGCATTGCTGTAGCTCTTCAGTTTCTCTTTGTTCACTGATCCTTTCATTCTCTCTGTGGGTTCCAGTATTATCTGAGTATTGATCTTTTTGTCTATGATCCACCTCTCCCTTTTCCTCCAAAGAGGTTTAAACTTTCTTGCTAGTGCATGTGTATGAGTTTCCCTTTTTTCCCCACATCTCCCAGGACTTCTCAGTTATCTCTCTCGATCCTGCTTCTTCTGTCCATGTTTAATACATAAGCCAAACTCATCTAGGTTATTGATAGCTTTCTTCTTCTTCTCTCTCATACTGACTCTCCTGTCAGCATCTATCATGGAATAATTAGAATCAGCCCTCTGTAGCACAATAGAAATAATATTGGGGGATGGTAAAAACTGGATGTTTGAAGGTGTTCACAGGTGTTGCTGACAGATGTTGTTTTTAGGGGCAACTGTGGACTTTGACTTCAAAGGATGTGCAGTCCTGTGAAGCTTGTCTTCCTCTCGGCAGCCACGCGTGGGCTTTTTTATGATCTCTTCTACCTTCATTCTTGTCTACCCCCTCTTATTTTCGTATCCTACCATCTCCAACATTACCTCTCCTAATCCTCCTCCCTATGTGTGCATATCTGCTGTTTTAATTGCCCCGGAGACACACTCTAATGTATGCTGGGGTCCAATTAACTGGCTCCTATCCTTTTACAGTGCCTCCAGTTTTACACCTTCTTACTTAAGCGCCGCTTGATCTGTTTTGCTCAACCTGTCGCTGCTCTCCAACCCTGTAGCTCCAGAACCAGAGTGAGCTTTGTGCCCCGACCGCTGAGAAAGCAGCCTTCTTCCTGGACGCAGCCCTCGCCGCGCGCAGCACCAGCAGGCCAGATGCAGATGAAGATGAAAGGCGCAACTCGCACATGCTGTTCACACTACACATTTACCAATATCGCATGGAGAAAAGCGGAAAAGGCGGAAGTTAGTATCGCAATGCTCCTGTAAAATCTTTACACTTCTAAACTGACGTTTGAGGCATTTGATTTACAGTGAAAATATGAATGTTCCTGCACCACAACATACAACAGCATTCTATATTAGTCTTCCATATTATTATTATTTGATAACTGTTAATATGGATTATAATGCCTAATTCAGAAATTAATGCCTTATTTTAATATCTAAATATGGCATCATTTATTTAATTTGAATATTTATTCATCAGAATAAATATTTTTATCAGATTGTGTTGTGAATTAGTTTTTTTTTTAACCTAACATAAACAACATTGTCCAACTGTTTGGGTAAATATTATAGTGGTTTGCAAAGGTTTTTTCATTTTTTAAGTTACAAGCTCAAATCCCATAGTATTTTATTAAGATTTTATCTGACAGACCAACACAAAGCCATGCATAGTTGTAAAGTGGAAAGAAAATTATAAACTTAATTATTATTACGTTTTTTAAGCCCTTTGTTTTAAGAAGGTGTGGCTTGCATTAGTTTTGCGGCTCCTGAAAAAATAGTAGAACCTCCTGCTGCAATCACAGAGGCAAGTCTTTTGGTATTTTGTTATCAGCTTTGCAAATCTAAAAATGGAACTGTTTGCTCATTGTTCCTTGCAAAATAGATACACTAATTCAGCTTGGATTAAGAGTATGTTAACATTATTTTATCAACATCATTGTAGCAAGGATCTAGCCAGTTTGCAGGTGTTGGCATACTCTTTCCATTTTCAGATGATAGATTTAACAGTGCTTACTTAGATGTTCAGAGCTTGGGATATTGTTTTTTAACCAAACTCTGCTTGAACTTTCTAAAAAAAACTTTATCATCGACCAATCAGCTGTGTTCCTTGGGCTTCATGATGATCTGTTCTCGAATGTTCTCTGACAACCCCTCACAGAGGCCTTCACAGAACATCTGCATCTGTACTGTGATTAAATTACAAACAGGTTGAACATATTTACTAATCCGATAACTTGTGAATGAATAAAATATCAAAGTAAAAAGGCCTGTGTACAAATTTACAATGCACTTTTTCAGTTTTTATTCCATAATTTTACTTCCACTTCAAAATTATTTTTACTTTGTTTATTTTACATGAAATCCCTTAAAGTGCATTGGAGTTTGTGTGTGAAATAGGACAAAATATATAGGAAAAACATTTTTAAATGTTATGAATTCTTTTGCAAGGCCCTCCAAATCACCTCAAAAGGAGAGTCTTTCTCATAAATTAACCAGACAGTTCAGTTCAGTCAACTCTGTGTTACTCCTGTCTTTGTGCTGCTCACCTGGTTCCCTGTCTTCCATCGCCACAGTGTCAGGTGGACGGAGCCGGCTGCACCTTATTGATTTGGGAAGCTGTGAGAAGGTCCTGAGCAAAAGCAGAGACGGAGGGGGAGGCTTGTGTCTTTCCCTGAATGCATTGGGAAACGTCATAATGGCTTTGACAAATGGAGCAAAACATGTACCTTATAGGTAAGAAAAGCACTGTCGGTTCTGTTTTGTTTTTAATGTGTGGGTTGATAATTGGCACAAGATCTTATTAAGTTTTAAGTATTAAAGATGAACAACTTGTCACCTGGGAGCTTTTTTCACTTTGCGTATTAAGGACGTTTCCCCAGACGACAAATTAGCTACTTTTGTCATTGCTCTAAAACATGACAGGGCTGTTTGCTAACAGCAACTTTAATGCACTCTCTAGGGACAGCAAGCTAACAATGTTGCTGAGGGAGTCTCTCGGCAACATCAACTGCAGAACCACCATGATTGCCCACATTTCAGATTCCCCAGCCCACTATGCTGATTCACTCAACACAATCCAGCTGGCCTCTCGCATTCACCGCATGAGGAAGAAGAAATCAAAGGTATGCTGATGATTTTATATATATAACATTGAATTTATTGTTTTGCTATGATATTTGCCATTTAAGCAACTCGTCTGACTTTTTTGTACATAAATACAGTTTGTCTATAGAACAGCATATCATGGTCAGTTTTGTTGTCCTCTTTAGTTTTAAATTATTTAATCAAAATAAAGTCTACCTGCCTCAAAACAAGCTTCCAGCACAGGCATCTATACTATATCCATAACACAGATTAAGGTTTTCCTCAGCAACTCTGTATATCTGTGTGTAATCGGTAGCACTTCCTAAGAAAATTTGATTAGGTAAAGTTAATGAGGCCCAATAGCAGCTTGTATTTATTTGATTGTGGTCCCAGGGATGATTATTATGCTGTTCGGATACAGCAATATGTTTTACTGACATTAATTTCCATGTGTCTATTGATGTGTACTTTTAACCTCTAGATAAATATTGACATATAATAGAAAATACATTTAAATAAATAAAAAAACTATTTGCAATCAATCATAACAGTTAAAAAGATTTTGTTAAATAGAGAGGTAATCACATTAATATTTTTAAACCAATAAAAACTCACTGCTGTAATTACTAACACAAAACATACACTGATGGGTGACAGCAGCCTTTGTGGCTGCAAGCAGTAATTACAGGGTACTAATGCTTCTGTCAGGGTGAAGGGGGGAACCTCAAACTGTAAAAAAAATCTTCATCTCTACACAAACCATCTATAGCATCAAATGACTTAAATGTAGGACCTGAAACTGGCTCTTTGACACAGCTCACCTTATAAGTAAGAATTCAAGGTTTGGGTTTGTGGGTGGGTACACCAGGTACTCAGAACAAATATCTTTATAAAGCAGCTAATGCTCTTTAAAATAAACTGACTTAATGGTCATACACTAGTTAGCTGTCACATGTTATTGCAAGTTTGTTCAACAGCACAGGAAAGACTCATTAACTGGCCTGAAAATTGAAAAAAGTAGTTGAGTTGGGAGCACTAGAGTTGTTTATTAGGCAACTACGTATAGATTGTTTCAACCGTCTTCTGTTTTATGGTCTTTTGTAGCTAAAAGTGAACTCCTTTCTCTTATGTGTTGACGTTAGATTCATGTAGACAGAAAAGGTATTTTGGAAGGCACCTTTGACAATACCAAATTACAGTAGTGTGAAAAGATTTGTAAAGGTATAGGTTTAAGGTAAACTGCTGTTTTGGTCTTATATTTTCCTAAATGTATGTGTTTGGACTTTGCTCTTCTTTGAAGTATGCATCCAGTTCATCTGGAGGGGAGAGTTCTTGTGAGGAAGGCAAGGTTCGGCGGCCACCACATTTAAGACCCTTCCACCCTCGAACAGTAGCCCTGGACCCAGATCTGCCAGCCCTGTTCAGTGACCCAGAGTACTCTTCAAGTAGTGAACAATCTTGTGATACTGTCATTTACGTGGGCCCTGGGGGAACTGCAATTTCAGATAGAGAGCTTAGTGACAACGAAGGCCCGCCTGCTTTTGTTCCCATTATCCCCTCACTTAACAAGAAGAGATCTGCAAAAGAGGGTCCTCAGGATAGAGACCAGTTCTTTAAATGTAACACATTTGCTGAGCTGCAGGAAAGGTTGGAGTGTATAGATGGCAGTGAAGAACCCACTGCCTTTGTCGGAGAAGGGAAGAGAAACCAGGCTAGCCCTAAAACAGACAAATCCAAGGAAAGTCAAGTCTCTAATTCACCAAAGACTGGAGTAAATATTTACAACAACCAGGAGGGAATCTCAACTAAACAATCTACCCCTATTCAAATGTCCTGCAGTCCCAGTGTTACACCTAAAGTTGACACCAACAAGAGACCATGCATACCTTCAGAAAAGGTGCCAGTTGAGACTGTCCAAAATATATGCAGAACCAGTGCAGATGGTGAGAAGGTATTGATGTCTGAAAGCAAGGTCACAACAAACAGACCAACAGTTTCCACAGCCCTAAGCTCAGAGCCAGTAGTAAGGGAGAAGATTTACCCTAACAAGAAACCTTTGCCAAAGCCAGCTCCCCCTCCCTCACAGCAGAGGGAAAATCTAGAAAAAGGAGAAAGATCTGGCACCAGAATGCCACCAGTGGGAATGAGTCATCAAGCTGTTAAAAGAAGGGACCCTTGCATGTCACCTTTGCTGAGAGCACCTGTAGAGGTGTGCCAAGTGCGCTCAACTTTGAGAGAAAGATGTTTGGATCGAGACATCCTTAGAGCTACTGTCACCCTACAACAGCCAGTGGAGTTGAACGGAGAGGACGAGTTAGTGTTTACTGTTGTGGAAGAGCTCTCTATTGGCAGTATTGTGGATAAGGGTCGGCCATCAAGCATTATTAGCTTCAACAGCGACTGCTCACTTCAAGCTCTGGCCTCCGGTTCCAGACCTGTCAGCATCATCAGCAGCATCAATGATGAGTTTGATGCCTACACATCAACTGTGGGAGGATCTGAGGTTAACATTGCCATGGTAAGCCCCACTCAGGAGAGCTCAATGGAGTGTATAGAAAGCAGGGGTTCGTCTATCAGTTCTTGGCTGAGTGAGGTCAGTGTCTGCACCTTAGAAAGTGAAGGGGCCCAGTCAACCGATGTTTTCCTTCCACAGGCCCAACACATGGGGCCAGAGTCCACCTTTTACTATGATTCTCTTGACATGTTTCATTGTATGTCATCTACAAGAGATGCCAAGAACTCCTTAAATGACAGTGGATTCAGTTTTTCTGAACAAGACAGTGACAGTGCCGCATCAAGTAAACTGTCATTGACAAGGTCCCCCCACTCGCCAGAATCAGTCAAAGGGTCCCTTCGATTTACATCTAAGTTATCCAAAGCTCACTCAGTGAGCTCCCCACCACTTCCACTGGGCTCCTCAAGTGTCCACTCCAGTCTTCCTAGGAAGATTAAACCTACCTCATCCATCTCTCATAGCAGTAGCAGCAGTAGTAGAGATCCACCAAGGCAAGATGCTAAACAGGAGGATCCCTGGCAGCATGTCAACAACCATGCAGAACCTCAGACTTCTGACTCTAGCAGCACCAGCAGATTTCTCAGAAATCCCCCAAGTGGTGTCTTTTCCAGCAAAACATCCAGCAACATTGTACCTCACCCTCCCAAGGTGCAGGGGTCTACCTCATCCCAGAGAGTAGTCGATGGTTGTGAGAAGTCAGCTACCAGGAATCCACCCAGCAGAATGCCTCAGTTGAGACGAGGAGCCACTACCCTGGGAACGGTGCCCGTTATCCATTCCTCCACAGATCACAAGGGAAGCCAAGATATTGTTTCATCTTCTGGAAGCCTTAAATTCTCCTCGCTAGGGAAAAATAACAAGGCTAACTCACAGAAAGCAAATAATATCCCCAAGCCTGGTAGCACCTCACCACCTCCTCCTCCAGTTAGGAAGTCAAGCCTTGATCACAAGACTAAGATTTTGCTGCCCCAAAGTGCCTTAAAGTCAGCATATGGGGAGGCAGGGAGGACCTATGGGGGAAGGGCAGCTGTATCAGAGGATGAACTTGAGGTACATCGTAAAGCAGACTCCACCAGTTTCAAAACCTCCAGCCTCAACACAGCCAAAGTTACCTCTAGCCTGAAGGCCAAAGGTTCTAAAGGAGAGGTTGGTCTGCATTACAGTAGTCAAATGTCACTTGAAATGTGTGAAAGCCTGTCTCTCTCTGGCTCCAAAACTGCGCTTAGCAGGGAAAACAGTGCCAAATCCAACAAGTCAATTCCAAGATTTGGTATTCCTAATTCATCCAGTTCTCCTATAGCTACCTTCCAATCTACACAAAGTGGAGGAAACATTACTAAATCTAGTCAGGTTAAAGCCTCTGTTAATACCAGAGCATTAGGAGCAGTTAATGGGAATAAAGCACGCTCACTGTCAGCCAATAGCTCCAAAGGCCTCAGCTCCTCTACTAAATCTTTGGCCTCTCCTGTCCCTCGGAACACTAATGCCATCCTCCCGCCATCAGGTCGAACATCAGGCTCTCGGACTACTGCTCCAGTCACAAATAAACCTGGGAGAGGGACTATCATGGGCACAAAGCAGGCCATTAGGGCAGCAAACAGCCGTGTGAGTGAACTTGCAACAGGCAATGTATCAGGAAAGCATGGTAGAGGTTCAGGAGATTCAGACAGTGGGAATGACAGTGGGGTAAATGTGGCCGAAGACAAGTCCCCCACAGCCATGCTACCATCTCCGTACAGTAAAATCACTGCACCCAGGCGGCCTCAGCGGTATAGCAGTGGTCATGGGAGTGACAACAGCAGCGTCCTGAGTGGCGAGATGCCTCCAGCCATGGGCCGCACAGCTCTGTTCTACCACAGCGGAGGGAGCAGCGGATATGAGAGCATGATCAGGGACAGTGAAGCCACAGGTAGTGCTTCGTCCGCCCTTGACTCCATGAGCGAAAGTGGGATGTCATCTTCAGGCAGAACAAGGAGCTCCAAGTATCCCAAGAAGAGAGCTAATGGTAAGACAATAACATAGATGTGATGGATTCAGAATTTCCACTATCATGATGGAGAAGATACATGTCATTGTTTTCAACAGTTGTTCTTTAAGGATGCTTAAATGTTATTCTTGTAATGTTCTTTATTTACCTGTAAAGCACTTTGGATTACATTGTTTGAACTTGCCTTCACTTTTTCCCAAACATACACTGGCTTGCAAAAGTATTCGGCCCCCTTGAACTTTTCTACAAATTTGTCACATTACAGCCACAAACATGAATCAATTTTATTGGAATTCCACGTGAAAGACCAATTCAAAGTGGTGTACACGTGAGAAGTGGAACGAAAATCATACATGATTCCAAACATTTTTTGCAAATAAATAACTGAAAAGTGGGGTGTGCGTAATTATTCAGCCCCCTGAGTCAATACTTTGTAGAACCTCCTTTTGCTGCAATTACAGCTGCCAGTCTTTTAGGGTATGTCTCTACCAGCTTTGCACATCTAGAGACTGAAATTCTTGCCCATTCTTCTTTGCAAAACAGCTCCAGCTCAGTCAGATTAGATGGACAGCATGTGTAAACAGCAGCTTTCAGATCTTGCCACAGATTCTCGATTGGATTTAGATCTGGACTTTGACTGGGCCATTCTAACACATGGATATGTTTTGTTTTAAACCGTTCCATTGTTGCCCTGGCTTTATGTTTTTATGGTCGTTGTCCTGCTGGAAGGTGAACCTCCACCCCAGTCTCAAGTCTTTTGCAGACTCCAAGAGGTTTCCTTCCAAGATTGCCCTGTATTCGGCTCCATCCATCTTCCCATCAACTCTGACCAGCTTCCCTGTCCGTGCTGAAGAGAAGCACCCCCAGAGCATGATGCTGCCACCACCATATTTGACAGTGGGGATGGTGTGTTCAGAGTGATGTGCAGTGTTAGTTTTCCGCCACACATAGCGTTTTGCATTTTGGCCCAAAAGTTCAATTTTTGTTTCATCTGACCAGAGCACCGTCTTCCACATGGTTGCTGTGTCCCCCACATGGCTTGTGGCAAACTGCAAACGGGACTTCTTATGGTTTTCCTTTAACAATGGCTTTCTTCTTACCACTCTTCCATAAAGGCCAACTTTGTGCAGTGCACCACTAATAGTTGTCCTATGGACAGATTCCCCCACTCATCAGGCAATGTCTATGGGCAACTGACTGCACTCAGACCAAAGGGGGCTGAATAATTACGCACACCCCACTTTTCAGTTATTTATTTGTAAAAAATGTTTGGAATCATGTATAATTTTCGTTCCACTTCTCACGTGTACACCACTTTGTATTGGTCTTTCACGTGGAATTCCAATAAAATTGATTCATGTTTTTGGCTGTAATGTGACAAAATGTGGAAAAGTTCAAGGGGGCCGAATACTTTTGCAAGCCACTGTAAATGCTGCTTATCTAACTGTATGGTATCCTTGTTTTAAGGCTTTCAGAGAAGGCGGCTGATTCCTGCACCCCTGCCTGACACATCGTCCTTGGGGAAAAAGGTGGCTCCAGCAGGCCAGTGGGTGGACTTGCCTCCTATGTCTGGACAGTTGAAAGAGCCCTTTGAGATCAAAGTATATGAGATTGATGATGTAGAACGGCTCCAAAGACGGCGTCAGGAGGAAACCACAGAGGTGAGCAGGGGGTCAATCCAGACTGTTTGTTGGCTCATGTTGCTAAACCTTCGTCATGTCTGGGTGGAGGTCTTGTGACTCCTGCTTGATAAGCCCATGTGATGTTTCGCAAGTGCAGCATTAACACATGTTCAAGAGGTGTCACAAGGACCTACAGTGCACTGTGGGAATATCTTGAATCCCCTATTTCTAGTTTCTCTTTAACAAGTAGGACAAAAATAATATGTCCCAGACGTTTGACCTTCAGTCAGCTCAGCAGCAAATCCCGGAGCTAAAATGTCTGTGTCCAGACTCTCGGAGCTTGGTATTTTTGTAGTATTCCCCATGAATGTCAGAAGTTTAGTGCACTGATAAGGTTTACCTCATTTGAATGTAAGAGCAGACCTGGACTTTTGACAGGGAGGTGTGTGAAAAGTCAAACAAAAGAAAAGGATTAAAAGAGTGACCATGGTGGGGACAGTAAACACAGCCTTACCTTACCAAAACCACTTCTAACTGGATTCCCCTGTTGTTGAGTTTTCCTCCATTATCCCGTTCTGGGAGAATTATCTGATAAAACCAGCTGTCAAAGAACTTGATGGGGGGGGGGGTGGGAAATCAGCCATTAATAGATGTTTGATGAACAAGCAATTTAAAAAATCTTCATACTGCCTTGCATAAGAATATACACACTAAATGACAATTTTTCACACTACAACCACAAATGTCAGGGTATTTTATTGGTATATTTTTGGGAGAGTGGAAAAAGGAGAAAGCCATTGATAAAAAAAAAAGGCATAACATTTTTTTTTTACATTTTTGTTCATAAAGTGGACAGAAAACATATGGGAAAAAGTGATGTGGTCAAATAACCAATATTAAACTTGTTGGCCTACATGCAGTATACTGTGTGGCACTGAGTTTCTTCATCAGTAATAGGTAAAAGTAAAGTTAACCCTTTAGGTTGGATGGGAGGAAGAATCTAGCTAAATATCAGGCAATTCATGAAGAAATCATGCTAAACTGTGTGTTGTTGTATCACATTAAATCCCAATAAAATAGATGTAGTTTGTTGTATCATAGCAAAATGTGAAAAAGTTCAAGTTGTGAATATTTTTCTAGGCACTGTACATTTAACATCTTTCCTGATGCTTTTATTAGAGGTAATTAGGTGCTTTTCTTTCTTTGTCTTGGAAAATCTTATTGCAAAACACTTAAAATCTTATTTACACTGTTTATGTGTAACATGGCAATCATTTACTGAAGATAATATGGCATGCTAACTTTTTGTCTCAATTTCTTCCAGCAACCGTACCAAGAAATTGAAATGGTACACTTGTTTTTCATACTGACTGAGATTCTGTGTTAAATAAATCTAAGTTTTTACTTCAATTAAAATACAACATTTAAATATACAGTGCAAAAAATGAAATATACAGACTTGATTCAAAGTGCTTTTACTTTAATGCTTTACTGTTCATCATTGGAAACCGATTGTTTACTTTCTTTGAATGAATTCTGCATAAATCATCTGGTTATTACAATTAATAATTGCCCTTTTTATCCTCTTTTAGGGTCTGATGTATTTTAACAGCAAGTGGAGGTTGCTGGAGAGAAGGCAACAGCAGGTGAGGGAATTGAGAGCAAAGCATCAAGTGTTGTTGGATGAGCTGGAGGACACAAAGGTTCGACTGATGATGGATCCAAGCAAGTGGGTTGGAGAGTGTAAGTCATTGTCACTTTTGTTTCACTGATGTTTTACTCTTTAGCCTAAAAAATACATTGGTTTTGAGCTAAATGATAAAATCTCTTGTCTTAACAGTTGATGTTGATCAGAATGTGGATAAGGAGTCTCCAGAGTACCTGGAGGCCTTGGCGCAGGCCACGGAAGAGTTGGAGTTTTGCGTCAACCTTTGCAAGTCCCACGTCATGATGGTGACTTGTTTCGACATTAGCATGCCGTCGACACTTGGCACTCAAGAGGGACTGCGTGAAGTTGAATTCTGAAGACAAAAGCAAGTAGGACTCAAAAAGAAAGTGGAAGTGAGAAGAAAAAGGTAGAAGAGATGTAGCAGTCAGTTTATAGATATCACTGGAATGAAGAACAAAAGATGGATGGGGAACGAGAGCGGAGCTTTACCGAAAAACAGGACATCTCGACCATCTAAGCTACAGTGCCTCGTTGTCTAGGACAGAGCAGAGAAATGAAGCGTGAGCACAAACGCAATTGTCTTTATGGCAAAGCAGTGGCTATCACTTACTGAAAAGTTGATGAACACCCCGAAGTGCCTTTTTTAATGTTTTTTTAGTCTATTATTTTTCATACAATGCAGGTGTTTAAAGCATACCTGAGCATAACCCTGAACACGTGGCTTTTAAGAAAAATATTTTATACTGCATTGTATAGTGTATTTAAATAAATGTGTGGTGTGTACAATTATCCTTTTTTTAAGTGGGAAAAATAAAGAAAAAAGAAGAAGCAATAAGCTAATGTTATTGCGGTCCCAGACTTTGCCTTTTCTCTTGTTTCTAACCTCAAGTCAGCATTTTTCCCATGGTCATTCAGCCTCTTGCGCCTTAAGTTAAATGTGTATTTCTGTAGTTTTCTAGACTTTCAAACTGGACTGTGTTATTTCATCAACGACCGCCTTTCCTCTTGTCAGCTGGCCTGTAAAAGCTTACAGGATGGAAATACAGTTGCCTTTATCAAATTGGGTCTCTGTGGATCAGCTGTGGTGTTTGATGGCAAGCAAAGTTTATTCGAGTTGTGCTAACTGATGTTTATTTCCCTGTAAATGAGAAAATGAAGCCAAAACAATCAGAAAGGCACTGTGAGAGACAGTGAGAGATTTCTCCACACTCAGTTGTTACAGTAGGTCTATGGATGCTCATCATTGAGCCTTGTTTCTCTGCAGATGGTCCGGACTATGTATGTAATGTATGACACAAATGAGACAGCACCAACGTGCCAGCCTCTTCCTGTACAGTATTTTTCCTAAACAGTGCATTTCCCAAGTGCTACCAAGCCTCAGTTCTATGCATTCCAGCACATTGACACTACAACTACTTAAGGAACTCAGCAACAACTTTATTCTCTATCTGCAAAATGACTGTTTAGAAAAAAATTGCAACATTTATTTAGTATCTTCCACAAGGACTCTAAATTAGCTTTCTCTCTTGAAATGATGCAGAAAGTTGGACGGTGATTGTAGCGGTATCCAGCAAAAATCAATCATATCGGCTCTTTGAAGCCACCCGAATGCGTTTATGAATCAAACGGCTGACAAAGAGAGAAGAAAAATGATCTGTGATAACGATTGTTGCAAAAAAACCTCACGAAAAACCAGACTGGCTATGATTTATCTTGGGTTTTTTTTCGTTTCCTTTTATAAAAATGTGCTCTCTCAGGCCCTCACAAAAGATGCTGCATGAGATTTTTTAACCATTTTTACAGATGATTTCTACTCTCCATTTTTACCATTCTAATTTTTTACAGTAGTTTCTGTTTTCACTAAGGTAGAGGGGTGGTCTCATGAATTAAATGTAAAAAAATACCAAACAGACCTTCTTTTCCAAGATGTGATATGTAAGGTCACGTTTCATATCAAAACCCATATTTTCTAAGATCTTTGTTTTTGTATAGGATTTTCAAACCTTGTGTATAAATGTATAATATGGCAGCTTGTGTTTTCTTTTCCAGTACATGTGAATAAAATGTCTCTTCTTACAGATGTGAAATAGTTTGATCATTTCCTTTAGTTCACATACCATATATATCTGAAACATTACTAAGTGTTATTGTAGCCTAGAAATCTAGACAAACCGCAGTAGCAAAAGATTTTGCTCTGCAGGTTGGTCTAGCCACTCTCCATAGGCACCCTAAGTCTCTTTTCCTTCTGGTCGGCACATGAGTCTCCTGACCGAAAAAAAAAAGAAAAAAGATTGAAAGTCAATGGAGCAATAAAAGTTATTTTCCAGTCTGCTTTGCCTTATGCACTGAATCACACTCATGCTGTACCTCAATTTAAATGATAACTAATGATGTGCGTTTCGACTGTCATGTGATTTATTTTCTTGTAAAATTTCATAATTAAAAAGACTACAATTCAGAAGCCTCTGATGTTGGCCAAGATTAGCTAGCACTTGAAATACTCACTGAGACCTTGTAGAGCTTGTCTAGCATGCTGGCTCACTTGACTGACTTTTTCTCCCCCAGCATAGCTGCCACATTCCAAATGGCCAGATTTAGAGTAGTTTTCTCCATGTTTAATGCCCCTTCCTTCGTCCTGGAAGAAGGATGCGAAGCTCACTAAACTCACGGCCATTTTTCTTCTTCTTGTGTGTTTTGGTGATGTAAATTTTGCCGCCTGTCAAAAATTCACACTTTTTTTGGCCTCATGACCTAGGTCACGCCCATCTACTTCTTGTCCATGGGTCCCCTTACTGTTAAAAATATGAATGACAGTCAATGGAGCAATACAATTAATTTTCTGATCCATTTGAAATGTGCCATGGATTTAACATACAATGTCCATGAATTTTAAAGACACATTTTGATGCAGAGAAATTGCTAATTATATACAGGCAGCAAAAGTTAGTTTAGGTTTTGTGTGAAAACACATAATGAACTACAACAGCTAGTCTCAAAAGATTTGATTTAAGCCTCAAATTAAAGGCTTTCAAAAGTTTAGAGGCCTACGATTACTTTATTTCAAGGAAAGTTGTGCCAACCTGTTCTAAGAAACAGAAAGCTGTCGTCCTCCTGAAAGCAGAGGTCAGACCTGGCCATGCAGAGTCTCAGCGTGATTCACATCTCCCATGGGTGATCGCTAGATTGAACGGCAAAATCCTCACTGCGACTGCAAAGCTAGGTAAATCTTCACTGATCAGTGTCCTTATTTATTTTTGGAAATGTAGTTGCTGTTGTACAATTTTAGTAGTACAGTAACATGATCATTTTAATGGCATCTGGTCTCTGGTGAAAAACAGAATATCACTAAAAAGACATAGACCATCTACCAAAATGATTTAGGTGAAAAAATAGATGTTTTCATCCAAAATTATAGGATTCTAGAAATGAACGCTGCAGGAATCCAGGCTTTCTTCGGATCGGGTTTAATTTCCTTATTGCCTGGAGCCATCTCTTCCGTTTTTCGTGATCCTTTTCAGAGGGAATTCGAAAAAAAACTTTTATCAGGCCCCCACCTGGCCATACCTAACCACACAGCAAGAATTAACCATCAGCTTTGCTAAATCATCCTCGAAAAAAGCAACACAATAGAATTACAGGTAAAATACGCTGCTTCCTGCCACACAGTACCATGATGCATTGCGAGAAGAAATAAACATAAACAATGACATCACAAAATATCCTCCTATTAGCATGGTAGAAGTTAGCATCAGCTTCCAAGAACAACTAATCTGGATTTACACTAAACATACCAGGAGAGTTATCTGCTGCAGGTATGTTTAAGATTATATCCATTTAACAGAACCTCACACATAAAATCCCAAACTATTTAATTCGATTTGTTGCCAAAGAAATGAGCACCTGTTTTATGACACTTTCTTGAATTCGCTTAAGAAATCTTATGGCTTGTCCACACGTAGCCGGGTATCTTACAAAACAAGTATATTTTTCTACAATTTGGCCTGTCATCCACACGAAATCACAGACCTAGGACACCAAAAACAATTATTTCTAAAAACTCCGACCAAAGTTAAGATTTGCGTTTTCTCCGTTTTAAGCATTTGCTTGTGGACAGAAATAACTGGGGTTTTAGAATTTGCAATGTCACTGTCTGAGACAAAAATGCTTTATCACTTGTGGCACATGCGACCTGTGTTTACACCCAGAAACAGCATTTATGTCCTCAGAGATGTGTTGGCATTATCAATTATCCAAGTGCTTTTTGCGTGCTTGTTTTTACAAGCTCAATTATAGCTGTATGTAAAAGTTAGAAAGTAGAAAGTTACTCTGAGTGGATAGAATATGGGGGAACTACTGCCTACTATAGGTTTGGCATGTCTATGAATGTGCTTAATGCACTTATGCAGTTAAGTGTGGACAGTTTTTTTTTTTTAAACGAGGTGGTGAGAATATTCATTAAAAAACGGCTATGTGTGTACATGGCCTTGGTTTGTAATACAGTCAGTTTTTATTTTATTATGTTAATGAAAAGCATAAAGATAAGCTTTCAATTTATAGCAACAAAGGTATCAGGAAGGTGAGAAAATAATGTTAGACAAAATTGTTACAAAAGCATAACAAATAGTCAGTCCACAGAAACCTTTCTTGAAAAGCATATACTAACACTAAAAATGCATTTGTATAGCCTCTCTTTTAAACAAATCTGGGTTAGTTGTGTTACTTTAACATATTCTCATTTCAACGGTTCAATGTGCCACAGGAGGTGAAATTGGTGGCATTTTACATCCTTTTTTTCTATTAACTAGAGTCAGAAGAGGCCAAATACTGAACTTATAAAAAGGTTGAATTTGACAAATTGGAAACGAGATTAGAGGAGAAGGTGCAGGTCTGGGGAGATTAATAACTCTCTGTATCAGAACGTCCTGCTGCTCAGTATGATTCACGAAGTCCCGTTGATTAATATACTGTATGTCTTTGGATAAATTCAGCTTGAAGCTTAATCCCGCTGTGCAACAACATCTTGCTTCTCCCATTTTAATTCTGTTTTGATCAAAACCCTGAGAGGTTAATTTGGTTGACTGGCAAGACAAGCTGGTCACCATGTTTTAGATGCTGGGGGTGACATTTTATTTCTGGTTGGGTGAGTTTGGCACTCCTCCCATCATTGTGAAGATTGGCTCATTGTGTTGACAAACCATATCAAACTGTGGGAAATGAAACACATAATTTGCAGAGAATTAATATATATATTTTTCACAAATAAGTATTTTTGTTCCCATGGAGTTTTGTTCTATACCTTGTTGCCCTTATATAGTAGAGTGCCATGCAAAAATGCTCCTATCACTATAACATTTGGTTCTTTTTGTGCATATTTGTGGCATGCATTTGTATTTTGCCCCCTTTACTCTGATAACACCAGATGAAATCTAGTGTATTTCATTTTGAAAGTGGCCTAATGAGTAAATAGGCTTCTGTGACCTCAGAACTTTATTGGAGACCAAACAGCAAAATGAAAATCAAGGAACATGGCAGAGAGGTCAGGGAGAAAGTTGTGGAGAAATTTCTAGCAGGTTCAACTTATAAAACATTATCTCATCAAGTGCCATTCAAGTCATCAGCTGGAAATGGTAAGTGAGTGAAACAACTGCAAACCCAAAAAGATTGTACGACTAAAATGGCAGGTGAGGGAAACAAAGATTGCTTTAACTTTGGAGGAGCTACAGAGAGCCACAGCTCAGGTGGTGGAATCTGTTGACAGGATAACTTTTAGTCGTTCACTCCAGAGATCTACTCTTTATAAAAAAGGGCAAATTTTTCCCAATACTTTTAGATTTTTTGAAAGACACCCATATATAGTTCAAAAATTTTGTCCTATGTCCTGTCTCAACAATGTTGGGGACAGAGCAAACATGTAGAAGATGGTGGTGTGGCCAGATGAGATCAAAATGGAGTATTATGATTTAAATATAAAACCTAACATCCCGAACGCACCATCTCCACCTTAAAACATGATGGTGGCAGCATGATGCAATTGGGATGCTTAAATTCAGAAGGACAAAATGGCTGAGAGTTGATGGGAGTATGGCAATCCTGATAGAATCCCTGTTAAAAGCTGCAAAAGACTTGAAACTGAACCAATGGTTCCCCTTGCAGTAGGATATTATCACTAAACAAAGAGCCTGAGCTAGGATGGTCCAGTCAAGGTCTGAACCTCAACTTGATCAAGACTCTGTGACATTACTTGAAAACTGATGTTCACAGAAGCTTTCCATCAGATCTGACTGAGTCTGAGCTACTTAGCAAACAAGAATGGGCAAAACATTTGAGTGTTTAGATGTGAAAAGCTGATGGAAACATACCCTGAAAGATTTTCAACTATAACTGCAGCAAAAGGGGTTCTAGAAATGGATCCTTCAGGGGGATTGAATAAATATAACACACTTTTTAGATTTTTACTGTGATAAATATGATCATGTATTACTTTCTTTAGGCAATACAACAATCGCCTGGATCAATGACTACCTGACAAACAGACCACAATTTGTGAGACTGAAGGATTGTGTGTCAAACCAGGTGGTCAGCAGCACAGGAGCACCACAGGGGACCGTACTCTCACCATTCCTTTTCACTCTGCACACCTCAGACTTCCAGTACAAATCAGAAAACTGTCATCTGCAGAAATACTCAGATGACTCTGCAATTGTCGGGTGTATCAGAGATGGACAAGAAGCTGAATACAGAGGGCTGGTGGACCACTTTGTGACATGGTGTGGAAACAACCATCTTACCTTGAATGTGAACAAAAAAAAAGGAGATGATTGTAGATTTCAGAAGAAACAGGGATAAGTCAAACACTGTTTCCAACATGGGTGAAGAAGTGGAGGTGGTCGAGGAGTATAAATACCTCAGAGTTCACCTGGACAACAGACTGGACTGGAGATCCAACAGTGACGCCGTCTACAAGAAGGGACAGAACAGACTGGACTTCTTGAGGAACCTTAGGTCCTTTAAGGTTTGCAGCAAGATGCTGCAAATCTTCTACAAGTCTGTTGTGGGGAGTGTTATCTCGTCATCCATCGTCTGTTGGGGTAACAGCAACAGAGCCAGGGACTTAAAAAGGCTAAACAACCTGATAAAGAAGGCAGATTCTGTTATTGACACTACTGTGGAAGCACTGGAGATAATGATGCAAAGAAGGATTCTTCATAAAATCAAAAAAATTATGGACAACTCTGAGAATCCTCTTCATGAGACTAGCCAACAACAACAGAGTGTCTTCAGTCGCTGCGACATAGACCCATACAGGAAATCCTTCTTGCCCACAGCCATCATGATCTATAACTCCTTTAAGAATTAATTGTATGAGCTACAACAACTCTTAATTTCCCTCTGGGATCAATAAAGTATTTTTGAAATGAATTGAGTTGAATTTTCACTTTGTAATTAAGTCTTTGCTGTAAAATGACTACAAAATACCATAATTTTAGAAGGTAATTGTGACAGGATGTAAAAAGGTCAAGGGGTACAAAAACCTTTACTAGACACTGTATGTGCTAGAGTTGAAACAGTTGGCTGAGGCTGTTGCAGATGTCTGACGGCCTCTGTCTGAGCACAGCCAGTCCCATATGACCTGCCTTGCCTCAGGGCTCTTATCATTAGCTGGGGAGCCAGGGTGTTTGTGAGAATAAAAATGAGTTCACTGAAAAGTCAAGACCCCCCCACCCCCACCACCTTTACACCAACTGAGCACTAAATAAGCGTTATAATGCTCTGAATTATATTATTATATTGTATATTCTATTAAGTTTTTTCTTTCATCCAAACAGAGTCCAAATCCATTCAAAACTCTGATCTTTTTAACACCTTTATTTGCCGACTGTGATGTCTTTATTCCATCGTCTCATTACCGTTTTTGACCTATTTTATTCTTTATGCCATTTTTCCAGTCAGATATTTTTTAAATGACTTCTCTTTTTTTCAACTGACACTTCAAAGAAAATAACCTTACCAACTCTGCTTTATGTATTTTTTTCATGCATGCCCTAATTATACATTAAATTACCTCATGTTCTGAGACTAATCTGCATCATGCCTTCAGATGCATTTTAATGAGGAAAGCGGGCTTTTTGAACTTTCACTTCAACACACTCACTTTTAGTGGCAGTAGCTGGCTCAGATTAGGATTTACAGCTCTGCAGTCTCACAGATTGGTCTGAGCAAACCAGGCTCGCTCTTTGAAGAAGACTCATAAACCTGACCACATGCTGCCACTTTTTCCCGGTAATTACAACAAGCTGGCGTAGAGAGGAGTCCTTAAACGATCAGAGGCTGGGCAAAACGTTAACCTCACACACAGTCTCTACTTGTGCTTCAGGGGGGTCGTAACTATTGACATTTCCATCCACAAAACAGACTGCATGTGCAAGGAGTTTCGCGGAAACCTCGACTAAAAGCTTTACTCCGTCTCTGTTGTAAATTCTTTTAGGATGAGTGGTCATTCAAATCTAATAACCAGTTGCTAAGCTATGCTGAAACCACAGAGAGTACATTAAAGCAATCTATTCATTGAAAATTTTATTTAGCAGATTAAAAAAAATGCTTAAACATGTTTGGTATGCTGAATCCAACAAAGCATCAAGATAAGGGAGGAAAAGCAGTTGGCAGACATTACATTCAGAAGCTGTAACACTGTAGTTAATATACAGCTCCTAATTTCATATATTAGTATAAATTATGTGAATTAGCTACCTTATTTCCCTGTGTGTCGACTTACTGAGTCGTCATCCGGCATATCTGGTTTACACAATAATGAGAAGCAGGATGTGGGTCATGAGTTCAAATAGCCTGTAAGCTGCCAAGTTAATGAGTGTTTAGGTAATAAAGATGCTCACTCAGTGACACCCACACAGACCGCCACTAAGGCTGTCTGACTATGAGCAGGCAGCGCTGTCATCTTTATAATGTCTGCTTAAAACTACAAGGAAATAAATCAGAAGCAAGTGGGTTTGCATGAAAGATTTTTAAAAATTTCTAAAGGGAGATAAGCCGACATCAATTAAAATGTCTGATGCAAACTACTTTTTTATTGTAATATTATTTTGGTTAGTACATCATGCACTGACCTTGTCGAAGAAAGCTCTAACCTTGTTTTTTAATCTGTGCTCTGTGGCCCCCACGGTCCAGATCGCTTGTAGATAACCATTGATTTACATAAAGGCTTTGTTTTGAAACATTGCTTTAAAATGCTTTCAGAATGCTGATGTTGGACTTTATGTGCAATGAATATTCATTGAGGGAAAGGTTCTTAGCAAGTGAACACAAAAAATAAAGTCACTTGTTTTGTCTGCTGTATACTGGGTTTCAGTACACTGTTGTCAGGTTGATGGGTTGATATTCCACTTTTCTTGTAAAAGGTCTGCAAATTAAGCTTAGGAGAAAGTACCCATAGAAGTATTTGATGGTAACTGGTTTGTATGCAGACTTGGATAGATTTGGTTTCGGTTTAACTTTTATTTCATGACTTCATGATCTCCCATATCTTTCTACTCTTAGTGTTGTATATACTTATACGAAAAATTTGCAAAGAAGTTATTTTTATTATCTTTAATTCAATCATATTATATTTATATATCACTTTTAAAAGTCGAATGCAGCCAAAAGTTCTAAGTAAGATAGAGAAATAAAAGTAATCACAAAAACATTAAAAAGATAAAACAGTATACAAATACAATCCAACAATTATGACAATACGGGCAAAAAATATTTGAGAATTAGTAAACACATTTAATATAGATACACGGCATCATACAACAAATATGGGCCGCCGGCAAATGAGATTTACAGCACGGTCAGCCAATGAGACTCGCCAAAACGAGGTAGGACAGGAACGTTGCCATCCGGGAACTCTAGCCCGTGCGGCTAGATTTCAGTTCTAGAATGTACAGCAAAGGTGTTTTTTTCTCGTTCAAATTAATCATTGGCTGTGTCCAAATTTAGTGGCTGCATCCTTCGAAGGGTGGATTTGAAGGCCTATTACGTCACTGCGTCGCAATGAGTGCTGTCAAAATTCGAAGACTCCTTCAAATGCCGCCCACGAAACCGGCCTTCTTTTCCCCAATTTGAAGGACAAGGCGAAGGGGGAGAAGAGTGCAGTTTTAACTGTAATTATATTAAAATCTGGAAAAAAAAGTAAAATCTAAAAGCGGATGTGTTGTTTGGCTTTTGTTGTTTGCATAGATAGACATGTATTTTAACATCATTTTGTAAACCATCGTTTTTATATAGCTAATTTAGATTTTTGCAAATAAAGGAAGAAGACAACTCCTTTCAGGAAATATCATTACCTCTTTACTTAGGCAAAATTGGGCTACTGTGGCATGGAAGAAGAAGAATGAATCCAGTTACACACCTTATTCTTATGAGAGTCTTTTTAAGTCTCAAACAATACAGAACCTGTGAGCTCAGTATAGTTCCTCATGTGTTTTGCTGTAAAAACTATAGTTTTACATTAATGAAAATTGCAAAGTTCCTCCTCTTCACTTATTTTCTGTCTATTTTATGAGGACAAGTCTGAAGAAGATGGGCCTGCAGGGGAATGTCTCCCCTTTCTGGCCAAAAACAAATGAGATAATTAAGAAAATAATAATTTAAAAAGTACTGTATGTACATGTTCAATGATTATATAATTTTTGACTGGTTGAGCTATGAAATATAAATTTCATAAAAGTAAAAAAAAAGTTTTCTTAAAAGTCTTTTTGTAAACTGTGCATTTTAATTTTGTGTTTAGGCAGTGGCGTAGCCAGAGATGGCTTTTTAGGGGGGCCATATATATATAATTAAGTTTATTTGTTAGTTTCCCTATTTCTTCAATAGATGTCTATATACATCAGAAACCGGTAGCAAGTTTTAAACAAACAGCTGCGAACAAAGTACACTACACTACAAAGTGTAAACATAATATGGCCACAGATACCCAATGCTTTAAATAATTATTTGATTTGATTTGATTTGATTTGATAATTATTTGATTCCCTGAAGAGTTAATATTAAGGCAGCTTACCCAGTAGACAGTAAAAGTTTTAGAAGCTGTTAATCATGTAGCCTCATCATGCCATTTTTGCTAACCAAAGGTAGCATTGGAAGTTAAACAGGGCGGGATCATCTAAGCTCTGTGAGCTCAGCGATTGGTCAGCTTTTCCCAAGGGACTATGGCAAATGCAGTAGCAATGTGTTTCAAAGAAAACTCCATAAACTAACAGTTTTTTTTATTCAATGTACATTCATTTCCTGTCACATTTAATTCTGTTTAAGGCATGGAACTGTACATTATCGGATGTATTGAAATGTTTAGCTAAGGACCCTAATATTTTCTATAAAAGTGTTCACTTCAAAACTACAATAATAACCTTGGTTACACAAAGGAATCTCACAGCTAGCTCTAGCTTGTCTGGAGAGCAAGGCATGTTATTTAAAACAGCCAATGACAGCAAGTATTGCAAAGATGTAAATGTCACCTCCAATTTTATTTTTTAATTTTATGATGACTTTTTTTTTTACGTGTCCTGTTTGGCAGTGTGGAGCTCAGAATTGGTGTCTGAGTACCAAGTAGAAGCCCAACAGATTTACTTTAACAAGCGGAGCAGTACAGCTTTTGCTATAGTACTCCACTTGATTTATGTGTGAAAAATCTTTATTATGAATTGTTGGGGTTTTTATTTCCTGATGTTATGGACACAGAGACGGAAAATTAAGGAGAAGAAATAAGGAAGATGAAGAAGACAGGTAGGAAACAAAATGTCATGAGAGAGGGTGAGTTGAAAATACAAGAGAGGAAGGGGAACAAAGAAAACACAGGAAGACATTGAAGTCTGCCTCCATACCCACAGGACGGCAGAGAGAGGGGGAAAAACAAAACAAAACACGAAAAAGGAACATCGACAAAACCAACCAAACATTGTGAACTAAGAATTACACAACCACATCACACAAAAATAGATATAAAAATACAACAACAATGTCACAGAAAAACTCATGGTACCGATTAATCAAGCTCTAGTAATGATAACCTCAGCCCAATAATATATCCTTAAACACCAGAGACCCCACATCTAGGTGTGTGTGTTAGCATGCTGGTGCATATAAGGTTTCTCCATAAGAGTGCTCGATAGTTGGTGTGAGCAGACATCAATCCGTCTCCCAGGAATCGATGCAGACATGAAGGAGATCGGAGCAAAGACGTCCAAAGGACCGCCAGAGCCCCAGGCGGACCCGGGCGGGGCCGACCGCATCCCCCAAGAGAGGAGCAAAGGAGAACCCCAGGGGAACATCCAGCGGCCACTATGCAGGGGCCCGGGGGACAGCAGTGACGAGCCCACGGGCCCCGCCGGCAACCGGTTAACGGACCGGGGGAGCCGGGGCCCAGGGGCACCCCACAGCCCAGCAGGGACCCGACAAGGGACCGGCCGACGAGGGGCCCCCGGCAGTGCAGGGGCCGCGGCCGGCTGCCACGCAACGCCTCCACCCTATGCCAATCCCCACCGCCAACATCCCAGCGCCCCACCAATAGCCGCAGGGGACGGACAGCATCCCCAGGCCGGGCTCAGCCAGCATCTGGACGCTAAGTTGTACCAGCTCCCGCGTCCTGATCCCACGCAACGCAGGGCGCCGAGACCAGGCATCCAACGAGGGCCAGGGCCGGTACAACCCGCCAATGAACCGGCCACGCACCGTGCGCACAGAACAGGTGATCAAACGAGCAGAGACGCCGGATCCGCATCCCGCCGAGCCACCGAGCAGGCACCACCCAACAATCCCAAACCTGGCACCTCTAAAAGAGGTGCCCCAACCAACCAAAGGAAGATATCAGCCCAGCGCATCAGTCGACCGACACACCGGTCCCCCCAGGCCCGGCCAGGCACGCACCAGGTCCGAACCAGATTGACCACCGGCGCACCGGCAGGCAGGGGCCCCCGTCACCAGCGGGGAGTGACGGAGGGGAAATAGGCCCCCCATTAAGTGTAAGGCCTGAGGTGCGCCAGGCGAGGGGGCAGACCAAGATCCAACCTGACAGGTAGACAAAGACATACAGACACAGTCATACGTTCCCTCCCTCTTAAACCCATACATTCTCACCGACTCACCAAGACACCCAAAAAAATGATGCTGTACCCTCACTCACACACCCCATGCACACTTTATGCTCCCAGGTCCAGGTACCGATGCCCCAGTAGAGCCACCAGCCCCCGGACCCGGGAGGTGGACCCCCTACCTTCTAGGATGGAGACAAGCAGACCGCCAGGGGCCCCACAGTGGCAAAGCAGCCCGACAGCCCAGGACCCCGACCAGACCGCCTGTCCTCCTCCGGACCCCAACCCCTGATGGCCCGTAGCGAACAGGGGTGTGAAAAGACCCTTAGCCTCCATCCTCCCGCTCGAGTATGGTGTTGATGCGTGTTGTTATAATGTGCATTTAAAAGAGAGGGGTGGGATGTGGGGGAGGCAGCCACACATCCCCCAACCCCCACCCCGAGCCCTCAGTGTCTATATGTGGATTAACAGTGGGCACCGGCACCAGAGGTGAAGCTGATTGTACCGCTCCCCCTCTGGAAGCCGAAAAGTGTGCCCACCCCAAAGTCCCTACATATGTGTCGTGTGAAAATGTTATAAGTGGGAGTGTCTAAGTTGTATATTAAAATTGGGACGCAGGACACCACGGGATAGCGAGGAGGGAAGCCCCTCCTCGCACCCCAGTGATGTGCCCATGCCCCAAGACCCTATATGAGTGGTAAAGTGATGGAGCGGGTGGACAGAGGTGTCCAGGGATGGGGAGGGAAGGAACGGGAGACAAAATGTCTTCCCAGGGAGCCAGCTCCCCCACTGACCCCAATAGGCACCGCCGTTCACCGGGATCCACCAGGGGAGGGAGGCCATGGCACGTTCGACCCGGGGCCCACGGCCACAGCACCACAAAGCCCCACGGACCCCAAGGCAGTCCCCCCAGCCCCATCCCAGAAGGGGAACTAAACCCACCCTGACATTCGCTCGACTCGCAAAACACAAAAGACACTAGACACCCAGGTTGAGGCCCCCGTAGCCCGAACCACGTCGACGTACCTGCCCAGACCAGGAGCAAACCGATGAGCCGGGCGGCCGACCCACCAGGCCGACATCCACCAGCCTCATTCTTTGTGAAGCGACAACTGTTGCTCAACGGCCCAGTAGGAGACCAAACCCAGCGCCCCATCCACCTGCCCTGCACGCCCACCACCCGGCCGGTCCACCCGCAAGTCCGACCGATCCCGGCCAAATGCCCAACCCCAGCGCCCCACACAAAGACCAAGACCCAGGACCCAAGTCCAGTGCAAAAAAGGACTGATCCGGCCCAGAAACGCCACCCAGCCGCCGCGACCAGCAGCCAGGCACCCCAACCAGCAAACAAGGCGAGACGCCATACAGGGACTGGCGATGACAATCGGCCCAGAGAAAAAGAGAGAGGCGGCTGCACACACGACCCCCACGACCCCCACAGCCAACAGAGACCCCACGCCGGCCGACCCCCAGCCAGGACCACAGCTAGGGGGCGCGGCGCCCCTGAGCCCCCGAATCCCCAGGCCCATAATTTTATGATGACTTTAAGTGACATCCCTTACAATAAAACGTGATTATATATACTGCATAATTTGTTTTGATTTCTCCTGAGAAAGCCATTTATTTGGGTGGCCCCTGGTCCAAAGTAAGTGGACATAGGCCCCCCAGGCCCACCCATAGTCACACCCCTGTGTTTAGGGACATGAAGCAGCAAAGGGAGCTTGAGGAGAGGAGAGCCCAGAGAGCAGGGACCGGATGGATTGACTGTTTTCTGTTTGTCAATTTATGTTTTTGTCACATTGGATATTTAGTTGTTTGATGGTTATGAATAAATTCATTTTAAAAAATGGTAAATCATAATAAGAAATTTAATTACCTTCACCAGGAGGTTTTCGAGCATGTGGAAATTTCCCCTCTCAGCTGGAAGAGTACAGCGGCAGCACGAACAAAGCCATGTGTTTTATTAGCAGACATTTAATTGGAAAAGTACCAAAAGTTAGAATTCGATAACAACATGGGGATGGGGATGATTTCCCCTGGCGGAGCCAGGTCTGCAGAGGGCTGAACCGTTCTTTAAATTTGATTGGAATAAACAGGGAGTTTTGCTGGATCTGCTGAAGAGACATCAGAGATGTGGATGGAGTGCTGAGCTGAGACTTGTGGCTGGTCTTTTCTGGTTGACGAGTAGAACATCAGACACAGTGGTCTGCAGAGAGTGCTTCTTCGTACTGTCCACTGAACCGCCCATCATCAAGGTTTGATTGACGGCTGCCACATCACCAAGATGTATTCAGAAGATGCTTGGTCCCACCAGAGAGCACTGCTGATTCCTTCAAACCAGCCTCATCCTCTGCTACATCTTCCTCAAGCTCAACCCCAGGGGCCACAATGTCACCAGCACTGAGGCAAATGTTGCAGAGAAGAGTTCATGCTGTTATGACCTGCAACGGTGTTAAAAACATAAAAAAGTTATTGCTGCACTGGTTGTTTAAAAAAAATGTGTTGTGATATTTTCAGCCAATTTTTGCACAACATTTTTTTGAGCTGAAACAAATATTAGAAAATGTTATAATGTAATGTTCAGTTTATAGTATATACTAAGTTTGTCCATTTGACCACCAGTCATTCAGTTGCTGAAAGTATCCATGAAACTAGCAGAAGTTCACATGTAATTCTGTCGATTAAATAAAATCACTTTACCTGGATATGAGTCCGACTAAGCCGGAGATATAACACATGGTGACATTGGTAAAACTTCTGTAGCTCCTCTAGAATAAAAAAAATTAGCCATAAAAACACTCATTGCATAAAAGGAAAGATAAACATTTCCTAAAAATTGCACTAAAATAAACAGTTGGCCAACGTAAAATGATAGCTTGATAAAAAACCTTGGGTAGATTCCCAGCTCCATTTTTACTAGTTTGTGTTTAGCGGTCGTCACGGTTGCTAGGCGAAAGGACATCTGCTGAGGTAGGAGTGGGAGCAAATCTGAAGGACACATCCCCTGAATTTGGACCACACAGCCATTAACAGTAAATAATGGATAAAGTGTGGATAAAACAAACTTTTCAAGGTGAAACATCAAAGGTGAGGACAATTTTTGGAGTGCTGTTAGGGAAAATGATTTCTATAGTTATTCTTTGACTTGAATGTGTCTGAAACGTACATTGAGAGTGTTCTGAGACAACAGTTTTAGCATTAGCATGGCAAGTGCACATTTTGCATGGGTGCCTGTGGGTCTGAGTCACTCAGATCATCACAAGGTTGTAGTTTCGTCTCCTAAAGATGTTTAAACAGTAAGGAACTAAGCACTGCTGTTGAGGGTTGATCAAATTGGACTCTAGATACTCAGATTGGATGTTGGAGAAAGTTATGAGAAACAAATAATAAAGAATGAGAAAAGAAAAATGCCACAATAATTCTTGACAACAGGGTACAAAAAACACAAACTACATATATTTTATATCTCAAATGAACCTTTTGCCACTTAGATTTTCTCACAGTGGAATTAGTAACTTTGTAGACCAGTTGCCACAGTAACGGGTATAACAGGTGTTGTTTGGCTAGTGAGTCCTTTATGTTTTAGTTCATACCATTTACCACCATCCACTCCAGGATAAACCTGTATTTCTATTGCAATATATCTCCGCACCTTTTCAATAGCCTCTCATAGTGACACATTTTTACTTTGACCGTGACATTAGAGCCGGCCCTTCAGTTCTGGCAATCGATAATTAGCAGGGTCGCCATCAATAAAGCCCCTGGTATGTCTTTCTCCATCAAAACAACCTCCTCCATTTTATATTTGATCATCTGTGAGATGCATTTAAATTTCATATATAATTTCTGACTTCACATCAACATCCAAGCGCTCTCTGTGTGTGTTTTTTCAATTGGTGTTGGCTGTTCGTTTGTCTAGCATTAGCACCCAGCAGCACTTGCGCGGCTAAATTGTGACGTCAGCTGTAAAGAAGCCTATTCATTGCACAGGGGTGGGGTATGAATAATTTCATATATCATTTAGTTGTTGTTTTAGTTGTGTTTAGAGCATGTTAAAAAATATATTTTCTAATCACTTAATTCCACCTTCCACACCGGATACTATTTTAGATTTGGAATAATGCAGGTATTGGCCACTTAAGAAATATTTTCATGCAGAACTCATAATGTGACACATCCCGCTCAGCACACTATGGCACCAACCGAAAGAGCTGTCTTCATGAACTTAAATCTACACCCTCTCTTGTAACTTCAATTTACCCTATCCCTCTTAACTTTTTTTCCTACCTCTGTTAATCTTCCTTTTTTCTTCCTCTTTATTTTCCATCTCTGTATCCATAAAAGCAGAAAAAAACCCACAGCAATTTCTAATAAAGATTTCTTACACATATATATCAAGCAGAGTACGATAGCAAAAGCTGTAATGCTCCACTTGTGAAAATAAATCTGTTGGGCTTCTCCTTGGTACTCAGACACCAATTCTGAGAGCCACAATGCCAGGCAGGACACACAAAAAAAAATCTACTCCTGAAACTCTCTCAAGCAACAGGTTTTGTGTGCATTAATCTGTCAAGAAGTCATTTAGTGTTCATTTGACAACCCTCCGGTTCTGTTTTATCTTTGTTAGATGAGGGGTGTCTAGCTGATTCAAACAACTAAATTACCTCCTGAGTAAGGTCTGCAGAGGCCAAAACAAAGTATCATTTGGTTCAGGCCTGTTGAACTAGCGAAACAGCTAAAATCTGCATGAGTCCAGCCCTTCAGGACTGACTTTGGACACCACTTCTTTATATGTGTGTTTTGTGAGTGTCTTCCTAGTAAAATACCCAATCATAAAAGATGCTCTCACAGAAGAGGTACGATGTTTGCTAGAAACAAGGTTGTCAAAAGCTGATCAGTGAAACTAAATGATCAGTCAACCTATCAGCCTGTGGTTGCTCAACAAATGTACAGACATAATGGAGGGGTGCACAACCTTTTTTAATTAGTCAGAGGTTTCTCTATGACCATCACCCCCTTTAGATATTATATTTCAGTGATCAACAGCAAGAAACTTGGTTTTCTTCCAACAGTGGGAACCATCTGGTGGACAACAGAACCTGGGCTACAGGGGGCTACCCACACCACTGAGGACACTACCCAAAGATAAGAAGAGGCTGATCATAACAGCTATTTACTTTGCACTCAGAAGAGAAGCTCATTGTTTTGTTTTTTATTTTACGCTGCACATAGTTTTATCTATTTGGTACTAATTTCTTTTAATTCTCTGTCTTTTAGTGAGCCAAAATTTCAAAGTTGTTTGAGTTTAATTGTCTGTAAATTGTCCCAATGGACCCCTTGGCACACTGGTTCCATTCCAAAAGGGAGTTTTAAAGAGAAGCAGGTGGTTGTAATGTAAAATCACTGTAGGATGCCAAGAAAAACATAGCTTTAATCTAAAAATGGTTGATTTGAGGAATGTCACATGTCATACTTAAGGTTGTCAAATGAAAACATTTAAAGTATTTTAAAAATGATTAGTTTTATTCCTGTGAATTCTTTGGTCGGGGATTTCTGTAAGCCAGGTCTTCTACAGTAGCTGTTTTAGGTCCCTTATATTGAAATGTCACATTTATTTTAAAAGTGATTCTTCCCCTGTGTGACACTGAAAAAATTAGATCATTCACGATCTTGTGTAAGACGTGGTGGTAGCCAAGAAATTTTTACTTTATATGTCTATGTTGTGCTTTGTGTTTGGTCTGAAAGAGGTCTTCCCTGTTTGTGTATTATAAAAAAGGACCCAAAGGCAGCAACAATTAAACTTAAATGATTTAATAATTAACAAAAACTTACAGAACTCAGAGAATCAAAAAATGCTGCGATGAGGGAGGAACAACAGGAACTGGGCAGGAATGACAACGGACCAGCAAGTAGTGACTGAAGGAGAGGTGAATATATACGCGGGAGGAAATGAGAAAGTGACTGAGAAGACCAATGACCAATTAGTGAGAGCAGATACAGGTGAGAGGGAGAGAGCAGGTGGAAGTAATCAACTGTGACAGGAGGTAAAATGGCTGGGAGACAGAAGACTCTAAAGAAACTAGAAATGATAATAGGTCAAGGGAGGAATCTCACTGAAACAGTGGAGAACAGAAGGAAGAAATAAATAAGGACACTATCTAAAAAGGAATACAAATAGAAAGGAGCAAAGGGTGAAAAACATCTAGGAACAAGGAGAAATATGGAAACAAGAAAGTGCAGAAATAACTGGTAGAAACAAAGAATAACTGAACATGATAATAGAACTAAATAAGGAAAATAACTAACAAAACACAAACACCTGGGAACCATGACATTCCCAAGTTAAACAATAAATGATCCTTAAGCTAAATCCTAATTAAAAATTAAGTTATTTTAAGGGATTATCAAAAGAGAAGCACTTTGTTCCTGATGGTTTAATGCACAGAAAAATCACAAGATCTCATTAAAGATGCATTGCAATCTGTTCACACATTGGCCATAAGACAATACATGTAAACTGCCTTATTTTCTTACTTATGGTACATTTTAAACCAAAAGCATTATTGAGATGTAATCTGAAGTCTGTCGGTGACTCTTTATTAGTGAAACCATTTACTCAATGCAGATTGCTATAGATGAAGCCACCTGTGAAGGCTTTGAAAGATTTTTGGACACATTTTCACGATGATTATTAATCATCCAGTTTTTGCTGGAACGATTTCAGTCTTTCATCATCCAATTGCTCTTTTGATCCTCATGTTTTCACTCCAGGTTGCTCTTGATGAACTAATATTTACATGTAAGCCTATGTTTTTGTACTGATAAAATAATTGAAACACATATCTGTAATATTGTTTATGAAAAATCTGATTTTTATTTTATCCTCAGAGCTTTAATTGCTTTGTTAGGAATCCTTATGCATTGAATAAAGCTGTCTGCCAAGATGAATGGCTTTATGTGCTGTCAACCTTTAAGTGTGATAAATTTTCCCTCAGCATTTTCCCTTTGATTTGTTTTTCTCACTTTGAAAATGAAAGCTAAATTGTACTGCTCTGTCCTGGTTTAACAAATAACAACAACGCAGCAGCTGATGTCTGTGAGAAACTGACGAATAACAAAATGCGAACAAACAGTCATTATTTCTGTGTGACAGAGGTGAAACTGTAAATTTCAACTTTTAAATGAAAGCTTTACATTCAGTCTTTCCACATGCATTGCATGTTTAGTTCTGTCCTACTTTTTCTCGAAAGAACACAATATTTAGCTATTTCTAACATTTACTCAATAGCAGTTCCTTTGAAAAGTATTCATACACGAACTTATTTTTGTCATGTTACAAACAAGAATTTCAGTTTCTTTGTTTTTGGTGGGCAGATTTTGTGTGACGAATCTTGTGAGGGGAACCCAGACATCTTCCAGATGACATCGTTTTTTACCCTCTAAGTGTGAGTCTGACCACCCTACAAAGGAAGTTCATTTCAGCCAATTGAATTTGGGATATTTTTCTTTTGGTCATGATCCATATCTCATGGCCATTGGTAAGGGTCAGAATGTTGATGGGTTGCTAAATCAAGAGCATATTTGGCCCAGCTCTTTCTTCACCACCACAGGGCAAAGATGTGCTCGCACCAATGGCCTTCTCCTCTTTACCCTCACATGTAAACAAGACGTCTAGAAACTAAAGCTCCTCTGCTTAAGGTAGAGACTGATGCCCAACCCCACAAGGTCCACTTTTTCTTTAGTTGAGAAGAAGCGCCTCAGTCCATGTACACGCGTAGTCGTTTTTTTATGTTTAATTTTAAGCCGAATATCCTCAACCACCACCAAAAAAAGTTATTAGAATAGTTTTTGATGCCGTAAATATGCGTTTTCGTGTGGATGACAGGCCAAATTCTAGAAAAATATATTTGTTTTGTGAAATACCCAGCTACGTGTGGAAAAGGCCTCAGACCTGAAGAAGCTGACTCCCTTCCCAGTTGCTTCATATACTACCGTTTTTGGTTATAATGTGGGAAAATAGAAAAAGTTAAAGGAGCACGAATACTTGGCAATGCTGTCATATTTAGCTTTTTAAATATAACAAATGGATAACTAGAAAAGCACTCGGAGAGCGCAGCCCTCCGCCAAGGCAGCTCAGTCACTCCCCCAGATGGTGAACCGGACCAGCCCCATAATCTAATCTGTTGTTCCTGGTTCCACTGAGGACATTTCCTGAAAATTTCTTCAAAATCTCTATAAATTTATGTTTAAGTTATTTTGCTGACAGACAGACAGATAAACCCTGACAAAAACAGAACCTCCTTGGTGGAGGTTAACGTGTGCCAGTTGTTTCTTTTTCTGTAACGTAGTCTCACTCACAAAAACTCAGACTACTTCTTAATATTTAACCAGGTTAAATTAAGGCTTCAGTGAGTAGATGGTATAAAAAAGTGCTGTGATCTCAGTCTTACACAGATTTCGTGCACAAGAAGAGATGCTCTCCACAAGAAAAATGACTTAATATATACATCATTATCTAGGCTCTTTCTGGTCATGTAGGCAAGAGCTCTCCCATCATGTTATCTGTAGAATGCTATGTGTAGTCATACTGACATTAAATGATACTGCAAATGTTGTTTTTTGGGTGTCTGATAGAGCTAGATGTGTGTGCATGCAGCTACAAAAGCCAGACAGCAGACTCATTGGCCTAGGTGTTGGGGACTTGCACATATTTACTTCCCTTTTAACAAAGAAGTAAAAAGGCCTACCTCCAGTTTTAACAGAGATGGAGGACAGCAGAAGTTCATAGTTTCCTGCTTGCAACATGACCAGTTATGTAGTGACCAAAGTTCATCCTGTTTTTCTGCTCAGTGAAGCAGGTGCTCTCTGCTCCAAAAAGAAAAGGCCTATATAATTAGGCTTTATTCTAACAAAGGATATTTCTATTCAAATATTTTAGGTTCAACCACAAGTCAGGATTTCCGTCCTTCTCACACCTTTTTATTGTCGTTTATCTGTCACCTTGTATGGGTGATTAGACCCTCTCTCTTCAGGGATTTCCGTTACAGCAGTGAGCATCCCCTTCATTTGGTTTACTGAAACACAGCGCATTGTCTGCAGACAGTTTCCAAAGCACCCCACTAGTGACAGCCCAAACACGGTCTTTGTGTTCACTCTCTGTCTCACACATTATTAAGAGCGGGATTGGTGCTGGTTGTTGACAGGAGCCTGTCAGGACTTGCAATTTCTGAAGTGGAATACATGCAAGTGAAGGGTTAATTAGTAAAAAAAAATAAGACCCCTTCTTGCCTCACAATTCAAGCAGCAGCCAATCACGTCCAAGACGCGTACAAATCAAACGTGTGATGGCAGCTCTGCTGCGTGGCGACAGTTGCTGTGATGGCAGTTTGGCTGGAAGGATGTGCACGTCCTGTTGTTTGTCTCTTTGAGTTGGTTGGCAGGCTGGTGCAATCCCCCCTTTCTCTTTTACCGCTGTTCATTCATAGCCAGAGGATCATAAACGTGTTCTTTGAATTGCCAACAGACTGCATCGGTCTTGCTTGTGTTTGTGCTTCGTTAAAGCTTGGAGTCGTAAAAATGGAAGCCGTTTCTCTTCTGTTCAAACACTAACCCAGACATAGGTTAATATTTAATTAAAGTGATTAGGTGAGAAAACACAGTATGAAGTGGGGTGGAAATTGTTTATAGTTGTAGGAAGCATTTACAATAGATTTTTGATTAAGCCAGAGATGGCCTGATAACCTGCCCAAGGAGTATCTCTACTCTTGCTCGTTTACTTGTGGAGAAGGAAACAATCGTTCCACAACCTTACAGAATGATGGAGGACAGAAAATACACAGAACGAAAAACAGACGTTTTGCCCTACTGAGCAGACATAACTCCGATCTGCTTGTTGAGATAAATGTTTTTGTTTATCTTGTGCGCTGGGCAAGTTCATCTAACATAAAGTTAAATCTCTGAAAGACTTTAGGTTTATGTTTCCTTAATATCACCCATCTCCAAATCCATTGTAAACCCCCATTACGTCTAATGAACTGAACCAAAACCAGCTGCCTTCCAGTCCTAGTGCCATGAGTAAGTGAAAGCTAGATTATGGACCACAGAGAAGGTACTAACCCCCATACTGGCTCCTCTGGTGTGAGAAACTGAGAGAACAAAGGAGGCTGCTAAAATTTAGCAATCCATCTCTCATTTTCCTTCTTTCCATTTCACTTGCTTTTTCTAACTTCAGTTTTTTTAAATGTGTCATAACAAAACTGGGAAAGATTGAGATTGAAAAGTAATCATTTTAAGAGATATTCATGTTATATAATATAATATAAATAAATATAAGTTATGTTTTTTTCCAATAAGAAACAAACATTAGCATACATCTAAATGCATTTGATATACACTAAAGTAGACTTGTTTTTCTTGTGGGTACATTTTACCTAATTTGGTATTTTCTTTTCCTCATCAAGCACTAAAAATGTATGCTGCAGGATTGATAACTGTTTACTCAACGCATAGGCACATATGAAATGCTGAAGATGTATTGGCTTCTTGGAGGAGCATCGCAATTCCCAGTGGGATATTTTAACCACGACCTGAATTCAGTGCAAAAGGCGAGGCATCAGGGCATGGATTCAGCATGAACATGGTCACCTACTTAATGTCATAATGTATGAAACTAACCTCGACACTTAATACCCTAGAGTCACTGAGATTAAAATAGTTAGAAATTAACTTAGCACAAGTTTATTTGTTTTCTTTTAAATCATAGACACTAATTGATTTTTTTAACCAAAGTCTTTGTCTACAGTTTGAAAACCATGTAAACCTCCTGTCACAGCTTGTCAATAACATCATCGTGCTGCTCTCTGAACTGCTTTTGTTTACTTTGCTATAAGGCATGACCTTTTTCCCTTCATCGGATTCCTACATAAACTTTCTCACTGTAGATGCACAACCTCTAATTACAGCTGTAACAAGCAGAACTGCTTGAATGGGCTGATATGACTATGACAGACTGGAATAAAATGGTGAAAGCATAAATTTTTGAATTGTATCTATACAGTTATGAATGACGTACTGTTAATGTGAAACAGTAACTTTATGATTTAGGAATATCATAGACTCTGGGGATGACATTTATTCTACTGGAGGCACATGCCATTATTTTCTTTTATGATTATTTTTCTCTGTGGATGCCCATACGGAAGATGGTAAAGTTATGCATATTCCCCGATGTATTACAATCAGAGCTGCAGGAATATATTTTACTTTTTGTTTTTTTTGATGCTGCAAAATTTACAGCAGTTCTGTTTGGGTATTTGTCATGGTTAGAATACTTTTTACAGCAAACTAAATCAACATTATGTCATTGAAAATATCTGTCTTTTCCAAAAGAAGAAAAAGGCATTATTCAAGAGAGCAATGGAGAGATTATTTTTGGTGCCAATTTCCCCAAGGTAATGTTCATTGTGTTTTAGTATATGTTGTTCCATAGCAACCAACATGAAAAGCTTTTATTGATTTTCCTCAGAAGCAAATTAGGCCTCACCCAGGAGTAGACATGCAATTCACTCTTGGCGGCTTTTGTTGCACCGTGAGCAACCTTCAGCAGATATTTCTTCTCCCTCTGTAATTACCACAGGTTACCTGAATGGCATGGCGCAGAGCGGGCCGCCCTCATAATTACCTGTCAGCAGTTTTAAGGTGTTGCTCATTGATTAGATCATGATCGCTAACAGGACGTGAAATCTTGCTGTCTTGTGTTATATAGGGGACAATAAATCCAGGTTTTATATCAGCAGCAGATACCACTTGAGTTTTTCTACTCAATCGGGCAAAATAATGCCATGTGACAGAATAACATTATAGGAGGGCAGTAGGTAGCATTCTCAGTTTGCGTGTTTTTCTTCTGTATTTTGTCTAACATTACCACTGATCTTGTGTTAAACAGTGCTGCTCAGCGGTTCTCACAGAGCCTGAATGAGATGTGTGTTGCATGTCAATTCAGTGCAGCATCAACAAATGTAATCTCAAGACACTTCACTACCCCCCTCGTACTTTGTGCATTTCTACTGTATCTCCCACATAGTACAACCTATAATGCTATATGATGCTGTGTACGATATGCAAATCCTAAAAGACACATTTCTCTATTAGTAATTGCTGTCTTGCTGAACCTACAACTCAGTCTTGAGGCTTTTGCAGTCTAGGTTGTTTTTTTTCCCAGTATCGTACTCTTTTTAGCTCCATTCATCTTCCCATCAGCTTTGGCCAGTTTCCCTCTCCCTGTCAGAAAACATCCTCACAGCATGATGCTACCACCATGATATAGATTATATTGCGATACAATCTAAAGCATGTGCGGTAATGAGATGTATTGCGATATATTCTTTTCTTTATATATATCAAAATGACTGTTAATGAACATTCTCACTTTCCAGATACATTGCAGCAGAACAACTTCAAAAAAGTTTAGAATGGCATTTAAAGAACATGTATTGTGCAAAATGCATTAAAAAAAATTTCAAATCTTTTTTCCCAAAAAATGCGACACAAAAATTCTCAAAACAAAAAGATGAAGATATTTTAAATAAATTAAAAGCTAAATGTTATTTAATAAAAACTAAGTTCTAAATTGTCTGCTTTCCTGGTTACTTATTTATAAATTTAATATTGCACAAAAATAAACCTGCACAGATTTGAATAAAAAATGCTTAAAGTTCAACAGTTTTATTTTTTGTTAAATGGAAAACAACACATTTTAAATTAAAATATGTAGTGTAAAGACAAACGCTCGCTGAACATCAGTGTTTATGCTCCTTTAGAACAGGGACTTCTATGTTTCAATAGGAAACTTTTCATCAGAACGAACAGAAATCACATGTGGGGTGCCCCAGGGCTCCATCCTGGGGCCCCTCTTATTTAATATCTACATGCTCCCACTAGGCAAGATTATAGCGACCAATAACATTAGCTACCATAACTACGCGGATGACACTCAGCTCTACATTACAATGTCACCAGGTGACTCTGAACCCATTCAAACCCTAAATCAATGCATTGACCAAATAAATGGATGGATGTGCCATAACTTTCTCCAGCTGAATAGAAACAAAACTGAAGTGATTATTTTTGGACCCAAGGAGGAACGATCAAGAGTCAGCACACAGCTTCAATTAATACAGCTAGAAACTACTGATCAGGTTCGTAACCTAGGTGTAGTAATGGACTCAGACCTGAACCTCCAGGGTCACATAAAGGCAATAACAAGGTCAGCGTTCTATCACCTGAAGAACATTTCTAGGATTAAAGGACTGATTTTGCAACACGACCTAGAAAAATTCATCCATGCGTTTATCTTTAGTCGGATTGATTACTGACACAGCATCTTGACAGATCTGCCTAAAAAGTCAATCAGACAGCTGCAGCTGATCCAGAACGCTGCCGCTCGCGTCCTCACTAGAACCAGGAAAGTAGAGCACATCACCCCAGTTCTAAAGTCCTTACACTGGCTCCCTGTAGCTCAGAGAATAGACTTTAAAATACTTTTACTAGTTTATAAATCATTACATGGCTTAGCACCAAAATATGTTGAAGACCTGTTGCCATGGTACCAACCACCAAGACCACTCACGTCCTCCAACTCTAGCCTACTACACATCCCTAGACTCAGAACTAAACATGGAGAAGCAGCTTTCAGTTTCTATGCTCCCCTTATCTGGAACAGACTTCCTGACGAGTGTAGAGCTGCTGAAACTCTGAACTGCTTTAAATCGAGACTAAAAACCCATCTGTTTAGAATTGCCTTTGAGTAAATGCTTGATGTTATATGTATGAAATGTGTTCATGCTCTCTTGCTTTTTTTTATTTTTCTCTTGCTTTATTGTGTATCATGTATAATGTGTGTTTCTTTTATGTGTTTCTTTTAAATCACCAAATCATGTAAAGCACCTTGAATTGCCCTGCTGTTGAAAGTGTGCTATACAAATAAAATTGCCTTGCCTTGCCTTGCCTTGCCTTTATGACAGCTTGATGACATCATCAAAATGCGCAATCGGTCACCTACCTCTACCTTTGGCTAAATGTATATCATTTCTACCTTATACCTTTTATATCGCCCACCACTACCGCCACCATGTGTCACTATGGGGATGGTGTGTTCAGGGTGATTTGTTGTGGCCCTTTTCCTCAATTTGTTTTGCATGTTGGCCAAGAAAGTTCAAAGTTGGTCTCCACATATTTGCTGTGGGAATGTTTGCAGCTCCTCAAGAGTTACCATGGACCTTTTTCGATGCTTTTCTGAGTGATGATTTTGAGTCATTTTAGGTGTACAGCCATGCAGTGCAAATTAAAACGGAGTCTTATTCTTTACATTTTCAAATAATGTGTTAAACTGGATCTGTGAGATGTTCAAAGGTTTGAATAGTCTTATTGCCTCAGCCGGCTTTAAACTTCCCCACAGCTTTCATCCTGACCAGTCTGCTGTGTTCAATGGCCTTCATCGTGACGTTTGTTCACCAATGTCTAACAAACTTCTGATTGTCCCACAGCGAAGTTGTGTCCCACATTGTGTTTTGTCCACTAGATCAGCAGAATAACGATGCATAAAAGATATCTAAAATCCAATGAAACCAACTCAAAAACAGTTGGACTTCATATTTCCAGATTTTTTGTCGCTCCTTTGTTTGTTAGTATCATGTCTTAGAGAATGTGATGAGTCCAGGTGGACAGGTGGGTCTGTAGCCACAGGCATGTGAACCTGAGGCAGCTCTGCAATCCAGACTTTGTGCCTGGGAGACTTGGCGGATGTGCAACAGTCCCTCCCTCCTCCTTCCACCTCTACAGCTCCCCAAACACAGTTGTTCATGAATATGGATGGCAAGCAAAGGCTCCCTGGCATCATTAATGTGCCACAAGCCCATATAAATCACATCACCATAAAACCTCCAAATGCTCTGATGGAGAAGGTAACCACTAGCTGAAGTTAACACGACAAATAATTTATGGAGATAAAAACCGAGTGTGGTGTTGGTTAGCTTCTTGTTCCACAGTTTGATTAGTCCCTAAATTACTTTGTAGCTGTGTAATGATTTTAAAAGCCTTGGATAGCTCATGTCACAAGGCTGGTCGTAGTCACACTCACAGGTCTTCTTGGCTGAGATGTTGAAAGCACTTGTGCACAGATGCATAGAATTCATACATCTTGAGAAAGAGATTCTGATATCTTCTAGTTTCATGAAAGAAATCCATATTAAACTGTCCCCAGTGTATTACAATACTATTACAATAGGGCTTTCTTACAAATCGTATACTAATCACGTTCTGATATGGTGTATAATATAACGTGTAAACAAGAAGTGCAGCTAGTTTTATTTTTCTAAGTGTGCAAATGCATTTTTTTAAGATGGTAGCAATTGACAATATATATTGGGTGGGGTGGAAAAAAGTTTACGGGCTTGACGTTTCAGTTTGGAGGGGAAAAAATACACGTTCTGACAGGAAAGTCAAGCTTGTAGAATCAGGACCAATTGCAAAGCAGATATTTACCAACCAGTAATGACTCCAGTCTCTGTTATATATTTTTTATTTTAATTATTAAATTGCCATTATTCTGACTTAACATTTTATTACTTTCACATCATGCAGTTATTTAGCCACACTTTTCATGATTCTGGGTTGTTTTTGAGTTTTGTTCAGACTAGGTTCTTTTGTTCCCATTTTGACTGTTCATATTGTACTTTTGTTTTGATGTTTCTTTATTTAGGTCTAGTCAGTTGTAGTCATTTCTCTGTTTATTGGTCTCTATTTATTCATTAAGCATTTTGAATTCTTCAAGTTTCTTTTTGCTTAGTGTTTTACGTGCCCTTCCTTTCTTTGTTCCCTCTGTTTTCCTCCTGCCACTCTACCTCATGTCCCAGCTGCAACTCATCTCCAATCTTCTCCTGCTGGCTCTCTCTCTCACACCTGCATCCAGTTGTCCTTATTTATCTCCTCTGGTTTCCATGCCATTTTCCACTCATGCCCAGTATATTTAAGCTCTCTGATCTCTCCACTTCATCCATCCATCCACTTTCTGTAACCGTCCATCCTAATGCAGGGTTGCGGGGGGGCGGTGCCTATCTCCAGCGGTCAAGGGGCGAGAGGCGGGGTAAACCCTGGACTGGTCGCAAGTCCATCGCAGCTGATCTGTCTACTTTCCTGCTGAATTCTTTGTTTTTCTGCCCTCACAATCCTCGTCCTTGTGTTTTCTCCCCCTACCAGGTTGTCTGTAGTAAGTCTGGCCATCTTTCCATCCCACGCTACCCTATTGTTTCTGCAGAGTTTATTTTGTAAGTCTGCTTTCATTCATTTATTTATGAAATACAATCTCACCCTACCAGTCTGTGTTTAGATCCTCATTTCCATTACACTATGATACCTGAAAAGCTATAGTTAATGGACCAAAGACAATTAGTATCTTGGTTTACAATGATAAATGTGTCGAATGGGGTGCAAAATGCTTCTACTCCGCATCGAAAGAAGTCGTGAGGCTTGTGATGAGAAGGCCTCCTGGGTGCTTCCCTTTAGAGGTTTTCCAGGGAGACCCAGAGGCATAGCTGGAACATGCAAGAGTGCCTTTATCTTCTGACCAAGAAACTCCTTGGGATTCCCACAATGAAGGTGTTGGTGAGGGAAGGGATATCTGAGATGCCTAATAACGATGGATGGATAGCTGTTTTCCCTTTTGATAAGAAACCAACAGCATTTTATAAGTTCTGTATATTGAAATGCCTTCTGAAACATTTAATTTACAAAAAGAAAAATCAGAAGAAATCTGTAAGGGGGCAAATACTGTACATCCTGCATGGCTGTGGTAGAGCTGAATAATTCTGTGAATTTCTCTCCATCCTCTATGTGATGCATCAAAAACCACTTTGTTTTTGTTTTTTCTCTCCCGAGACACAAACTAAGGCCATTGTTCTGTGTTCTTTGAATTCAGTGTAAACAGGAGGAAATTTATTTGAAGGAAATGCGATAACCCTCACGCATATTCAGTATCTACTGTACAGTAAATTTTATTACTACATTATATCACCTCTTCAAAACATCACATAGGGCCGATGAAAGGAAATGCTGTGTTTGATGGATGAGTCCTCTCCACTCAAAGCCAGCCATAAATATGAAGTGCTTCAAACAGCCCGACATATCCTCTCTTCTCAGTAACTTCAGACAAAGTTCTTCGCAGGGGGTCTGCAGTGAGTTCTGGGGGTTGGAGAGCTGCTACAGTGCCATCGCACTTCACAACCCAGGCAGTTTTCTCTTTGAAAGAAGCCATGTAAAATTCATTGTTTTCACCCTGCAAAAGATGGATCAAGATTTCTGAAGCTTATCTCTAAGGTGAAGAGAGGGATGGTGCCAGGGCTTTGTGCTGGGATGTTTTTCTTCTGTCTCCCTTATTTTCTATTTGCAATATAAGCTAGTATCCACGATTCAAATTCTCAGATTGTGCATTCACTAATGAATTAGAGAAGTTTGCTATTTTATGTAAAGGAGTTTGAGGGTAGCAATAGGCTTATAAAGGTTGGGACAAATGGATGTTTCCAACTATATTTTATCTTTTGTTTTCAGCAGCAGGTCTTAGGTGATTGGGAGCTTTGAAGTGCTGTATTGTTAACATTTTATTATTTTTCTTGTGAATCTGCCTGTGCTTGCAAGGTGTTTATTTGTAAAACATTGCATTGCGGTGTTTGCAACAGTATTCATGTACCTTGAACTTTCACATCTTCTGTCATGTAACAGCCAAGAACACCAGTGTATATTACTGGCATTTTATGTTGCAGACCAACGCAAAGTAGCACCTAATTGTAAAGTGGAAAGAAATATATTTTTATTTTGTTTTACAAAATAAAACATGTTTTTATTCAAATAATGAGTCAATACTTTGTATTACCTCCTTGTGCTGGTGGTGCAGGTCTTTTTTAGGCTGGGTCTCTCAGCTTTCTGCAACTAGAGACTGAAATCTTCGCCCTATTTCTCTTTGCAAAGTCTTTCAAACTCAGCTTGGATGGAGAAACGCTATGAAGGTCAGTGTTCAAATCTTGCCACAGATTGAATACAATTTTAGGGACATTTGAGCTCAATCTGTCTAGAGCAGCTTCTTTTAGTGTTTTACCATGTCTGCTACAAGGAGTGGCAAACAATTTTTCATCTTGTCACCCAGGCCAGTTACGTGAACTGCACAATTAGATCCGGGGCTATTGTTGTATGAACTATTTCCAGTTTAAAATACTGCACTTTATTCCTGATGCTGTTTGTTCACTAAACAAACCTGTTGGATTACACTGGATTTTAATTCAGTATATCAGTGTTGTGGGCTGAATACATAGCACATTACACCTTTCAGATGTTTTTCAATTGAAAAAAATAAAACATTTCCTTCCACTTCTGATTATGCAGTTCAACAGATCTAAATGCTTCTGAAAGGTACTGTATTATAATATTTTTTATTTATTTTGTATTTTACACACCTTTAAATTACTATTGCTACATGTTTGGCTGATTGTTTAGTGTGGATGTCGTGGAGCTGCTGTGCAACCACAGTAATAAGTGTTTTTATTATTGGGTGCAGTGCTTGTTTCTTCATGTTTGATCAGGCAGTGAATTCCTCAGGGACTCTGTTTACGAGCAAATCCTCCGTGTAAAACGATGGAAACCAGCAAATTTGCTGAAAATGATACACCCCAACTCAATTAAGACAACTTTAGAGCAATCCTTGCCCACTTTATTGCAAATTACGTTAGCAGAAGCCATATTCGGTTATTAAGCAGATGATGTAATTACAACTACGGGTCGGCTGTTAAAGCTGTTATCAAGCTGAGTGAAAATTCCCTGATCAAATTAGGATGGTGAACTTCAACCCCTCTGCTTTGTCTAAAACGAGATTTATCATTGCTGGGAATGGCTTCGCCTCGATTTCTCCTTGACTTGTCTCACACAGCAATATTGGTTTCTGATTATCTTTCACTGGCTTCTCTTAAAGCTAACTTTGTCATGACTTGAATCCATTAAATTATCTGCTTTCAAACCCCAACATGCATGATTTATCTAAATGTCACTGCAGCTGAACAATCAGATGTTTAACAACATCACAGATGAGCCATATTTAGAGAAAACTATGTTCTCAAAAGAGAAATGATTAATAATTAGGTAGAATCCTTTTCTCCAACCCTTACAGTTCCATTAGATGAGGTGAACAAGTCATTTTTTCATTGTTAGAGGGGTATTCTCTTCGATAGGGGTCATTATTATTGCCTTGGGTTAGGATTAGGGAAGAGCTAACAAGATATGCATTTGTGTGGAGATGTAGGTAAAGAAAGGTTGGGCATGGATTGACTTCCTAAATGTAATTACACCCACTCAAGGGAGCGAAGGAGACTGAGATGGGCTGGGGATTGGAGAGAGGGATGTGACAGCCTCACAATAGAAAGCAGAGGACTGCCAGCAGACCTGCCTCTCAGGGTGTGGGTCACCCTCATGGCCTTAGGCTCCACACAGTAGATTAAAACATCCTGGTCTGAGGGCCTGGATCCAGCAAACCAAAACATAGGAGAGAAGTTGACATTTAAATAATGGGTCATGAGGATGATGCATATTATTCATTGATATTCTAGTACTCTATTTGGTCTATGCACAACCACAGTTCTGTGATACTGTATTTCATGCATAGTGTTTTGAAGAGTTTAGTCATCTCTGATTTAAATGTAGCGGCTACAGACTCCCCACTCTGTCGATGGTATTCCCACCCACAGAATGAATGCAAAGTGGGGAAAGAAAGGCTCTTTGATGAGGGGCAGAACCCAGCCCCCCGATCACACTTCTTCCCTCCCTTCTCATCTTCCTTGCCCTGTGGAGTTAATCTGGCTAAGGGGAGGCAGCACCAGTCAATTTACACTTGCAGCAGCTTCTCATGCGCTGTGCCGTCTTTCCCGTCATGCTTGTGTGTGTGTGTGTGTGTGTGTGTGTACACCCCCCTTCTGCTCTTTTTGTGTAGATTTGTTTGCCCACATCTGTGTGTGCAGTGTTTTTCTGCATGCATTATAGTGAAATCATCATGTACAGTGAGGTAGAGGAGAGTCCAACCAGAGTGTGCGACGGAGTCACCAGAGGTATACGGTTATCTGTGCAAGGAGAGCTCGTCAAATTTAAAACGCCACAAATTTCTTGTCAAAGTGAAGTCTGTCTTGCGAAACGCTATTGGGTGATCGCATAAGTATGTTGGCAAACATCTTGTTGGTCACTCCAGGGTCCATGCTGAACAGAAAGATAACAGGAAAATCAGCATTCTGAGCTCTCATACTAATTGTAGACAAAGAGAGAGAGGAGATAAAAAAATATACCTTTACCTACCATGATCCCAAGGGTGGAATTGTCAAGATGATCTGATTGTCATTAAATGGAAGGGTAGGATTTACATGTTTCAACACTACTCCATATACCACCATCTGCTCATATGATTTCATAACATACAATAAGTCAGACTTGTATGTTTTTAATTAATTTTTGGACATCATCAGGTTGGTGCTTTGGCTAAACTGAGGTCTAAACTTGCAGATTATTAATCATAAATGCCCGTGTTTTTTTAGCTTAGCTAGCCCGGAAGTACTAATTTTGCCCAAGCACATGCATTGTCAAGAAAATGTAGATAGACAGACTGGATACTGGTTGAATTTATGGTGACTGGAGTGTACAGTAGCTAACAGTTGTAGGTTCTATAACTGCAAGCTTGCAGCTGTAGTGCTTGCATATTTTTTGATAAACAAATTCTTACCTTACTATTAGGCCACAGACCTAATTCTCAGCCAACTAGATATAAACTGGTTTTGTTCTTTACTGGCTGTTTGGAGTCTGAGGTGTTTGTCTGTGTTTGTCTGCTTCCTGCTTATTTCTCCAGCATTCTGGAGACTTCCACCAGAGGTCCTGACTGAGCTGAGGACCTGTTCATCACGCAGGGGGCGGAGCCTGCCTACTGCACCTGCACAGGTGCAGCTCATTGAGCTCATCACAGGTTGAGAATATAAGGAGCTGGCTGTCAGCTCATCAGTGCCTGAGTGTTACAGCTTTTTGGTAAAAACTCAAGTTCTCTGTGTGAGCGCATGACTTCCTAGTGTGATTTTCACGACGAACCTGTTAACCCCTCTCTGTGCTCCTTCCAAGGCTTTTTGTCATCTCAACCTCTTTGTAATCTGTTCTCCAGCTTCTCTGTAAGCCTTGGTCATTCCTCTGGACTCCACCATCTCCAAGAACGCAGCAGGAAATTTGTACATGACCATAACTTGCTGGAGTTTCAGGCCCTATTAGCCCTATTCCATGGATTTAATTTAAAATTTTATTTGAAAGCCAAGCTCTCTATAGCTGTTTTAATATCTGCTTTCTCCATTATTCCTTGTTGCTGTGGTTATGCTTGCTTGTTCTCAAAGATGGCCAGTGGGTACTTTTTTGTGACGTAAAAAATCCAGTAATGCAAATATTATAGGTCTCGGATATAAGATATGGACACATTGACTCCACAGCTTGTATCTGTGTATTAAAAGCCTTCACCAGTGTTACTGAAAAACATTTTAGTTGACACTGACAAAAAATGCGCAATTTTCTTGTGCTGTAAGAACACCCCAGCTGCCTTAAGGAATTATATCACTAGTATGGATGCACAACACATTGAAAATCTGCAATATCAGCATGTATCTCAAAGAAATCTTGAACAGCTATGCATTAGATTGCTGTGCATTCATTCTGAGTGCTATTTTTATGGTGCTTGTTTAAACGGTGGGAAATGTTTAACACATTTTCGGTGAAGCAGAAAATCATTACTCCTGCATACCCGTTAGTACACTTTAAGCAAATCATCGTATCATTGCAACTTTATTTCATATTTTCCTGCTAGCAAGCAACCAACATTGAGTTTAAATGTAAATCCTTTTGACCAACCTGTATTGTTTCGTGAGCTGAATGTATCATTGCACCACCAACAATACCCTCAACGAATTTTGTGCGTTATTTGTGCAGTATTCAAACATACCTACTGTATCTTGTTTGTCTTACATCTTCACTGTAAAGCCAACAAGGATAGAGCATGTTTACTTTCAACAGAGCTTCATCAAAAATAGAATAAATGACAAGTAAAGAAATGTCTCCCCAACTAAATTGTTGATCTTAGGTGCCAAAAGTTCTATAAAGCAAAACAAAAGCTTTTTTTCTTTAGTGATTTCATTCATGCTATTAAGAAGCCATGCTTCTGCTTCCTGCTGCTGGTTATTTGATAAAACCTCCAAAGTGATTTTTCTCAGTTTGGAAGGAAATCCAAACAATGTGGCCCATCAATTTTTCTCCATAAGGCTTGGCAAGATCCATTAAATCACAGTTCATCTCAGTCTGACGTTAATTATTTAATGAATGGCATCTGGACTTTGTGTGGCCGTGCATGAATCTGAGCTGAGGCATACATTGAGTTATTTGTAGCTGTGCATGCACCATCTGAGATGATCCCTGTTTATGGCATTTAGCAGTCTATGTATTTCTTTCAGTGAGAATGCAGGAAACACCATTCTCTGCAACCGAATTACAACATGGAAACCTCGTAGATAAATGCATCGAGACAGTCTTTAGAATTTTAGGCCAGTCTCTTCAAAACTTGTTGGTCAAAGGTGAAGGAGAAAAGACTCCCTCCCTCATTTACACGATGATGCTTCAGCACTTTGTGCAACCCCCCCATGTCAATAGGAGTGTGCCACCACCTCGCGTAGCCTGTCAAAGTCAATAGACTTAACTGACGTGACATGTCCTGCACCAGTGATTGAATTACAGGCCACTTCTCTGCCATGATCGTCTTGCTGTCATACCCACGGTAATCTTATTGTGGGCGCTGTCCATCACATCTTAATGGGATGCAACAAAGAAATAAAAGAGCAAATTATGATTTAGTTTATTGTTTTAGGAAGCTCGTTTGATAACCTCAGTTTCCTCAACATTTATCAGAGGCTTTAACTTCTCTGCCAGGATGGACTAGGCTAGGGCCAGTGTATGGTTTTTAATATAATGTAGATTTTTACAGCTACAACAATTTATCTAGAACATTTGTTATTTTGATGTTAAAGCAGGAAACAAAACTATACAATACCTGCTTAGTTAAATATTAGTTTTCAAGGCTGTATTTGGTAGATTGTGCTGGGAGTCTAAAAGCTATCTGGTTGATTAGTCAAGCTGTCTGCTCTTTTCACGGGCCTACAATCAGCTGCTCAAGGACTCTCTTGGCTTGCTGCTGCTGTTTTTCAAATGACACTACCTTGATGGGAATTCATCAGTTATTTTCCAGGTTTCTAGGGTAATGGGAATGAGGGAGAACTCAGACATCCCCAGTCTCCCAAGGAACACTCTTGAGCGCTCTCTGGAAAATCCCAAGGTGTTCTACAACGAATGTTTGGCCAGGCCCTGGTCCGATTTTTGTGGCAAAAGTGCTCACTATATCCTTTCACTATATTTTTTTTCATCCTATCGTTCAGTGTTCCCAATAAGTGTCTAAACATCTATATAACATTATGCTGATAAATAGTGGTGTAACAACCCAGTCCATCATCATCCATAAACAATAGTTCCTTCCTGTTTTTTTACTCTGAAGGCTCTTTTTCTGCAAGAAATCTGTGATTTCAAAAATATAACCTGGAGGAAAAAATAGCAATGCCATTTGCGATTTATTTATGTCATATACTTTCAATATTTGGAGCTTTTGTGGCTATAAAATGTGGCAATGCCGTTCCTTTAATTGGGATATAGGCTATTACAGCAAGCTCTGCAGCAAGGTGGGCAGGGCTAAAATACCATGCACATATATCCGTAGTACAAATGTGTATCACTCCATGGATAAACTATTTATGTAATGCATACAGTATTTTTATGTGCTCAAGCTGCTGCACCACATTTTCAATGAATAATTACTGGGAATGTGCAGTATGCAGTAATTGCAGTGAAGGAGCAGTGTGCTCTGAATTATAATTAGTGGGTGTGAATAAATACTCACCGGGGATCTGAACTGGAAGGGATTTTCTTGCAATAACTGATATTTACAGTAAACTTCAGTGCTGGTATAATTCACCACATATAAAAATATCGGTGAAGTTCAGCTTTTAAGCTTGTGTGAAACTTCTGTGCAGAGCAGTATAGGGTTACCGATTCCTGTTTGCTCGAAATATAAATGCATACCATTACAAATAGGTGCTTCAGCCTCAGGATTATTTCAACAGTAAGAAAGACTATGAAATCTTAGTAAGTCACATACAGTATAATATGCATGCTATTTCTCTCCCAGATTCACAGACCGAGACACTTCAAATATTGAATTTTTTCTCTATAATTTTTTTTATTATTCCAGGGGTGTTTTTCAGCAAAAAAAGAAACCTTCTGGCTTCTGTGCAAAGAGTGTGCAAACATAGACTCCGGCTATAAGCCTGTTCAGTGTGTAGTCTGTGTTTCCTCACAATTTGCATCAGTTCCCACATAAGCCAATAGTAAACGCGTGGTTTCCTGCAATATAAAAACGCTTTAACTGCACTCAGCAGTATGAGGTTGCTCTCTCAACTAATCAGAGTAAACGCCTTACAAGTGTAAATTTCCTTTTACAGCCTGTCAGGCCTGAGGAAAATACACAGCAGCACAACTTCAGAGGAACTACTTGATGGCTGTAATTCACCTGCCGTGGTTTTCAAAACCTCGTAGCTCACCTTGGTCCTCTCATCTTTGCCTGGCCTGGCGCGTGTTATTTAACGTGGAGATGAATGGTCGTTTGGGCGCTGCTCATGTGTCATGGCGTAAGTCGTGATAAATAACATGAGCAGGGCTGACGGCGCACGGACAGTAAAGAGTAGAGATATCAACATCTACACAGGATCAGCCCAGCGAGGTGTAATTTTGCAAGTCGTTAAATCACTGCCAGAGAAATATGAGTCCAAGGTTATTGAGCATCGTGTGAGTGATGGAGACAAGGAGGGGTCGTCCTGGCCCAAGTTTCTCCACAAATGAGATTTAACCGCGTGTCATCTCATCTACCTTAGCTGAGCTGCAGAAGAAGAAGCGACTGAATTGCGTTTCAAGCTCAATGTTTGAGAGATTGAAAGTATTTTTTTTTTTAACAGCACCCTGTGAAGGTTTTCATAAACTTGTTCACATTTAGTTTAATTCCAACCATGAGTTTTTATCAGGGGTCGAATTACACCAAGGCTTTTGGGGGAGCCATATTTTGCATTGTGCACTGCAATTTCCCAATTCACGTGCACACACACATATATTTTACAGCACAATGATCAATCGCATAAAAGAAAATCCTGCTAGGACTTAGGTAGTTTAACAGGTTCTTAAATGGGTTCATGGTTTGAACCTTGGCTTTAATGTTTTTGTTTGCATTTTTTGTCCGAAAGCTTAAAAGTAGTGCATAATTGGAGGAAAAAGAAAATTTAGTGTTTTAAAATGTGCTTTACTTTGCAAAACCGGTGAAATGTATTCAGACTGGATGGAGAGTGCTTTTAAAGATAAAGGTTTTACTGAGCACTGTCAATTTGAGTATTTATGGGCATTTATTGACCCTTCTAACACAATAATATGCTCTGATCTAAACAATACATCTAGTCTCTAGCTGTATTTAGTTATCTCCGTTTTGAATCCAAAATGGGTCACCTATGTAATACGTGTATGTCCGATGAGAAAATGATCAGCTGTAAATAGCGATGCACAGACAGCAGCAACGAGCAGCAAGTTTTCAGGAGAGCAGTTTTTTAGGTGAATAACAGGAGCTGTACTTTCAATTACTTTTTAGATCTGCTGAGTTATTTAGGATTAAAAACCGTTTCGATTGATCCTCAAGGCTAGTTTCCCACTAATTGTCAAGTGATTAGCAAAACATAAAAGAAAATCACACATAAAAACATTGCAACTTTTGTTGGAACTTTTCAAGATGCTGCAGTACGGTAATGCTTCATGCCCATATGGAGAATGTTGTGATGACGTGTGCAGAAGGGGGAGTGTCCGAGGCTCTTTAAGAGACATGCGGCAAATTTCAAGGCCTTTTTTTCAGACATGTTGCGAGTGCAAATTTCAAAAAGGTAGTTTATATTATTTACTAAACTTACGGCTCGACTTACAGTAATATTATGGCTGTACTGTACCATAGAATTGTTCTGTCTGCCTGAGAAAAATGTGCCATTGTCAAGAAGTCATCAGACCCAACTCGAAGCAGCTGCTTCTGATGAGATTCTCCTCCTCCCAAACACTCAAAAGCTCCCGTCACTCACCTCTATGGCGCTCAGTCATCAACCTCGTTGTGACGCATAGCTCCTACGACTCCAACCTGAGTAGTATTCTAGACCCGACGATTCCCTACGGCTAATAGCCTTTCCAAGCTCCTCGCATCACGAGTTCCTGGTTCTTCCATCTCCTCCGCTCCAATAAGACCTTCGGCTGCATCCTCACTCTGCACTTGGAACATCCATCTTCCCAGCAGCGATCTTCCATTGATCGCTGCATTCGTGACATGATTGCGACAGCCATCCCCCTTTAAACAGCTTATAATTTTTTTTCCCCCACTACACAACTGAGCACTACTTCATGTTGGTCTATCAAATAAAATCCTTTGAACTTTGTGGTTGTAACATGGCAAAATGTGAAATTGTAAAAGGGATTTGAATATTTTTTGCAAGGCACTGTTTGTGAAATTGTCTGAAAGAAATGAATCCAGTGCTTTAAACTGCCCACTTCAGTGATTTTTATTTATTTAAAAACATCTGTTTCTGGGAATGCGTTTGTGTTTTGATGGGCAGTGCCTTTCTCCTACATAATAAAGGGGGAAACTAGAAAGGGTGGGGTGATAGGGTTGGGTTGTAAAGTGTGAGGAGAATAAGGCGGGGTGCACCATCCAATTTGTGATGGACCAGATGCTATAGCCTCCAGCGAGGTATTTTACCCCAAACGGTACCTGTAAAAACTCCATCTGTTGAAATAGGGCCTGGAATATGTCAGCTTTAGCTGAGGGCTCTCTTGCTGTGCTCAAGCTGACTGTCTGGCTCGGTGTTTGTCAGCTGTACCCCATGGGCTCAGAGAGGGAGAGAGAGAGATGCTGCGGTTGCAGTCTGACAGCAGGGCTGTGGCAGCTGCAACGTGAATCAAGAGCGAGACATGAGGAAGGGGGGGCTGGGGTCCTAACATAACATGGATCCAGTGTTGTTGAATGTCAAGATGGTTGGAGAGACTGCAAACACCCTTTTCGTCTAAATGTCGCAAAAAGGTGGCATAAATCTGGAGCTGCAACATTTGCTCTTTCAATTGAAAACAATCGCCAGTATGCTAGTCTGTCCTCTTTGAATGGGAACAGTCAGAAGTTCATAGTACATAGCAATCTGACGTTTAGATAAAAGAAACATGTTATACATCCACACCAGTCGGTCTTGAAACAGGCCTAAAAGTTTTAAAGGGATATCTGGACTTATCTTTACCTCCAGATTTGTTTAGAGAATGACTTTAATGTGACTCTAAAAACAAAGAAGCGCTGCCACTTTCTCAAAAAGTGCAACATGTGGAAGATTGCCCTGTTTCAAAGATATTTCTGAAAAATGTCAGTTATCATAGAGGGGAAGCTAATATTGCAAAACCACAGTCTTATCAGGGTAACAGTGTTTTAAAATCTGCAGTTGTTAAACTACAAGTGCCAAGCCTATTAAGCATCTGAAGGCAGACTCTACCAGAGCAGATAACTTGACTAGTAGGCCCGCTAATGTTAGGCTGCTATACTCTGTTATTCAATTAGGGGCAGAGTAACAAACTGAAAACTGCAACTTTATTGTAGCAGGTGTTCTGTATACTTGAATAATTATTATATTAATTATAACAATAACTCCAAATGTTAATACTATTATAATACATACGCTATAATAATTTGGCAGCATTAGAAATAGTTGGAGCATTTCCGTTTTTAAAAATAAAAACAAACATTCACATCAAAAACTGGTGTTGGCACTTACAGCAGTGAGACTCCATCTAGCAGGATGAATTATTCATTAGGGTGCAAAATTCATGCCAACTGAGAGCTTTTAGCCAATATTTTTTTTTCTATTTGAAACAGACTTTTGTGATATTTGTGGTCACTGATATTGATATTGCTATATGTATATATTTATATATTTTGCAGTCCAAATAAACACCTGTCTGAACTAAAATCCCTGCACAGTCATAAAAAAACAATTCATCTCCAATAAACAGGAAAACATTAATTGTTGTTTAATCATTTAAAATGTAAAATTATGTATCATTTATACACACAGAAATCATACCCTTATTATAATTGCTGACCAGCTTTTTGCATATTTTCACTGATATTTGACATTTATCTTTGCTGCCATCACCCAAATCTTTGGATGACTCTGCAGGTGTCATGGTCTTTGTATTTTGTGTGGCAAGTTTGAGTTTTTCCTTCCACTTGGTTTTCTTCCCCTTTTTTCCCCAAGGTGCCCTCTTGTTTTGTTCCTCCTGTTTGTCTCGAGTTAGTAGTTTTTCTTATTCAGTTTAATTATATTTTTGTATTCTGGCACTTCCTGGGTTCTGTAGATGTTTTTCACCTTTGTCTATGTCCACCTTCCCATTTGTGTTTCCTTTATCTCTTTATTTAATTCCTCCTTCTGTTCTCCAGTGTGTCCTTACGTTTCCCTTAGAGTTCTCTTAGTTTCTCAAGTATCCTTTTAGTTTCTTTAGAGTCTTCTGTCTCCTAGCCAGTCACCTCCTGTCCCAGCTAATCACTTCCACCTGCTCACTCCCTCTCAGCTGCAACCGCTTCCCTTAATTGGTCCTGCTCCTTCTCTGCTTCACTCTTCACTCTCCTCCCTCAGTATAAATACGGTCCTCTTTCAGTCACAACTCGCTGGTTCGTCCGTCTTTCTTCCCCGCCTGATTCCTGCCTTCCTTGTAGCCCGTCTGGTTCCTGTTTTTCCCTGTTGCTGCCTGTACCCGCCTGTACCCTCCTGAGTTATGTAAGATCCTTGTGTTTTTCATTAAATCATTTTTGTATTTACTCTTTTGGGTCCAGTTTAAACTGCAAAGCATGACAGCAGGTTCTGTCAGGTTCATGCCAGGACTCTTGCTGAGTCACTCCAAAATGCTATTAATACAAGACTGAAGACCAATCCAAAGATTTTCTCAAAAATTTGTTATTTACAGAAAGTTTATAACAAAACATAAGCAAAGCACTGCATAAATGAAACTGATGTAAACATAAAGCTATTTAAGACATAAAAGAAAGAAATGCTTCAAACAGTTTATTAGTCAGATTACCTGATTAAAAAGCTGCTGTAAACAAAACATGTTTTCAGTCCTTGTTTAAAGGGGGGGTATTATGCAAAATGGACTTTCTGAAGCTTGATATCCTGAGAATCTGTCTTTACCTCATTAAAAAAACATGCCTGAAGTGTCGCTCTTACCCATTCACTAATGTTAGAGTAATCCTTGAGTCTCTGCTGGTAGTTCTCTGGGTCGCTGAAACACCTGCTCCCACCTATCCCCGCCTTTACCACCCATCTCCTCCTCCAACCTTACGTACTCAGCCGAGAGCCTCGCCCCTGAAGAGCTCCCCTGCCCCTCCCCACCTCACACAACTCCGGCTGAGTCCCAGGTGCAGTAATTATAACACACCAGCTGCAGCTGTGCGTCTTTTGTGGGATTTTTATTTCCGACTCCGTGCATGCTGCGATGATGCACGGTATGTGACGAACTGAAGGGGGAGTGTCGGAAAGAGTAGGAGGGTCAAGTAATCAAGGCATCCAATACAGAAGTAAAATTCTTTAAGATGGATTTGGATATATGACTGATTTTTAAAAGACTTAAGGTGACAATTTTATTGGAGTGTGCTATAGAAGGGTAATATGTGCCTGGAAGAAGCATAATACCCCCCCTTTAAGGGAACCAGTATTTTCTGCACATAGTTTTCAGGGAGTTTATTTCAGAGCTGAGGAACCATCCATCCATCCATCCATTTTCTTCCGCTTATCCGGGGTCGGGTCACGGGGGCAGCAGCTTAAGTTTATTTCAGAGCTGAGGAACAGAAACATTTAATGCTGCCCCTATATGTTTAGTTCTGGTCCTGGGAACACTGAGGGGCATTACTGTATAACACAGTTTCTATGAATCTAGGTGTACTGTCCGTTTGTCAGATTACAGTAAAGGTTACCCAAACGCCACACAATAGGTTCGTTTCCATGTGCAAAATGTCTTTAATCTGATCATAGTTTGGATTGGAATTTAACTCTGTACATGGGCCCTGAAAAAATTTATCCTATGACAAGCATTTACATCTGTCACATTTCGATTCGAATAAATCATTTTCATATGCTTGGAACTATCTCCTATACTGGAAACGGCTGTGGAATAAGCTGCGTGCGTTTAAAATGGAGCTGTACAATGTTCTTCAGAGCGGGCCTTTATTATTTTTGCTCACGGTTTTACATCTACAAGCCTTTATTCTTATGTACACAGTCAAATTCTAATCCGAATCCCTTTTTTGCTTTACGCCAACGCAAGGTACGTCTATGCATGACATAACAGACAAATCCAGTAATGACCCACATTGGAAAGAAGTGTTTACATGCACAGCGATCGGAATAACAATCGTTATAAGGCACCCGTCTCAATCGAAATGCTGATCCGAATCAGTGTGATCGGGTCAGAGTATTCTGAATGCATTGTATACGTGAAGGATTTTTTATTCCGATCAGGCTGTTACTTGTCTCCATGTAAACATGGCTAATGTCTATATTTTATTTCCATTTTGTCTGAGTAAAGATTTCGCTTTAAACTTTCACAACTACCTAAAGCACTAGAATTGTGTTTAAGGAATGATAGTTTTACAACCCTTGGCAGGTCTTTGTGTGTGTCCATGTGTGCAAGTATGGAAATAATCAATCCCCAAAGCAGTAATCAATGGAGGGCGAAGTATGCAGTAATTTTGCTAATTAAAAGCTGGGGGCATCAGACAGCACTGAGTGTTGGATCCTCAGTTTAGAGGTGGCATAATTATCCGCCATAGTTTGTGAAATGGCTAATGGGGATTTCCTGCTTGGGCTGGAGAACACTGAATATTCATCAGGCATTGTTAAATGGTGTTTGTAGACATATTTCCACTTCAGGTGATTTACCACTGCTCTTCAGTCACTCATCCAAAGAAACATTACAGGGAAAACCTCCATTGGCTACAGCATTGAGAGCATAGTTTAGAGCATCATTTGACAAGAATCCCATCTTGTCAATATTTAAGCACTAAGAAATGTGATGTCCTGTTCTAGAAAGGGAAAAAACACCAATTAGCAGTCTTATGTTGAGACCAAGTAGGCTCCGAGTGAAAGCTCAAATCAAACAGGAACACAAGGGATGAATTATCTCTAAATTGAAACTGTTTTGATGGTAAACCTGAGCGGTGGAGCATATGGCAGACAATTCAGCTGTGTTTTTCATCGTTTTCAAAAACTGACACCGGCATTGCTCCACATTTCAATCGTTTGCTCTTTGCTGAAGATAAATGTGGCGCAGAACCATGATGGGGGTGTAAATTGCTACGTAATTGCATTAGCCAGAAATTAAAACCCTGTATGAAAAACTTGTTCCATATGCGCCTAAACTGTAGCACCTACCGGCTTTATTCACTCCAAACATCTGATTAGTGGTTCCACCCACTGAATTTGGCTTAATTTTGTGGAACATAATGAAGTGTTTTCTAAATATCATTTGCTGAGAGGCTGTGCAAATGCTAATTTAAGGCAGGAACAGAGTTAAGTATTACCAATGGTAGAAAGGCTGGTGTGATGATATTGCACACTCATCTGGAGCCAATGCGGCATGAAAGAACTGCAATGAGTTTAAATGTTTTTGTTGTATCTCTGTGGAAACATAGAATTTGAAGTTTGAACATTTAGGCTTATTTTTTTGTGTATGTCTACTTATGTAGTAATGGCTGTTTAATATATAATTAACTTGAAGAGTCATTAAAAGAAAATGAGCAGAATCTTAACTAAGATATGCATTTTGATTCCATCATATTTACAAATGCAAATTCCTAAACCAACTCTAATCACAGGAAGAATTAAAATTTCTTTATTTTGCATTCGAAATGTGGTGTGTATCTGTTATTAGAAATGGAAACGATAAATGTTGACTGGAAGGGTGTGTGTTTAGGCAGGAACAATATTTGCATTAATGGGTCAAAAGCCAATGTTTCAAATCAGAAGATTCAGTTGCAGCAAGATCAGTAATCTTTGATTATATAACTGCTGTGGCTCTTCTAAACACATTTTCAATGCAGAAAATATTGATAAATGGTTTTTCTTCTGATTGTGGTCCCTTTCTGCATATGAACTAGTGAGCTCCATAAACGTACAGATTTAAATCCACAGAAGTATGCCACTGTGTACAGCATGCAGTCATGTATGGATTTCTTCACCTAGTTTTTCCCCACTGAGTATTTCAGTGTCTGCTTGACTTCAAGGCTCATAATTGTAACATTTCCCACAGTTCCTTTCTCTATATGGTCGTGTGGGTGACACAATCCCTAGTAAATGGACACACTCCTCTCTCTCCCTGCTTAAACTGCAAGGATTCCGATCAATTAAGGTTAGTCTTTAAAGAGGAAATCCTAGAAAACTACATTTGCTGGGAAAATCATTACTTCCTGTTTGTACAGTCCTTCCTGGTTGGGCTGCCTGTCTCCTGCTTGCACATTTTTACAATGATTGTCAACAAAACCTATTCTACCGTTACCGGGTTGTGGTGTCCAAAATGATCTTTACATTTATAGGTGCAGCTTAAAATAACTGTTTGTCAATGTTGTTTATATTTCTAATGTATTCATGAACATTGCAAACAAGAGTTACAGACTTCATTTTATGCACGATTTATTAATTCCAGCTGGCGACATTGAAATACTTATAAAGAGTTAGAAACAACATTTACACATTCAGTTGGAAACTGGCCAATGTTAACTTGACTTGCTATATTTGAAACAAATAGCAGAAAGATTCATTACTCCAGTTTTATTCTGCTTTATTATTAACATTGAAGGTAATGTTTGTTCTTGTGTGAAATGAAGTAGACGGAAAGGTTTCAACATGGCGTTCAAAACATTTTATTTGGTTGGCGTGGACGGGCAACCAATTAAAGTTGGCTGCCTACATCGTTTAAAAAAGTGATTCTTCATTCTGGCTCACCAAAGAGTTGATGTTACTGTAGAGCTGTTCTTTGTTGGTGTTTTTAGGGGTAGCCTTGCACACGAACACAACATAGATCTGGTTCAGAGCTGGAGTTGGTTTGTTGGGAAAAACTCCTCTTTGGTCGAGATAATTGAACCCATAAGTTCATTTCAACTTAAACGTGGCAGCTATCTATGCAGTGCCATGACAGACTCCAATTTAAAAGATGCAAAAAGACACAACATAATATCACTGTAGTTCCTAGGATTTCTAAAAGTAGAATGGTAGGCAGATCTATTAGTTATTTGGCTCCTTTCCCATGGAACAAGCTCCCAGTTTTAGTCCGTGAGGCACACACCCTGTCGACTGGAATGATGCTCCCAGTGACTGGAATGATGCTCCCAGTAACTGAACATCCCCCATGTCCTATTATCAACTTTTTACTTTCTTTAATATAGAAAGTACTCTTACATCAGTTCTTTTGTTCTTTCTGTGTCTCTGCTCTGTCTTCTCGAACCCTCAGACGGTCGTGGCAGATGGCCGCTCGTACTGAGCCTGGTTCTGCTGGAGGTTCCTCTTCTGTTAAAGGAGAGTTTTTCCTCTCTGCTGTCGCTACATGCTTGCTCAGTATGAGGGATTGCTGACAGACTGTTGTGGTTGGAGTCTGCATCAATGGGGCACAACTGCCAGTCAATGACTCGATGCAATCTGCTGGGATTCCTTAAATTAAAAAAAACTTTTAAACTGATTGTATGTATGATTGAATTTAAATTACTTTTCTTGTAAAGTGCATTGAGATGACATCTGTTGTGAATCGGCGCTATATACAGTAAAACTGAATGGCATTGAATTGACACAGTACAATGAACAGAGGAAGGACAGCGGCTAGTTTAATGAAGCTCTTTTTTATCCAAATGTTGTCATTTATCACTTGGGACAAGAGTAACATTCTCACAGATGAAAAGCATTCATGCAATCTCTTGTCAGATGACAATTGTAATTTGTTCCCTTTTTAAAAAAAAATACTTTCCCAAAAATATATAGTTATTCCTGATAAATTTTTTCTGACAAACTTCCTAGTTGGCAGTGCTGAGCTGTTTTCTTTTGCATTACGGTGAGGGCTAGCTCGACTTAAGGTCTTATCTTAAATCTCACTCTATTCTGCTGTGAAGGGCTTGAATAATGTCAACTCTTATCCCATCTTTGTCCCAGCAGGTCTTCTGCACAACCTGAAGCTCAACTGGCTAATTTCACAGGAAAAGAGAGTTTGTATGTGAAACCTGAAGGATACAGAAATGGTTTAATTAGAAGCCCTGCTTCAGAGGAGGGAGGCTCAAGGGGTGAGAGCTGGACCACGGGGTGAGAGGCATCTGCCCTCACCTACACAGAGGCAGATGGACACCTTTGTAGGGTCCTTTTTATGCTAATAAATATTAAGATCAGATTATTTATAAAACTTGGAAGCATAAGTGCTTGTATCGGTCTTTTCACATCAGGATTATATAGACAAATTCTGAACACAACTGGTTGCACTGGGACACTGCACTTTTTTGAGTGTCGTAGTAAAGGGGATGGAGTTCAAATGGATGTCACAGTTTTCAGATTATCATTTTTAAAAAACCTTTAGAGACTGTGCATCCTTTTCCTTCCACTTGACAATTATGCAACTATTTATCTTTGTTTATCATGAAAACTCACAAAATAAATTGAAATTTGTGGTTGTGTCATGACAAAATGTGAAAACAGGTGCAAAATGCGTTTCCAAGGCAAAGTAGGTCTTAGTTGTGGTGTGACCAAAACAAAAACCTACAGAAATACAAGATCAGGATGTTGTCTAGCCAAGAAATCCCCAATTGGTGTTCATTATAACAAATAAAATGAATTTTGGCCTTGTAGGTGTAACCCACATGACCTAGGGTTCATGAGCTATGCTCTTAGTTTAGTGGGTTGTCTCTTTAATGCTCAGCTCCCCTATTAATCAGCAGCTGCTGCTCTGCAGCTGATTACCACCTGCTGCTTCAGGTAGTGCTGCAGTTCAAACATTTAGCTGCTGCTTTCCACTCAGGAGGTTGCTCGTTGCTGCGGTTACTTGATGGTTGTTTAAAAATTCAACCTAAGAGATAAAGAAACTACAACTGTTCAGAGCAAACTGGGAGTGGAAATAGGAAGGATTGACATCTTGGTTAGTTTTACAGATCAGTTTCTTCAACTCAAGTTCTGTTATATTATCTTTATTGACCAAGTCATATCATCATAGATTCATGTTCCATAAACCCTGGCTTCAACTGTAATTTTTGACATCCCTCTACTCACCGGTGAGTCAAGCAGATCTTGTTTTCCACCACTGGTGCTGCATAACAGTAACCAAGCCTCAAACAATAAATCACATGGTCAGCATGGATTGGAATATTTTTTTTTTTTTTTTTTTAGTGCTTGGTCTTCATTTGATTTGATATTTGAGCTGAATGGTTAATACTTTGGTTTTACTTTCAGTAATCCTTTGTTTCCTTTTGATTTGTACCATTCTAGCTGCACTTTTGATTTCACACTATATAATTATTAATAGTGCGGTATTGATTTGGTTTAACACCACCAATTAGTTGTAACATTTGATTTTTTTTTTTTTCCATTGGAATATGGACTGACGCTTAGCTTTATGCTAATGAGATTAAATTTAAGTATGTTCAGTTTAATTTTGAATTTGTGAAGCTTCAAACCTTTTTCTTCATATTTATATATATATATATACTTTCTTTGATATTCCTTTTGAATATCAGTTACTTTGTAGTATTTCATTGTTTAAGTTAACTTTGTTAAAAAAAATTTTTTAGTCTGTATGATGAATTGTTTTCTCTTTGGTCTCATTTTAGGTCAGGTTTTTTGGGAGTGTGTTTTTTTTCTTTTTTTTCCTTATGTCTACTTTATTTTTTTTTTCTCCCATGTGTGGACTCTTCAATTGGATTCAACCTGTTTCATCTGGATGGCGAGCTACCCATGTTCTACTACAAAAGGAGTAGGAAATAACTAATTTTGGTTAACAGGAGAACCGGACCTTGGAACTGACTGAACTCTTTGACCTGAATCCTGAAGAGATTCCCTGAACCACACACACTTACGCGTGTGCTTGTCCTTTGTTGTTGGATGTTTTTCCTTTAAACAGTTCTTTGTTTTGCATGTCATTTGTCTTACATTTTTAAACTTATTTTTGTGTCCTTGACTCACTCACACACTTTGGCTCCATAGCCGAACCTGGTTCTGAATGTCAAAATTCCATCTATTGGCAAAAGTCAGATAAGTGATCCTGGCTCTAAATAACGCACTACATAGGCATATTGCAATTCATGAGATGGGGCTGTCATCAAATTGTGGTTTAATTTTTAGGAGCTTGTTTTTATCAAAAGAGCCTTAAGAAACATGATTTCAGACTTAAGAATAATGTTCCTCAAAGACTGCAACCATTTTTTTGCTTGTAGGATATAAAATAAGAAATGAAATTTGCTTCTGAATGAAAGATGTTTGCTGCTCTAAATCACTTTGAACAAATTGAATGCTAATTTTAGAAGCTATTGTTGCACAAAGGCAATTTTGATTCTAATTAAAATGAAAAAGAACATTAGTGATAGTTTTCTGTTTTAGATAAAACACATATATGGTTCTATTATGTCATTGTTAATTCATGAAAACTTCAGATTAATTATGGATGCTCTGAGACCAGCGCTCTTATGCCTACACTTTGTATTGAGAGAATAGCAGATCATATCAGACCAGTTTGCTTTGGTGTTCAGCTAGAAGCCCTTTTTCCAGGGACTGGTATTGCACATGTCTTACACCCTCATGTATGCAAGTGTGGTTTGCTCTTCCTTTCTGTAAAATATTAAGTTTCTCTATATGAAGATGACAAAAGTCTGGTCTTACTGGACCTGTGAATGTAACTTGTTTTAGTGGTGTAGTTTGATCCAAATGAACAGCTTATTGGTTTTACATTGAAATTATTAATAATTGCTTCAGAGTAAGATATGATTAGCATACTTGCCAATGAACACTCATTATATTCTGCTGTTTTAAAATGGGGATAATTAAGATCTAGAGTGAAATTATTTCCACTTATAGGTGAGACTGGCCTCAAGCAAACTGGAGGCTGTGGTCTATGCATCTTTTGGAGATCCTGAATAATCAAGATGATCATCTCCCTCAGCAAGTAGGTTTTTCTGCCCTTTTCAAGAGAAATTACCATAAACATAGCTAATTGTAATGGGGGGAACCAATGCATCAGAAATTATGGGGAATATGAGTGTGACGCTGAAGAAGGCTTAAATAAAGCATCTTTAGATTTTCTGCACCAAAAGCTGCAGCCTAAGTAAGCGGGTAAAATGGCCTTTTGTGTGATTAGTTGATCCTCATTCATAATGGAATTGTTAGTTTTGTAATCTTTATACTCCCATCATACCATTGTCTGTCTGCCTTATGTTTCATTGGCCAATAAGATTCCTTTCATTAGGTATAAAGCGTATATAACATTGTAGTATAAATAATTTGATCACAAGATAAGCTACCATGGATTTTATTTTTTAAATGTCAAACCATTGACATCTACTCTCTGAATAATTTCGGCTACAAATTTTAAAATTGGCTCTTTAACATGAGGAAAAAAGAAAAATGAGCCATTGAAGTTAGAACAAAACTGGTATATCCTGTTCTGAATCATATAAATTCAATACCCTTAATCACAATATACATCTTTTGAAAACTGAACAAACAAAACAAAATGGACACTCAACATTTACACTTTGACTAAAGATTTTTTATAAACTCAAGCAATAGTGAGATTAAGATGTAATATGACTTTGGATGACAAAGTAATCATGATCATTTTTTAAATGTAAAACTAAATCCTATTTGTTAACCCAACTATGACTTGGCTTGTAATTCAGGATATGAGTTCTTTTCAGCCCACCCTTTATTAGCCCCCAACCTGGGCTTTTGAAGGTGCTCGTAATTCTGAAGATTTGCTCCAACAATAGTTCTCTCTAGAAAGTCAATCTAAAACTGTCAAGTAAAAGATTTTTCTCTAACCTCTGCATTTGCTGTGTTTGTGGCTAAAGTGTGAACAACTGTGACCTGATGCAAAATCAGGTTCTCAGTTACTCAAACATGTGGGACCTAATGGGCAGAATGAATCCTGTGGGTATTTTAAGTGAATAGTTTTGTAATTCTAATGTAGAAATAAAGCAAATGGTGAGAGAAAAAAAGGAGCTGATAACATTGTTTCATGAATTGTCTTGTCATCTATATTCAAACACATTCATAAACACTAAAAGGCAACACAGTTAATATAACCATAAACCAAATAAATTACAAGGAGCAACTTTACAGAATAATCCATTTTAATATCAGTGTGAGGTCACCAGGCAGTAAATACCGAGGTAAGCTGCAGCAATGCATGGCTGCTGAACACTGTAGTGAAAATAAACTCCTTTTGGTGTCTGTAGAGATGGAATTAAACCCAGGGTCAAGATCTCATTTCTCTGCTTTGTTCTTGCTCTCTTTTGGTTTCTGGTGATTTCTTCGGTTTATGTTGTGTGACATGTAGTGTTAACCCGACTCATTTCAGTTTTTCCTGCTCCCTCTCTGAATCGAGTGAATTGCTCTCAAGCTCTCAAAGCAATAATAAACAACTCAGCTGCACACACAACGAAGAATTTCTCCAGAGCAGAAAACTTAGTTTTAGTGCAATATAGATTTTAACAGAGCATGTCATCCTCTCTCAACATGCTTGACATGGCTTTTTATTTCAGAAAGCACCCCTAATTGTTTAAAAGATCAAAATGGATCAGACGTGTTTTAAGAGTCACTCATCCTGACTGATCCTCAGTGAATGTGAAGTCTGTGTACCAGAGGAGCTCCCATCAGCAGGCACAGAGCTAGATGCAAAATATTACTTCGCCCCTTAATGAAGCTACTGTAATCACACTTGTGCAGGATGGTCGTTTCTCATTAGCACACCAGTTGAAGAAGTGCAGTGCAGTTTCTTTGATGTTGTCAAAGATCCTCACAACAGTGTTCAGAACAAAGCCTGTCTTCCATTGAGACAAGGGGAGGAGTACGCTTCCTCCTTAAGCTGGATGTCAGGAAACAGTCTGATTTGTGAAGCGCTTTGTTTTGCTTCTCAAACAAATGATACCAAAAGTTTTGAAAAACATTAAATATGACGAAAGCCCTGACTGCTGCAGTGAATCATATGGTAATTGCATTAAAAACACAAATGTATTTAAAATGAAATCAGCCTTTATAAATGACGTGTTATATTTATCAATTTTAAATCTATCAAATCTGTCTGGAAACTAAATTCTGTCATTGAGCCTAAAGTGAAAAAAGGAATGAGAGGAAAATATTATGAATATCACTCCCAGTAACATTTCCAATGGAAATTAAATGATTGTATCTTTTCTACTAAGTGAATCAATTATTAAACAACTATTGATCAGACTAATATAATTAAGGTTAGTTAAGAAGACAAAAATGAAATCTAACTATTTAAACAGAAATCCTGATAGGAAATTTAAAATGAACAATTATCTTTAGGTCTTGAAAATAAAGATTTAATGAAATCAAATGGCCTCTTTTTCTCTGGAAAAATACATTGGAGGTTTACGTGCATAATTTGGATTTCTATACAGTCTTTCCCCAGTATTAGCAGGAGTAAGGAACACAGCCAATCGTCAAAAGCTAAAATCTGGAAATAATTTAGACCCCATCTAAAAATGTTATTAACTGCCTATTTTAATCGTTTAAACACAAACTATACCTTAATATGCATTGATGCACACTGTGGAAACTTTTTTTAGCACTGCCATAGAAGCTAACATCTACAGGCTTCTCTATTTCCGTACAGCCAATCGGCGCCAAAGAAACTAAATTCTGCTCTTGGATTGGCTGCTTTACACACAACAGCCAGCATTTCAAGGAGCATTGTGCATCAGCATTTTAGCATCGCAAGCTGCATTTCTTTTTCAGGCTGGGTTGGTCGAGTGGTCAGTCCATCATTGCCTTCTGTCTGGCACCACCACCATCTCTTCCACTGTCTCCCTGGATAGAGTAATTTTCTTGTAGGCTCTGACATGCATCGAAAAATATGAAGGAAGCAGTTTTAACCTGTTAAAAATTCTAATTTACTTTAAAAAGCATTCTTCTGAATTCAAATTTTGCTGAATGCTTCAAACATTTTATCATAACTAAAACGTTGCATTTTGGAAATTCTCAAGAGCATAGTCTGTGCAATAAATAAAACAAGTGGGTGGACTGGCCATCTGGCATACCGGGCATGTCCTGGTTGGTGGGTCGTTTACCCAATGTGAGCTGGTCCGGTCCGCTATGTTTTTTTGGTTTTTTTTCTCCCTCTCTCTAAATTCCCTCCAATTGAGCCGGCCAATTGGCCACAGAGTGCTAGCAGTGTGTTGCTAGCATCAACACATATTATTTCTATGTTTGTCATTGTCAATCAATTATGGGCTCACAGTGCTGTTAATCACAACAGAAACCAGGGTGGGAGGGACCTAATGGCATGGGCCGGAGTGACGACACGGGCTGTTGCTGAGCTGAAAATGGAGAAGCATAAGAAAAATGCCTAAAAAAAATGCTTAAAGCTGCAGTAGGTAAGTCTGAGAGGAGAGCAGACTTAGCTTGAAAATGTAAACCCAAACAAGCTTCACATCACTCCCTCTCCGATGCACTCAAGCCCCGCCTCCAATGCCCTCCTCCCTCCTGCTGCGCTACTGGAGTGACTTCTGACGCGACTCAGAAAACAAACTTTCGTGAATATTTCCTAACAGTAAACCACATATGACAACATTAGCTGTGAGTGCACGGATGATCGCACGTGCTGCGGAGGGTTACTGTAATACCACCACGAAAAAAACAAAACAAATATTAATCAAGCAAGGGTAATTACCTGTCAAGCAGAAACATTGCCAACTTGGAATCGGTTTTAAACGCTTTCAGGTCTCTGTAGCTCCCTCCACCTCTCAAAGGCTACGCCAATATTTACCCTCGTTTTATCTCGGGCTCGGTCAACTTCTTTCTTCTTAGCTTTTTTGTCCTCCTCTGCCATCTTCTTTTTAATTATCTTAGCCGTATATGTTGTTGTTGGCAGCGGCGGTACGGGCAGTTTTTCTTTAGGTGACTGTTGCTCGGCCATAGCTAACTCCTAGCTCCTTGCAGAAGCGCAGCCAGTTGCGTAGTGGTTGCGTAGCAGAGCGAGGGGCGGGTCGCGGTGTGTGTGTGTGTGTGTGTGAGGAGTGATAGATAGATGTCAGACACTGCTTCAGATGCTGCACTGGCTCTGATTGTGTGTTTTCTATCGGGTGTGGTGGATTCTTGCAAATCGCAGTAGGGGCTGTATGCCTGACCAATTGAGCTGCTTTTTTTTAACGGGCTACATTTTGAGACATGTCCAAAACAAAAACGTTTTTACATTGAATGTGATGTGACCTAAATAACTGAATACCTGTGACAACATATTAGCCCTGAGTTGAAGGGCTGTGACTGTTAGTAGTTTTGGTCAGGCATGGACAGGCATACCGGGCACTGTAATAATTTAAATAGAACCATATCACTAATTAAAATAGCGACCGCGTTGGCCCATTGGCTGTTTTCTCAAAGCACATTGGGCTAATCCAATGAAATCTTTCAGCCCTCCTTAGCCACGCCCCTCCCTCCTTTCTGCTGAACACATCAGCTTGGCCTCTGACACAGAGATAAAGAAACAAAAACTTTTTCTGGGATATGGGTCCGATTTAAAGTTTCAAATGAGCAGCAGACTACAGTTAAATGCAAATAGCCTGACAGTAAAAATTTAAAAACAAAAAAAGCAAGTGCGTTTTGTGACTTTCTTTTCACAAACAAAACTGCACTGAAGTTGGTTTCAGGTTGAAAATTTGACAGACCTTCATCCCGGTTTGACAGACTTTTATTTTTTAGCATTTAACCAAGTTCTGACATCGACACAGTGGCTGGATCAGCTCTGTGTGTTCACTGCTAAGCAGAGTGCTTTGGTCAATAAATTACTGAAGAAAGTAAAGTGTCACCAACTTTCACTTAGTGTGATTCAGTCACACCAAACTAATGCAGGATAGTTAGACAATTCAGATAACTTGTGTAATTTAATATGGTTATTTTAATGGAAACAATTAGTTTTAAAATAAATTTTACATTATGTGACTTAGTCAGAATTTATTTTTTACATTTTATTTTTAGATGGTTGTCTCTTTCTGTTGTGAAAAGGTATCAAAGATTTTGTAGCACTTCACCTTTAGGCTTCACATCTGTCCACACACAGTGGAGTTGTTTGTCTGCTCATAAATTACATGTAGTTTAAGCACATGCAGCTTTGACTTATAACTATTTTCTTGATATCTACTTTTATTCTCTCATAGGTCACAGTCTTATATTTAAAATGAACACAATATATAATATGACAATATTTTGGAATCTATGTAAAAAAAAAAAAAAAAAAAATTATTATTATTATCAGATTGATCCAGCATAACTGACTTCAACTCTGCTTTCTGTCTCCCTCAGTGCCATTTGAGGTCTTAATTCTACATGGATAAATGCTCTTACTGAAGGCATAATTGTGTATTTGTATAAACGGTAAATTTTTTATAAAACATTTAAAAGACGTCTTTAGCAGTATTTATTTGACATCCAATCGCACTTCAAGATGGGAAATTAGCAACTCTGTGAGTAGTGTAGGCTGCTGCAAAAATGTGTTTTTTAAAACAGTACAACACACACATATATCCTCTTGTATGCTGCTGTGCTCTGCATGTTTTGCAAATGATTATGGTGGGCCGCCATGACAAGAAATGCCTGGGCCACTTTTTGGTCCCAGTCCAGCCCTGAACAAGTATACCAGTTTTTGTATGTTTTTAGCATAATAGTATTTGATTTGCTGTAAGACTATGATTTTAGAGGTAGAATCCCAATCGAACAACACATTGTCATAGTCAGGACTTATGGAATAAATTATTGTTCCTGGGATAAAAAAGAAAATGCATTATATTTGAAGAGGATTTCACTGACCTGCCTTTTTCCAGTTTATGCAATAATCCTAGCTTTTGACGTGCTTTGAAATGACTCTCTAAGGCTGGACATGTGAGTCCAATGCAACATAATGGTGGAGAGAAAGGAGCAGAGTAAAAGTTTGTTGAAATCAGGGGACTAACACTTATTTGCCTTGACGCATTTTAGATTGTCTGGCGGTGTTTTGGTCACACATGGAAGCCCCCTACATTGGAGCTGATTAAAAGGCACCATCACTCTGGTGCCTTTATTAGAGCAGCTGCAGGGAATAATACCAAACACAGGCTTTTGTATTTGTTTGCATACCTGTAGGGCAGTGGAATTTGGTTAGCTAGCCATGCACTCTTTACTCACTGCGCATGAAAGGAAACAATTATAGAAAGAAAAAAGAGGGGAAAAAAGAAATTAATTTGAGCTTAGACTGTCATGCAGCCTACTCCTCCCACTTAAAGCTTTGTGTCTGAAATTTCTTTGGTGTTATCAGTGTTTGAAAAACAGTGTGAAGGTAAAGAAAAGAAAGGATGACAGCTTTCTCTTCGGCACGAGGTCAGCTTGTTGCAGAAGCCATGCTGCTAAAAACAAGCTTTTCCCTTTTATTCCAGGTCACATACCACAGAAGAAGCTCTTGAAGGGAAAGCTCACTGTTTATTATTGAGTAAACTATGATTTTTGGCTAAATGTAAAGAAGTTCTTTATATCCACAAAACTTAATAAATTCCAATGTGTAATTCATTTTTAGGATACCTGTCCATACATTTACCTCTAGTGTGCATCCACTAACCAAATCATTTCTTAATTGAACAAAAACCCAGAATAAGTGCCAAGATAAATACACACAAAAAAAATACCTTTAGGTATCGTCAATATTCAACAGGTTGATAGCAGAGGGAATTAAGGACTTAGAGTAGCAATTAGTTCTGTACTTGGGCACAATAGAATGCTGTTTTGAAGACAATAGTAGAGATTCTGCTAAAAGGATGGGGTCAGGCTGACTGATTTTTCCAATTATTTGTTTCTTTCAAAGAATCCTCAAGTCTCTCTGCTGGAGTCCAATAATGTTGGAACAATTCACCATACTATTTAGGATGTTTTTGTCCTCCACTAACAGCCCATTAAACCAATAGAAAACTGAAAATGTTAAAATGCTCTCAGTTTAAGATTGAAACATTACAACAGTGAAGCCACCGCAGTTAATAATCCTCCATCGGCCCCTTTTGACAATCAGATCTGTGTTTACATCAAACTGTAATTTATAATCAAACACAGCACCAAAACACTTGCAGGAGTCCCTCAACTTTCTCATTGTGAATGCTGCTCACTTCCAGAACTGTCTAAACTTAAAATCAATAAACAGCTCTTTTTTGTTTTTGACACATTCATTTCAAACCATTTAAAAAAGACAGGTAAGACCTCATTATAAAAAGCAAGTGGAGCAGAACACAACAGTGTGGCAAGGATAAACTTAAAAGCCTCTACATGGACATATGTGCAGATGCACAAACCCGCTGGAGCAAAGGTTTGTCTGGTACTTCAAAATAAGACAATCAATTAAAATGCACAGCTGCATTTTGTTAAAAGTAGAATAATAATTAGGAAATATAATCCTTTCATCCAAGTGCTTCTGTAATCTATTTAAATTGAAAAGCTTTGCATCTTTAAAAGTATATTCCACCCCTAAGTGAAGTGTAGTGAGTTGCCATATACCCCAAAGTCAGATAAATGCATCAGGGACTTCAGACATTCTCCTATCAATCTTTGTCATTATCCACGTGTAACCCAATACTGCGACACTTCAACAAAGCTCAATATATGTGGGTTTCAAATTGGCGTCAGAAGGTCAGTAGATACATTTCCATAGCTAATCATAAAGTCAGTCAACTATATTTGTAATATATAAGATTTGATTTTAATTTGTGACTAACAATAAAATACCTGATGAAAGAACAATCTTAATCATACATATTAGTACAGTTAGAAGCAGGAATGGGCTTGGTGCTGGTATGAAGATAGAAGTTTTAAAATGGTATATTTTAAAACCATAAAGTTCTATCATGCCTTTTACTGATTTAAAGCGCTTTCATTGAGATCCAGGAAAAACAGCCTTTTCCAACTTTTTTTTTTTCTGGTTGTTTGAAGCATGAGGTAATACCACAATGCCTCTCCTCCTTCTATTGCTGCAAACTGCCAAACAGCTGGCTGAAAGAAGACTTCCAAACTGTTTTGAATGTAGCTGTTTGTAAAATATTATTATTAATGGTTAAGAAAATGACAAAACTATAATTGCGTGTCTTCTGGAATTGGCATGATGTTGATGAATTATTTACAGGGATTAAATCTTCCATAAAATATACTGTTTTATTGATGAATGTTAGAATGTAAAGTGCAGGTTCAATATATAAACTGACCAACCTTATCAACAGGTACACCTGCAACAAATTAGCCAGTCACATACAGCAATCCAGAGCATTTACATGTGGTGAAGATAACTTGCAGAAGTTCAAATTGTGAATCAGAATAGGGTAGAAAGGGGATTTAAATGACAGCTAATTTTTTGTGGTGGTTCAAGCCAAGAGTGTCTTGTGCCAGTGTCTCAGAGTGTCTCGACTGTCTCTTGGGTTTACAGAGAATGGCCAGAAAATGACAATGTCTGGCGAGAGGCAGTTTTGTGGATAAAAATAGCCTGTCTTGTATCAGCAGTTTAGGCTGATGGTAGTGGTGGCATTGGGGATACTTTATTGGCACATCAATTGACCATTGTTTAGTCTACTTGAGAATTTTTGCTGACCATGTCCATTGTTTATATTTTCTGTTGGTTACTTGGAACAGGATAATGCACCATGTCACAAAGCTCAAATCATCTCAAACTGGTTTCTTGAAACTAACAATGACTTCACCGTACCCCAGTGGCCTTCACAATCACCAGATAAGAATCCAATAAGTACCTTTAGGATGTGATAGAAGAGGAGATTTGCATCACTGATGCACAGCCAAGTAGTCTGCAATGACTGTGTGTTGCTGTCAATTAAACCAAAATATTTGAGGAATGTTTCAGAAACCTTGCTGAATGTATGCCGTGAGGAATATAATAAGTTCTGATGTTGAGAGAGGTAGAAATCAGAGGTAGCAAGGATAAGCTAATGAAGCGGCCAGTGAGTACTTTTGCATCTTTAGTTCTTTTGGAGGCAACAAACCGATTTAAACTGAGGTACTAAATGCTCAATGATGTTCAGGGATCAGTGCTCTAATCTGCCAATGACCACACCAGTACCCACTCTAAACCTGTTTAATTACACCACCAGGAAATCAACTGTCAGCTGAGGAAAATTAAGGTTTTAATTTAATTAAGGATATTACCACACGCCGTTTGCATGGTAAAGGTCTGAAGCTCCTTGCAAACTGGATCAGCCTCAGTACGTCTCTAGAGGACAATTAAAAGCTGATTGCTCCACTTCTAACATAAAGGTTTTTGGCCTGAGTGAGGACACTCAGTGTTTACATGGCAATGATGCAATATTTAAATGTCACCTAACCTCTGAAAAAAGTAGTCTGCAATTCTGGTGGTGAGATTTCCTGAAGGCTGTAAGTTAAAATCAGTGCCTCCTCGAGACGCTGCACTCGCATGTCTGATTTTATCAGCATTTTTTTTACTTGTCTTGTATTACTCAGGTAGACGTGCATTAGAATCACTTATAGAATTTTGCACTTTTTTATGTCAAATTTTCAGCTACTGAATTCAAAACCCCAACAATTAACATATATCTTATAGTGCCTTATTATTCACACTTAAAAGATTTTCTCGTATTGTCACATTAAAACGCATTTTCCTTTCACTTTTATTTAGTGTTTTTTTATTGTTGTCTATAAAATCCCAATATAAAACTTTGCTGTTTAGATGTAATAAAGTTCAAGGAGTGTATGTTTGGAAGGCACTGTACATTGTGGAGTTGATTTTTGTTTGAGCGTAGGACAAAACCTTCTTTGCTGGTTTTTCATCTCTGTGTATGTAAAGCGAGTAAACTTCATGTATATAGCACTTTTTACAGGTCAAAAGCTACAAAGTGTTTACAGTCATAAAAACCAAAGAAGATAACACAAAGCCTACAAACCAGTCAAAAGCCAGTCTGAATAAGTGAGCTTCTGCTTGGTTAAAAGCTAGAATTTTCCTAGTAATTATCCAAAACTGCACATCTATTGTATCCCTAAAATGAAGGGCAAAATGGATTAATGTGATACACAAATCATGAGTACACTGATCAGGCATAAGAATATAGCAACTGGGAGGTGGAGTGAAGAAACGCTTGTTTCTTTATGAGGACACCTGATGTTATGTGGGATATATTAGGCAGCACGTTAGCATTTAATCCTTGAAGTTGATATGTTTGAAAAAGGAAATGAACATTTTAGGATTTAAGAGACTTTTGCCAGGCTGAAATTGTGATGGCAAGATGAATGAGTCAATCAACTACAACACTGTTACTTCTTTGGTGTTTTGATGGTCTGCAGTGGTCTGTACCTCTCAAGTCATCCAAGAAAAGAACAGTGATGAAGCAACAAGTACATGGGCAGCCAAGGCTTGTTGATGGATGTGGAAAAACGAGGCAGACCTGTGTGGTCCAATCCAACAGACAAACTATGTAGCACAGATTGCTGAAGTTTTTGCTGCTTCTGATTGAAGGGGGTCAGAATATACAGACCATTGCTCATTTTTTACACATGGGGATCCAGACTAGTTGGGTTGTCTATGCTTAGCCCTGCCCCCTGCTAACGGTGCAAACTGTGCTCCAGTTTTGATGCTTTCTTGCCCACTGAGCAAGGAAAGAAGATGGTCCGTTATGATTCAACTCTTCTGCTGCATCACTTACCTTAGGAGCATGTGGCTTTATGATGGCAGTGTGAGACTTTTGGTAGTGTTCTGCTGGAAATCCTTGGGACCTGCTGTCCATGTGGAGTTAATTTGCCATATACCTACTTATGCATTGTACCAGATCATATCCAAACTTTCATTGAAACTGTATTCCCAAATGGTTGTGACCTTAAGGAATATTACTTGAATGGAGCCCAGCAACGACTTTAACTTGGGCTTCAAATTCCTATCCTACAGCATACCATCAGGGCTCCAGTGGAGTCCATGCCTTCAAGGGTCAGAGGGACTAATGCACCATTAGGCAGGTGGTCATAATGTTATGCCTGATCAGTGTACATTCAGAGTGAATGGTGGTATTTATGTTGATCTTCATCTGTTGCAGTAGCATGTTTCTGCAGCTTAATCCAAGCTTCAGTGGCAAAGAAGAATTCTGGGTTTTATAGCTCTCAGGTGACACAACAGCTATCGACTGAAAGCTGGAGCCTCTTCTGAGTCCTGATTACAGCCACTTTGTGACACCTGGGGGACTGAGAAAGACGTCTTTCAAACCTGTCATAAATATTCACAGCAGCTTAATTGTGCGTGCTGAAGTGGTATAAAGACCCACCAGTGACGCACTTGAAGAAAAGCTGATGCCACAGAATGGAGAGCTCCAGAACCTTGCCTGGACGTGACTTGTGAGAAACTCACAGGAACCACTCTTCTTGGAAAGATTGTGCGCGGTCATACACCAAGCCTCTCCTATATGCTCTCGGCGTGTCTGCTGTATGCTGTGGCAGCTTTCTTAAAACTCAACCTCCTGCCATTGTTCACCAGTGCCTTCACTTATTGACTGCCTCCCTAATTGCAGCCTGCACAAACAAAGCGTGGAGGGGACTTGGCAGTAAAAAATGCTCAGATAATTAGTTTGCTGGGGGGGGGGTTCTGCGGCTGTGGACATTGATCTGATGGTTTGCTGTATTGAATGGGTAAGGGAGGTACTCCTGTGACGGTGACAGCGAGTCTGTCTCATGGATCACAGCTTCTCGTCAATACCATTCCTCCTCTTCAGTAGTGTGCTGTGAAGCATTTCCTGCAACGACACCGGTGCCATTTGATTTGCAGTATTGCTGGGGAGGCATCCATTGCATTTTACTATTTATTCAACAGTTTTTATCATTGTTGGAAAACATGCAAAATGGTGCTAAAGTCAGGGAAGCGTAAAATGAAAAATGTCTTCTAGGTAATCTTTCTCTAAACTGATGGGGTTTGTATCTGCGCTGTTTTTCAGCTGTGAGACACACGAGTAGAATCTCAATTGTTTATTTTCTTCTCTCTTAAGCTTTGGGGGGTTGTGTGTGTGTTTGCTAGTTGTAGCAGGAATAAAGATGAAGGTTTTAAGGGAGGTGTTGGTGTGCAGGTGCACTATGCGCAGGGGAGGTGACCTTGGCCATGGTCGGGACTGCAGAGATCGGCCAGCCATCTGTCTTGGGCCACGAGGAGGTGACCCAGCATCATTGTTTAGTCCGAGTGAGCACACTAGGGTCACTGGGAGAGCCGTAACTCCTGACTGGGGAATAGTGTGGGGTGTCCGAGTCTTGCAAACACCCAACTAAAAAGGGAATCACAATGAAGTCCAGAAGCTCACAGCACAAAACATTCTTAATTTTTTTAAGTCTTTAAATCTTTAAAATGTGCAATTCTTTATGTTTAGACACTTCTGTACCCCCTATGTTGCCTCTTTATTCTCTCACTCCTTTTATTTCTGCCAAGTAGCCTTGGTTGTAATTATTCTGTCATTTTGATGTTGTACCCTATAACCCCTTAACCATTTGTGAGGCCTTTTATTGAAGACATTAAGAGGAGAAGCGATTTGGAATAATTTGCTTCTTGACTCAATTCGGAACAGGGTTTTAATCTTCATTTTAAAGGCAATATTCACCCAAAACTGTTTCCCCGTTTTTAATTTGCCATGTGTCAGTTTGCCTGTCGTTTGACAACTTGACAAGTGGAAACTACTACCAGGGCAGTATCTCGGAAGGTTTATTGGCTTCTAAAAAAACTGGTTTGGCGGAAGAAGGTACCTGCAAGAGCTGTGGGTGTACCTATGTATTCTTTGCAGATTTATTTTTAGGCAACCCGTTGCATATTATGGTTAATTCTATGGTATATGTATAGATTGAAGATTCAGAATCACAACACCCAACAACATAAACAAATGGACAAATAATGTAACTGCTTCAAATTTGGTGGTTGACAATTCCAAAGAACGGGTCTCATTTTTGTAAAAGGAAATTTGCCTTGACCTTCTCGTCATTGCCTTGTTCTATTTTATTATTTCTAAACATTTAGTTTTGGTGTAAAGGCAAATAATAAAATACGTCCATCTGCAATAGAAACGTAATTGCTATTTAATAATTGTTTTGTTTATTGTTTGTCTATGAATTATTTTTACGTTTTTTTTCTTCTCTGTAAGGTGACCTTTGGTTTTAGAAAGGCACCCTCAGTTATTATTATTACAAACAGAAGTGAATATTGTTGCTCACAAAAAGACTGCGGCTTCATAAAACTTTGACAAAATATGATAGGTGTAGATTTGCTCTGTCAAGCATGTATATAAGACAGGAAATGTGTTTCGAAATGTTCAAGAAAAACATCATATTACTCAAGCTCTTATTCTGATCACATATTTGTTGCCAGCCTTGTTAAAAATCTGTAAAAACCCTCAATATACATTCCTTTTATTACAGTAGCATAAGCCTTACATTGAAGAAAAGGAAATGTCAACCTTAGATGCAGTTTTGTGTAAGGAAAATAATACAATGTTAATTCATTTTTTTAACAAAATCGCCAGTGTACAATTATTTGTGTATTTAATGGATTTCACAAGGCTTTCAGCAGACAAAGGGAGTAATCACTGAACACTGTTCTTGGCACAATCACTCTAAATTGTCCACGGTCCTAGGCCCTCTCCTGTACTACATTCTCTTCAGCTCACCACACAGGTGGGACTTCAGTCTTTCAACAAATATGATCACGGAATAAATATCTATGTGTCCAGTGAAGTGAATTTTTCTGACAAAGCCCACAAAATTGTAACATAAATTGGCCTTGTATTCTGAAGGGCCATGACTTCAAACAAGGATTACGATTTCTCCAACACATATAACAGAGGACGTAAGATGATTTTCCACATATCCAGCCTTTGTTTCATAGCCAAGCCACCTGGAATGTTTCTTGCTATAGTGCCAGGTATGCTAGTATAGGGTCACCATATTTTGATTTCCAAAAAAGAGGACACTTGGCACAGTCCTGAAACACTGTCACGACTGTGACCAGACTTTTGATTTTAACATATTTAAAGCATGCATTTTTCATGTGGTTAGAATGAACAGTTCACTTCAGATATGCTTTCACAAGTGCAAAAATTACTTTAAAACCTCTATAAATTAATTAATAATAGAAACAATTAGTCTTCCAAATTAGAAAATTTACCAGAAACAATAATATTTCGCTTTTTAAGTCAGACAAAAATGAAACAAAAAATCTGAAATAACATTCTGAAAAAAACTGGTATTTTCTTTTCAATGTGATAATAAAAGTAAAAAGCAGCAGTCTCAAAAACACTAATGCCTGGTCCATTTTTTAGATTTTATCTTCAGCCTCCTCAGTCAGTTTATAGATTTATTATTATTATAGATTTTGTTTCCATGTGGATCTACTGGATCTTTACCACTTTTGTCACAGACAGAAACACATATGCCAGCTATGCCAGCTCTGTTTGTCTGTAAAGCTATCCTACACTTGCGCTTTATTATCTTGTAAACAGTCGCAACGTCGTGCGTGCAGCACGGTCTGTTACGTCTATGAAACGGTTCAGAACCATCCACGAAGCAGCAGCTCGGTGAGGACGATAGATGAGAGAAAATGTGTCGTATTGCATGCATCGCACCAGTCAATTTAAGTATGCTTATTAGTCCCCTTAGAAACGATGAAAACCCGGACATTTTCATCAATCTATGAAATGCCCTCGGACGCCCTGGACCGCACGTGAAAAGTGGACATGTCTGGGGAAAAGAGGACGGTTGGTCACCCTATGCTAGTATCCTGAAAAACATATGTAGCACACGTCCTACTGAGACGAAATGAAGATTTTGTAAAACATCACATCTTAGAAGTGAATGTATGTTTTGATGTGATGCCGGTTAGAATAGTGCATGCATATTGGAATCAAGTACATGTAATTCAGTGTTTTGTTGCGTCATGACCAGGTCCTATTTTTGTTGTTGTTGTTGCAATGTCACTATAGTCACTTGTTTTATTTGACTTTGTTACTGTAAAGGATCAAATGACAATGTGGAAATAAAATTTCAATGCATCAGGTGCCCTCATGTGTTTAAATAATTATTAGCCAAATAATAAATAAACGAGACAATGTGTGTAAAGTGCCTAAATCACATTAACCTAAATTTTGTTATTATTGGGCTGTTGCTGCAATGTTTGATTCAGAGAAATATCAATTCTGTAGCAGTACAACAACACATCCAGTATGCATGGCATGTGAGAGCTGCAATGCTCAACTAGAATAATTTTTCTACATGTTATTTTCCAATAGCATCGCTTCTTTCTACCCCTTTGAAATGGAAGGTACTTACCCAATCGTGTAAATTGGTATTAGTTTCATCCGATCAAACACATTAAAAAGGAAAAACCATTGATTCAAACTTTAGAGACTTGCCAAAGCAGATCTGGTTAATAAAACCCATTGTGGTTTGTAAAATTTTTTTTTTTTTACTACTCCTGTCCTGTCTTATGTGGTAACCAGAGAGCAGCCCAGGACCAAATGGAGTATCGCAGCAGACAAAGAAGTTTGATGAAGCAGTCACTCTGACAGGGAGGTGACAGACATGCAATCAAGGTGTTAGATGATACGTGGGTCTAAATGTCTCTCCTTTCAGTATAATCACAACCCTATATCTCAAGTTTTTCATGGCAGTTTCAATCACTACCCCCGTTTTCTTTCACACCAGACTTGACTCTCTCAGCTTGTTCCTCTTATTATTCATTCTAATGACAAGTTTCACTTCTCACCTTGTGCTCATTAGTCACCCCAGTAAGCAATAACACCATTGCAGCTCGGTCTATAAATTCACAGTTGCATGCTCACGTGAATGAAGGGCTTTTGTCAGAAAGCTGTCACATGAAACCCGCTTATTTTGCTGCATTTGTTTTGTGCTGCTGAAGAATGTGTGTGTTATTTGCGGGGAAAAAAAAGTATAACTGTGCAATTATGTGTTAATTGCGGCACGGTTCAAAGGCCCAGCTTCCAACTTCCTGGACTCCAGCTGGACTTAGGAATTTAAGTGCTGCAAATGTGAGCAAGATCAGAGGTCCTGGTCAAGCTGTGGCTTGTCGACTGCTAAAAAGGATAAGAAGTGACAGGGTAGCAAGAGCCTTATGAAAGTCGCCATAAAATGGGTTTATGGCTTAGATAGTAAAACTGTCCACTTCTTGTCTCTTTACTTTGTCTCAGCAGCACTGACCTAAAGTGCTACAGTGCTAACTTGATCAGAGACTAGATCAGAGGGGTCCTGAGCATTTCTGTGTGGCCAATATGACTAAGCCGACTTTTCTGTCACTTCCTCCATTTTATGGGAACACTTTGTACTTAATTGGTGCAGTGAGTCTTTGAATCAGAGTGTGCATGGTTGAATTTGCAGTGACATAGCCTTTGTTTGACCTACAGCACAAAATTTAACAACTATAATCCTTTTCCTTGACTTTAAGTTTATGTTAGATCCTAATTGTCAAGGCTTCTGAGGATTTAAAAGGTTCTCTAACTCTGAGGATTAAAAATTGAATGCTGCAGATAAATCGAATATTTCAGAATAAAAAAATCAAATTGAGACTTCTATTTGTAATATTTGGCAGGCATAACAAAGAAGAAATATGGGTTTATCGCATGATAGGAAGGTCTGCTCTTTACAGGAAGCACAAGCAAATTATGCAAAATTTAGCTAAATGCTCAATGCTTTAACTTGGTTGAGAAACTTGGATGGTGGTGCAAAACCCAACAGTTCCATTTTGACTCATGGATGGCCAGGACGTGTGAAAAAGTTGAATTGAAAATAGAGTGCAATTTGTTGATTTCATTAGCTAGGCAACAGTTCAAAAGCTCTTCCTTTAATTACCATAATTTTCGGACTATTGAGCACACCTGAGTATAAGCCGCATCAGCTAAATTTTAAAATAAAAAACATTTTCTACATATATTGGGCGTGACTGAATATAAACTGCACATTTTCATGTTGTAACATGAGACATTTACACAGAAAGACGGAAGATTAAATTGAAGAATTTTTTATTACCTCCGCCAGGAGGTAGGGTTAATAAAACAAAATCTATAAATTAGCTGCATTTTTCTATAGGATGCTGGGTCCAAAGTGTATGAAAAAAGTAGCGGCTTATAGTCTGAAAATTACGGTATATCATACCCGGACGGACCCGAAATACCTCCATCCCCTGCATGATCTTTGGTATTAGATGGTGTAATTTCTGTCTATTTTTTCTAAGAAATATTAAGTGAAGTGTAGCCCAGCCTATTTGCAGTTCAGTATTTCTTAATTTTACTTTGGAACATAACTCGAAATTATTCATGAAAAAATTACCTATGCGCAATTTTTTTACATTTTTATTTATTTGCAGAGCATCTTCAAAATATTTTAAAGAAAATGCAGGTTGGGAAGCTGAAATACCTAGCCAAAACTTTTGACACTGCACCGGTTGGCATTTGCAAAGCAGCTAATCCGAGAGCACCATTCTTTTTCATTGTTGCTTGTACTCCCAAGAGTGGAAAAAGGAAGACTGTAGATATTTGCTTCTGCTGCAGTGCCAAGATGGCTTCCACTGTACATAATAATGCGTATTAAAGTATATATTTAGTGGTTAGACTATTAAATTAGACAGTTATAAATGTTTTCAGAGGGGATCTGTTTGCAGATTTTGACTGTTCGTGGGCGGTTGTGGTCTCTGACCGCTGCGAATACTGCCGGTTCATTGTAAAGTTTTTCAGAAGGATTGAAGGTGGCCTTCGGGTCATCCCAGCAGTGAAAGTGCATGTTTGAAGCTGTTGTAGCAAGCCAAAATTTCTGGGGAAAATCCATGTGTACATGCAGAGAGCATATACACAGGGCTGTCTGAATGTATAAGGTCAGAAACAGAGAGCAACCTGCTGCGTGGTGAGAACAAACATGTCCTACTGTTCAACAGAAAGCATAATGACATCAAGTTATTCCAGAAATACATTTTTTATAACTGTTTGGTTTTGTGTTTTGCATTTAAGGATCATCCCCAGAGGATTCTCCAGAATTATGATTCTCCAGAATCATCTGGAGAGATACAGATTTATTCTTTTTCTGGTTTTGAAGGAAACTTGTAGCCGTACAGCAGCAAGTGTAGAATAGCATTGGTTTTATTTAAAGTAATGTGTCTGGCAAATGGTTAATTCATAGCTGGAAAATGTAGTGTACCATCCCCCCCTCTTTAGTGGGTAAGGGCTTGGACTGCATAAATGCATAAAGATCTTGAATACCACCTTACCTTTTCATTCATTTTGCGACCGGGACCTGCAAGTGTGAAATTGTGTGTGGTGAATCCCACTTCCTCTTCTTTTACTGTTGAAAGAATCTCGTTTTGATTTCATAGACTCTATTACTTTTCAATCTGGGTCCTGCCTAAAGGCAAAATGAACATGAAAGACTGCCAGAAAATATCAAATAATTGTTCTATTTCAGTTTGAGTGCATTGACTACCGTGTACCAGCTGATTTTGCAATTTAAGACATCAGATCGCAGAGAAACAGTTTTACTTTAACCAAACTATAGGAGACATATTTCTGCATTTTTTATATAATCTTGATTTGACAGTTTTATATCTGGGTTTAAAATGTATGACTGAACGACCTACAGCAATCAGCGATCCAAGGCAATTAAAATCAGTTTATTTATATAGCGCCAAATCACACACGTCATCTCAAGGCACTTTTACAAGAAAGGTCATTTGAATTCAATCATACATAATCATACATACGTTACAAAAAGTTAAAAAGTTTTTTGTTTTTTTTTATCCCAGCAGATTGTATCGCGTCGTTGACTTGCAGCATTCACTCCTCTTGGACAAACATTTAGCGACAATAGACAGTCTCCCAGACCCGGCGCCAGGGGAGTTTAACTGGGAGGGCCGTGGCCGTGTTCTAGATCGGTGCCCAGAACATTTGTTTTTGCACTCCAAAAGCAGCCGCGGTTCAGCCACTGTCATGATCCTGCTGTGTGTCTGTTTGTGAACGAGAGTAAGGCATCTTCTTTTATAGAAGGTCTTTGTAAGCAATACTTGTGTACCTGCGAGTGATTAGTACTTCTCGCTGCTGCGCTGGATTCTGCTGTCAACTATTTTGATATTGTTAGCTAGCTGCTACCACACGTCAGTAGCTCTCTTCTGCTTTGAAAGGAAGCCCGCTGCGGCACCAGAAAGTTTTATCTATTCATGGAAAAAAAAAAAATTCTGATCCACGACCCACCCGAGGTAAAGAAACTTCCAAGCTCCCAGGCTGGATTTCAACACCATCCTATCCCTGCTTGTGATTCAAATAATGCATGCCAATCAATGATACAATCATAACTGTAGACACAGTACAGACACAATACCTGCAGGCCCATGGCGCCGGGCCTGCAGTTGCCTGCCTTGTGTCGTTGACTTCACAGCAGTCCCTCATAAGCAGTGACAGTGGAGAGGAAAAACTCCCCTTTAACAGGAAGAAACCTCCAGCAGAACCTGGCTCATTACGAGCGGCCATCTACCACCATCGTCTGGGTGTCTCACTGAGAAGACAGTGAGACACGAAAAGAACAAAAAGAACTGATTTAAGAGTACTTTCAATATTAAAGAAAGTAAAAAGCTGATAACAGGACAGGGGGGATGCTCAGATATTTCATCCCAATTGATTCCCCGTCCAGCAAGGCATTGCCCCTATGCAGGATGCCAGACTAGGGATAGCTTCTATGGAGAGAAAAATAGTGAGAAAAAACTAAGTTAACAGTCGAAATAGCAGTAAAAAGTACATTTGGAGAGTAGTAGAAGAGAAAAGTAGCAGAGTGAAGAAAAGTGGCCAGTGTGTCCTGCAATAGTCTAAGCCTATAGCAGCATAACTACAGAGCTAGCTCAGGATAACCCGGCCCGTTATAATGAGACATGAGAGAGGCGGAGCCAGGGAGAACCATCTGTCTAGAATGCATTCCCACCAACCGGCTTAGGCTTTTGGCTACTACCCCTCCCCAACTCCACCACTCACCCAACAACTGGCTAAACTCAATCTGTTTTTAACTATAAGCTTGATCAAAAAGGACAGTTTTAAGCCTGGTGTTAAAAGTAGACAGAGTGTCTGCAGCATTTTGGATCAACTGTAGGCTTTTAATTTCATTTTGTGGACTTCCTGATCAGAAATAATTACAGTAGTCCAGCCTTGAAGTAACAATTCAATTCAATTCAAAAGTACTTTATTGATCCCAGAGGGAAATTAAGTGTTGTTGTAGCTCATATTATTAAATCCTTAAGGAGTTGTTGTAGATCATGATGGCTGTGGGCAGGAAGGTTTTTTGTAGCGGTCTGTATTGTGGTGAACCTGAAGACGCCTCTGACTGAAGACACTCTCTGTTGTTTATTGACGGTCTCATGAAGAGGATGCACAGGGTTTTCCATAATTTTTTTGATTTTATGAAGAATCCTTCTTTGCATCATTATCTCCAGATGTTCCAATGTTTTTTTCAATTTTCTTTTTATTATTTTTAACATAACAGTAACATCACAGACAAACAAAGAAATACGGGAGTGGACAAAAGACAAAAAAAAGTACAAAACAAGCAAAATCAACAACAGCAATAAAAATACCGCCAGTTAAATCATTCCATGGTCACATTTCATCCTCTGAGTGTTATGTAAGCATGCAAAACCTTATCATGATGTGTTAGTGTCAGAGGTCCATAAGCGGTCCCCATATCCTCCGGAAGTCATCCCCCTTATTTCTTAGAATGTATGTACGTTGTTCCAGTCTTAAAGTTTCATTTAAGATTTGTTTAAACAGAATGAGTGATGGGGGTCTTTGTTGATTCCAGTTAAGCAGGATACATTTCTTTGCTATATAGGACATTATGACAATCCTTTTCCTGCTTGTGGTGTCCAGTGTCTTGTCGAGTTCTGTACCAAAAAGGTACCTTGTTGGAGTAATGTCCAGTGGGGTTTCCACAACCTTAACAGTCAGCTCATGTACCGCCTTCCAGAAATGTTTTAATTTCCTGCATTCCCAGAAAACATGCATAATTGACCCTTTACATATCTTACAACGATGACATCTGGGAGATGAGGAAGGAAACATTTTGCTTAAGCAGAGTGGAGTAAGATACATCCTGTGCATGCATTTATAGTTTTGTTTGATTATTTTATTACAGGACAGCGTGGAAAAAACATTCTGACAAATAGAATACCACTGATCCTCATCAAAAGTACATCCCATGTCCTTCTGCCATATGTTCCTAAGTGGGGTCAGGGAAGAGCTGTAGTGGTCCAACAAGACACTATAAATTGCAGAGATTTTCCATTATAATGATGTGGGTTTCACTAAAATCTCCTCAAGATTTGTCAGTCTCAAAGATAGGCATTTTTCCAATTTCAGGGTGTTTATTAGATGACGAATTTGTAGGTATTTATAAAAGTCCTAATTCGGAATTTCATGTTCTGACATGGATTCTGCGTTGTGGTGACGGGGTAAGCCGTATTGCGTCATTTCCTGTTGTCACTGCTGTGCTCCGTGGAGCTGTTTTGGTGTTCAAACGCTCTTGAATTGATCTTATTTTCTCTGTGCTGAGGCTTTTCTAAGTTATTTTAACACACAATCACACTAAAACACACATTTTGTGGTGGTGTACTTTACGTTTTGGGAACTCCTCGTGTTTCACACAGTTTTTCTTTGGGTGGAAGGTCTCGCTAGCTCAGTTAGCTTAGCTTCATTGCGGCTATGGCTACTCTTCTCTCTCCTGTCTCTAACTCTTCTCTTCTCTCTTGCTCTCTCTGTCAGATGTTTAGTTACTTCCCTGCCTCCTTTAGTGATAATGGTAACTGTAATAAATGTAATATTTTTGTAGCTTTGGAGGCGAGGGTATCAGAATTGGAAGCATGGCTCCGCGCTGTTGAAAAACCAGCAGATAGTCGAAGCCCATTAGCCAGCGTGGAGCCAACAAGGATAGAACCCCCTAGCCGTCCTCCGGTAGAGCCCGCGCAGCCGGGACCTCAGGCCGGCTGGGTGACGTACGTAGGAAGCATAGTTCTAGGACCCAGCCCCCAGGCCACCACCAACCGGTCCACGTTTCTAACAGATTTTCCCCACTCAGCGACACACCCGCTGAGAAGCCGACCCTGGTAATTGGCAGCTCCATAGTCAGAAACGTGGCATTAGAGACACCATTGACCATAGTCAAATGTTTACCAGGGGCCAGAACGGGCGACATCAAATCCTACCTGAAACTGCTGGCTAAAGATAAGCGTAAATACAGTAAGATTGTTATTCACGCTGGCGGTAATGACACCCGGTTACGCCAATCGGAGGTCACTAAAATTAGTGTTGCTTCGGTGTGTAAGTTTGCTAAAACAATGTCAGACTCTAATCTTTTCTAGTCCCCTGCCTGATCGGACCAGTGACGACATGTTTAGCGGCATGCTGTCATTCCATCAATGGTTGTATAGGTGGTGTCCTGCAAACGATGTGGGCTACATTGATAACTGGAGAACTTTTTGGGGAAAACCTGGTCTGATCCGGAGAGACGGCATCCATCCCACTTTGGATGGAGCAGCTCTTCTTTCTAGGAATATGGCCGAATTTATTAGTCCTCCAAAACAATGACAACCCAGGGTCCAGACCAGGAAGCAGAGTCGTAGTTTAACCCACCTCTCTGCTGCTTCTGTACTGTTACCTACCCATTACCCTATAGAAACAGTGTCTTGCCCACGGCCAAAATTAAATGGATTAAAAGTTAAGCCAACAAAAGCAAATTATGGAAATCTCATAAAAATAAATACAACTTTGACTGAAAATAAATCTATTAAATGTGGTTTATTAAACATAAGATCTCTCTCCTCAAAGACTTTGTTAGTAAATGACTTGATTTGTGATAATCACATTGATTTCCTTTGTCTCACAGAAACCTGGTTGCAGCAGGAGGATTATGTCAGTATAAATGAGTCAACTCCTTCCAGTCATTTAAATTTTCACATTCCTAGAAATACTGGGCGAGGAGGAGGAGTTGCAACCATTTTCCGTTCTGATTTACTAATTAGTCCCAGACCAATTGATAGCTACAGTTCTTTTGAACATCTAACCCTTAATTTTCCTCATCCAAGTTGCAAAACATTAAGACCATTTTTGTTTGTGGTTTTGTATCGTCCACCAGGCCCTTACTCTCAATTCTTGGATCAGATCTCACATTTTTTATCTGATTTAGTATTAAATACTGATAGGGTTATTATAGTGGGGGACTTCAATATTCATGTGGATACTGAAAGTGATTGCCTAAATGCAGCCTTTAATGCTATTTTAGACTCAATTGGCTTTACTCAAAAAGTACAGGGATCGACCCACTCAGGTAAACACACTTTGGACCTTGTACTGACATACGGTATTGAGTGTGAGGAAATAACAGTCCACCCACATAACCCGGTCCTGTCTGACCACTTCTTGATAACTTTTGAATTTACTTTAACTGACCATCTTAAATCTGAAAGAAAATTTCATTATAGTAGAACTTTATCAGACAATGCTGTAACAATTTTTAAAGAATCTGTTCCATTCTTACTTTCCTCAGTGTCTCAGAGTAACACAGTGGATGGCAGCAATTCTATCTCTAACCCTTCAGAAATTGATGGTCTGGTTCACAGCGTTACGTCCTCATTGCATTTGGCATTAGATAGTGTACCCCCATTAAAAAAGAAAGTGGCTAGCCATAGGAGGCTGACTCCTTGGTTTAACGCAGAGTTGCGTACTTTAAAGCAGAATACTAGGAAGTTGGAGAGAAAATGGCGCTCTACACATCTAGAGGATTCCTATTTAACCTGGAATAACAGTCTACTGCTGTATAAAAAGACCCTTCGACAAGCTAGAACAGCATATTTTTCATCATTAATAGAGGCGAATAAAAACAATCCTAGGTTTCTTTTTAGTACAGTTGCCAAACTTACACAGAGTAATAGCTCTGTTGAGCAAACTATTCCCCCAGCTCTTAGCAGTGATGATTTTATGAGATTCTTCATAAATAAAATAAATTTTTTTTAAAATAAAATCATTGGCACCCTCCCAAACATGATTACTTCTTCCTCAGTAACTGAAAGAACTGTAGAACCTCAGTTATGCTTAGGCTGTTTTGATTCAGTCGAGCTTTCAGAATTATCAAAAATATTAGCCTCATCTAAACCTTCAACTTGTATGTTGGACCCAATCCCAACCAAATTATTTAAAGAAGTGTTCCATTTGGTTCCTGGCCCCATTTTGGATATGATGAATCTATCCTTAGTAAACGGATACGTACCACAGGAATTTAAAATAGCTGTAATTAAACCTTTACTCAAGAAACCTTCCCTTGATCAAGATGACTTAGTGAATTACAGACCTATATCTAACCTTCCTTTCTTCCAAAGTCCTTGAGAAAATAGTTGCTAATCAAGTCTGTGAACATCTAAACAGTAACGAGCTGTTTGAAGAGTTTCAGTCAGGTTTTAGAGCTCATCATAGCACTGAAACAGCACTGGTGAAGGTTACTGATGATATTCTCATGGCCTCAGATAATGGACTGGCGTCTGTTCTGGTTTTGTTAGATCTCAGTGCTGCTTTTGACACAGTCGATCATAATATTCTCTTAGAAAGGCTTGAACATGTGGCAGGGATCAAAGGAACAGCACTAGGCTGGTTTAAATCATATTTGTCTGATAGATTCCAGTTTGTTCATCTAAATGATAAATCATCTTCACTCTCAAGGGTTACTTGTGGAGTTCCACAGGGTTCTGTCCTTGGACCAATTCTTTTCACCATATATATGCTTCCAATTGGTAGAATCATTAGACAGCATGGGATAAATTTCCACAGCTATGCCGATGATACACAACTATATTTATCCATAAATCCTGATGAACCCAGTCAGTTAGGTAGATTACAGGCATGTCTGGAAGACATAAAAGCATGGATGACCCTAAACTTTTTGCTTTTAAATTCTGACAAGACAGATGTTGCTGTCTTTGGACCAGAAGTTCTTAAACAGAAACTGATTAGTCAATCACTTCATCTGGATGGCATTAAATTGGCCCCCAGTAATAACGTAAAGAACCTCAGCGTTATTTTTGACCAAGACTTGACATTTAAATCCCATATTAAACAGGTTTGTAGGATTTCTTTCTTTCACCTCCGGAATATTGCTAAAATTATAAACATCCTGTCCAGGAGTGATGCTGAGAAACTAGTCCATGCATTTGTTACCTCAAGGCTGGACTACTGTAATTCTTTACTATCAGGAAGTCCACAAAATGCCATTAAAAGCCTTCAGTTGATCCAAAATGCGGCAGCAAGAGTTTTGATGAATATTAAAAAGAGAGATCATATTTCTCCTGCTTTAGCTTCCCTTCATTGGCTCCCTGTTAAATCCAGAATAGAATTTAAGATCCTTCTTCTTACATACAAAGGCCTTAATAATCAAGCTCCATCATACATCAGAGATCTAATTGTTCCATATGTTCCTAAAAGAGCACTTCGCTCTCAGACTGCAGGTTTACTTGTAGTTCCTAGGATCTCTAAAAGTAGAATGGGAGGCAGATCTTTTAGTTATCAGGCTCCTCTCCTGTGGAACCAGCTCCCAGCTTTAGTCCGTGAGGCAGACACTCTGTTTACTTTTAAGGCCAGGCTTAAAACTTTCCTTTTTGATAAAGCTTATAGTTAGAGTGGCTTAGGTCATCCTGAGCTATCTCTGTAGTTATGCTGCTATAGGCTTAGACTGCTGGAGGACAGACTTACCAATTTTCTTCACTCTGCTACTTCCTTTTCCCCTACGACTCTCCAGTTGTATTACAGTACATTCTGTTATTTCGACTGTTAACTTTGTTTTCTCTCAGTGTTTTTCTCCCCATAGAAGATATACCTGGTCTGGTATCCTGCTTGGCTGCAATGCCCTGTTGGACGGGGGGCATCGACTGGGATGATCCTCTCAGTAACTGAACATCCGCTGTGTCCTGTTATCAACTTTTTACTTTCTGTAACATAGAAATTACTCTTATACCAGATCTTCTGTTCCTTCTGTGTTCTGCTCTGTCTTCTCAAACCCCCAGACGGTCATGGCAGATGACCGCTCCTACTGAACCTGGTTCTGTTGAAGGTTTCTTCCTGTTAAAGGGGAGTTTTCCCTCTCCACTGTCGCTACATGCTTGCTCAGTATGAGGGATTGCTGAAGGATTGCTGTGGTTGGAAATCTGCCCAACCTCGCCAATGACTGACGCAATCTGCTGGGATTCCTTAAATAGGAAACTTTTTAACTGATTGGAATGTTTGTATAAATGTATTGAAATAATTTCTTGTTAAGTGCCTTGAGATGACATCTGTTGTGAATTGGCGCTATATAAATAAACTGAATTGAATTGAATTGACATTAGCTCTGCAAAGGACTTGAGTGTATCCTCGGCAAACAGATGTTGGAACTGATATATACCATTTTCTCTCCACTTTGCAAACAAGGAACTACCAATAGATGGTGGCAGATCAGGGTTCGAGGATAAAGGAGAAAGCCTAGAGATTTTGCCAAAATTACCAAAAAACTTATTTATATCTCGCCAAACTATGATTTAGTTCATTTATATTGTTTATGAATGGTAACAGGGTTGTTGAAATAGGAGTACAAAGTTCTTCTTCTATATCTTTCCAGTGTGCATTGCTGCGTCTTTGCACCCAGCTAATCAGGCCCTTTGTCTGGGCAGCCCAATAGCACAACTGGAAGTCAGGTAACGCCAGTCCCCCCTTCTCTCTAGATTTGGTTAAGTTTTTAAAAGCTATTCTTGGTGAAGAGTTTTTCCAGATAAAAGAGGTTAACATTTTGTTAATTGATTTAAATAATGTTTTATCCAAGTAACAGGGCAATGACTGAAATAGATAGCTAAAACGTGGCAAGACATTCATTTTAATTACATTAATTCGTCCGAGAAATGAGATGGGGAGTGTTTTCCAATGTTCTAATTCGTCCTTGACCTTTTTAAGCAATGGAATGTAATTTAAAAGGACAAGAACCTTAAGTTTTACAGCCACATCCACTCTAAGATATTTAAAGCTGTTTTGAGCCCAGATGAACGGTGAGATGGCCCTGAGTCTATTGGAAACTGATGAATTAATTAATAAAGCATTGGATTTTGTCAGGTTGACTTTATACCCTGATAAAGCTCCAAATTTAGTGATAAGGTCTAATACTACCGGTATTGATTGTTCAGGTCTGGTTAAGTATAAGATTATATAATCAGCATATAGTGAAATTTTGTTTCTCGTTTTCCCTATATTGATACCAGCAACCTCGTCATTCGTCCGTATGGCTTCCGTGAGTGGTTCACTTGCTAAGTTGAATAAAAATGGGAATAAAGGGCACCCCTGTCGGCAGCCCCTAAACAAATCAAAGTTTTCAGTGAGGGTACCATTTATACATATTTGGGCTTGTGGATTGCTATACATAGTTCTGACCCACCCAATGCATTTTTCACCGAGATAAAATTTCTTCAGTACACCAAACAAATATGACCACTCGACCCTATCTAACGCTTTTTCTGCGTCGAGTGAAACTAGTAGGGCTGTTCTGTTGTGTAGGGTCGAGTGGTCAATTACATTTAATAGCCTCCGGATATTGTCAGATGCATAGCGTGCCTTCACAAAGCCGGACTGGTCAGGGTTAATAATCTTGGGGAACAGGTCCTCCAATCTGCTTGCAATTAATTTTGACAGTATCTTAAAATCAACTGGAAGTAATGAAATTGGGCGTAATGATGCGCATTCAGCCGCATCTTTGTCCTTCTTGTAAATTAATGATATTATTGCTGTCTTCGTAGTGTCAGGAAGAATGTCATTTTCAAAAAAAATCTCTAACCATGGGCATAAAAAGTGGCTCAATCTGCACCCAGAAAGCCTTGTAAAATTTGACTGAATAGCCGTCTAAACCTGGAGTTTTTCCAGAGGACATTGACTTGATTGCTTGCAGCACTTCTTCTGAGGTGAATGATGCACTCAACTGTTCCTTTTCATCCTCTGAGGGAGAGGGTAGGATACTTTCTCCAGAAATCTATGTATATCCATCTCAGGAGGATTTTCTGACGCATAAAGCTGTGTATAAAAAATCAACAAAAGAGGACTCAATGGATTGAGTATCATATTTCAACTGACCCGCTGCGTTACGCGTACATTTTATTGTGTTTTCTGCTCGTTCTTTTTTTAGTTGATATGCTAGAAGTCTACTTGGCTTGTTACCGTATTCGTGATATTGCGGTCTGGTAAAGAACTTTTTATATGCTCTGTTTGAATAGAATTGAGATTAGTTCTGGTTGCATTTAGTTTTCTCAAGTTTTCCTCTGTAGGAGATTGTTTATGACATTGTTCCAAGTTGATTAACTCTTTTTTAAGTTGTTCTGTTTGATTAATAATCGATTTTTTTCTTCGCAGATGCATAAGAGATCAACTGTCCCCTAATTACAGCTTTAGCTGCATCCCACAACACTGCCGGAGTAACAGGGGAGGATGTGTTATCTTGTCTGTACTGCTCTAACCATGTTCTAATATTATTACAAGCTTCAAAGTCTGTGAGGAGTGAGACATTGAATCTCCATTGTTTTGTATGTTTTTTCCGCTGAGGGAGGGCTAACCGCAGATAAACTGGTGAATGGTCTGATATAAGAAAAGGCCCTATATCACATGAAACTATAGATGAGAGATGCTCCTGAGTTTAAAAAATATATATATATAATCGGGAGTATGATTAGTATTTTCTTGTAGGATTAAGTTCTCTCCAGACATCTACCAGGCCTACATCCGCCGAGGAGAGCCTCAGGGTCGTAGAAGCATTGGGATTATAAAGTATAGTCGAAGATTTGTCTAATTTACTATCCATACAGCAATTGAAATCGCCAGCAACTATTCCAGAGTCGGAATTATACTGATTAAATAGGGTGATTATATCTATCATAAATTTAGGGTAATCCTCTTTTGGTGCATATACATTCAGCAATGTCAGTTCTTGTCCACATAGCATCCCCCGGATTAGTATGTATCTGCCCTCACAGCCGCTACATTGGTCCTTAAATATGAAAGGCAATTTTTTATGAATGAGTATTGCTGTTCTCCTTCTGTTACTGGCAAAGCTAGAGTAATAGACCTGCCCAACCCAATCTCTCTTAAGTTGTTTGTGCACCTCATTGGTCAGATAAGTTCCCTGGAGGAAAGCTATATCTACTTTTTCCCTTTTTAAGAATGTAAGAACCCTCTTCCGCTTAATTGGGTGGCCAAGACCTCTGACATTAAAGGTTACTACCTTAAGTGTACTAGACATATCAAGCTTTGCATGTTATATTGATTTTGTGTGACCATGGTACAGTAAAAGTAAAAATAAACACAATATAAGAGCAACAGACTAGTAAAAGAAAATGTAACATAGGTAGAGCATGGAGGGCCCCCTCTACCTCCCCCCACCCCACCTCCCCAAAGCCCCAGCCTAGTCCCCAAACGACAAGGCAACTCCACTAATACAGGTAAAACCCTCAAGTTGACCAGCAAGTAAGAACCAACCGTCAACAACGCACATCTTATTTCGAAAAAGCATTATTTCTACGCAGGAGAACAGACAGAGATCAAGTGAGCATCAAATCAGCAACGGTTGACTCCTCTACCATCCTGATCATAAGGGCTAGTTTTACTCAGATATTACTCATTGAGAAAGAAATAAGATTTATAATTATCATTTGTCCTCCATAGAACACAAGCATACCATTTTCAGGTATATGAAGAACAAAGTGTCCAGCCATTGGGCTAGTACTAAAACAAAAACAACTTAAAACAGAGTCTTTGGTCAGTAAAGCCTGTACACCTGCTGCCATCTTAATATTAATCTTAATATTATTGTTCTCTTCTGTTTACCGTGCTATAAAGAAAAATGTCCACAGAGAATATGTAAATAAGATAAGGTGAGTATAAAACAGACGTTTTAAACTGCCCGTTTAGTGGTAATCAGTATGCCTGCTGCTAATTGTTCATCTTTAGTGGTCTCCACCGAGCCCGGTGATGAGTCTATCCCCCTGCACAAAAGTTAATTGCAGTCACCCCTCTCCGTGTATGAGAAGCACTTCAAACCTGGTCATGTGTTGGCTACTTGCCGGAAATTTTGCGATAGAATTCCTCCGCTTCTTGTGGGGAGGAAAACATCTGGATCTTCCCGCCGTGTAACACTCTCAGCCTGCATGGTTGGAGGTGGAATCCTCGAAAGGTCCCCATGTCAACAAACAGCTTTTTTACGGCATTGAATTCCCGTCTCCGTTGGATGGTCTCCGTTGGATGGTCTCCGTCGATAGATCCTGGACGAATGCGAGTTTGGATCCGCCGTGCATGATGTCTCTTTGTCTCGTAGGACAAAATTCTTTATCTTGGTAATTAAGAAAGCGAAGGAGGACGGCTCGGTTCTGGTTAGGAACTGTCGGAGCCAGGGTGCGGTGGGCTCTTTCCAGCATAAATAATCCGCCGGGCTCTGTGTCCAGCCATTGGGGTAGCATCTTGTTTATAAAGTCCAAAAGAGGACGCGTACCCTCAGCTCCCTCCTTAAGACCAAATAGTTGGATATTCTTCCTCCTCCCGCGATTTTTCGTTGCAGCCAGGGTCCTCTCGGTTCTGTCCAGCGCATCCTCTGTTGTGACTATGCGGGTTTCCGGCTCCTCGATACGTTTTTCATTGGCTGTTACATCTCGTTTTATCTCACCTAAGTTATTCTCCATCACAGAGATAGAGTTTGTCAGCTCCCCCAGTTGGTTGTTTATCCCATCCAGCTTTGAGCTGAACTCAGAGCGGAGTGCTCTGAGCTCTGTTAGCACCTCGGCTACATTAGCCATGTCGTTCGCTTCAATGTTCTTGACTGGAGGTGTTGTTTTCGTGCTTCGCTTGTTTGTTTTGCGAGTGTTTGAGAAAATTACACACTCCTTTGGTTGCTGGGGGTTTCGGCATAGTTTGTATTCTGTAGTTGACCAGGTTTGCACAGGTTTGGGGCATTTTTATGTGCGATGTTGTAAGGAGCAATCCCACTACGCTGCCATCTTGTCCGGCCCCCACAGCGCCCCCCGTTTAGCCTTTTTAAGACCCTGGCTCTGATGCTGCTACCCCAACAGATGATGGCTGAAGAAATTACACTCTCCACAACAGACTTGTAGAAGATTTGCATCATCTTGCTGCAAACCTTGAAGGACCTAAGCTTTCTCAAGAAGTACAGTCTGCTCTTTCCCTTCTTGTAGACGGTTTCACTGTTCAGTCTCCAGTCCAGTCTGTTGTCAAGTAGAACTCCGAGGTATTTATACTCCTCAACCACCTGCACTTCTACCATGATGGAACAGTGTTTGACTTATCCCTGTTTCTTCTGAAATCTACAATCATCTCCTTTGTTTTATTCACATTCAAAGTAAGACAGCTCTCTGTATTCAGCTTCTTGCCCATCTTTGATACACCCGACAATTGCAGAGTCATCTGATTATTTCTCCAGATGACAGGTCTCTGATTTGTACTGGAAGTCTGAGGTGTACAGAGTAAAAAGGAATGGTGAGAGTACGGTCCCCTGTGGTGCTCCTGTGCTGCTGACCACCTGGTTTGACACACAGTTCTTCAGTTTCACAAACCGTGGTTCATTTTGTCAGGTAGTTATTGATCCTGCCGATTGTTGAGGGCTCCACCTTGGTCTTCAGAAGTTTCTGACAAAGCAGATCAGGCTGAATTGTGTTAAATGCACTGGAGAAATCAAATAGCACGATCCTCACAGGGCTGCCTAGTTTGTCCAAATCAAATCAAATCAAACTTTATTTATAAAGCGCTTTTCATACAAAATGGCATCACAAAGTGCTTTACAGATTAAAATGACAAAAAACTACATTCCCATCCCTCCCCCACAGAAAGCATGGTCACAGTTATACCCCTTCCCCCCAACCCAACTCCCATGCACACACACAGTTAAAAGCAACTGTAAAAAAGGACAATGGGTCGAGGGCAGATGAACCATGCAAGGAAACGCCATCAGAGGAGCCATCTGCACCGGCAGCAGTAGATCAACAGCAGCAAACGAGGCACTGACACCAGGCGCCCAGTGGAGGCAAGGCCAAGACCCCCACCTCCAACTAGGCGGCCGCAGCCCACCGCCGCTCCCGGGGCAGAGGGCTCCCACAGAGGAAACACTGGAGCGGGGATTAAGATAAAAAAATTTAAATCTAAAGATAAACAATAAATAAATGTGATAAGATTGGATAGTAAAACACTGATAAAATATAATCATTCATCACATCATTTAAAAATATTAAAATAAAAAGTAAATAAGTATGAGTTTATATAATAAAACTCTGATTAATATTTTAACACTGATAAAATGTAGAATCATTTACTGTAAAACATTGATAAAGTTTGATCAGGTAAAACATGCAGAGCAAACAAGCAGATACTTATAAATAATAATCAATTAAAAGCTAGGCTAAAAAGTCGAGTCTTGAGCCTGTTCTTAAAAACATGAACGTTCTCCACGGCCCTGAGGTCCTCTGGCAGCCCGTTCCAGAGGTGAGGGCCGAAAAACTGGAAAGACGCCTTACCATGAGTGTGTGTCCTAACTTTTGGGGTGACAAGGAGACTGCTGCCAGAGGAGGGCAAAGACCGCGAAAGTTCACATGGTAAAAGCAGTTCAGAGAGACGAGAAGGCCCAAGACCATTAAGACACTTAAAAACCATTAAAAGAACCTTAAAATCGATCCTAAAACATACGGGGAGCCAATGAAGCGATTTCAAGACCGGTGTAATGTGTTCCTGTCTCCTGGTCTTCGTCAGGACACGTGCTGCTGAATTTTGTAGTAGTTTTAAACCTGATATACTCTTTTTGGGAAGACCAGAAAGCAGGGCATTACAGTAATCAATTCTTCTGGAGATAAAAGCATGCATCAGTGTCTCCGTGTTGGCCCAGGAGAGAATGGGGCGGACTCTGGCGATGTTCTTTAGTTGATAAAAACCTATTTTAGTAATATTTTTAATGTGAGGGATGAAAGTCAGCTCAGAGTCAAGCTGCACCGACTGTAAACCACCTTGTTGCCATGGTTACGCATAACAAGTTATCAAAAACTGAAAAATAAACAGCAAGAATCCTTCCAGCTTCACACCAATTTTTCAGCATCACTTCTGGACAGGATATTTCTAATTTTAGCAATATTCCGGAGGTGAAAGAAGGAAATCCTAGAAACCTCTTTAGTATGGGATTTGAATGTCATGTCTTGGTCAGAAATAACCCAGACGTTCTTTACATTATTCCCTGAAGCCAAATGAATACCATCCAGATGAAGTGAATGACTAAGCAGTTTCTTTTTTAGAGCTTATGGTCCACAGACAACTTCTTACTTGTCAGAATTTAAAAGCAGAAGTTTAGAGTCATCCAGGTTTTTGTGTCTTGAAAACAATTACCTAGCTGATTGGATTCATCAAGATTTATAAATAAATATAGCTGCATATCATCTGCCTAACTGGAAATTGGCAAGCATGTGTGATTCTAAAGCTAGTAAACTACTGTTTTGTGTCATATCCATTATCCACCATGACCCTTATCCATGGAAAAATAACCAAAACAACATGTATCATGACTTGACCTTTACCCTTTATGGGACCCTGTCCTTGTAGATGAATGAACATTGAGGCCAAAAGGTCTGAAGTGAAACTTGCTTTAAAGAAAAGTAGATTTTATATGAAGTTACTTGACACTGACAACATTAAAAGCTTTATTTTGTCAATGTGTTACCAAGAAGGTGGTCATTTATACTTTGAACTGACACACAAATGGCATTTACTTAACATCTATTCAAATAAATGTAATTAAGTCCTGGCATCTAAAATGAGGGAAATCTCAGCAAGCAAATAAAGCACAAAGAGATGTTCTACCTCCCTCGCTCTTGTATATGCCGATAAAAATAGTATTTGAATGTAATGATCCCAAACGCTGGCAAACAGAGAGGGAGAGCAGCATGAAACAGATGTCACCACAGATGGAGAATAAACAGAATCATTTTTGTTACAAGGCCTGCATTTCATTTGTCACTTAGTGATTACTATGTTTGTGGGGGACTAGTAACTCTGAATGTGTGGTCTGGTGGATTTTCTGCTGCCCTCTACATCTGTTTTACACCAAAAATCACTAATCTGTACATAGAATTTCATTTCTGTAGCTGACAATGAATTAATAATTATTATTGGTCCAAGTGAAATGAAGCTTGTGCTGGGTAACAGCTCAAAATGACACGCAGCTGTTTCACTGAAGCTCTTTATGATTATTTGGTGAAGGATTCACCTCTAATGCCCTTATCTGATTATATGCAGGAAGTTCTGATCAGACTCTGGCACAAATGAGACTTTTGAAACTGTCACCCTGCTACTGCATTCATTATGCATGAGCGTTGATGTTTTGTCCACTTGTGTGAGTGTGGAGGAAATAATGGAAGTGGAAGAGAAGTGGAAACAAGGTCTGGCGCTGTCAGCTACTCAGAGACCCCAGGGGAGCTGAGGCATTGATTTACAGTCTGGCAGGAAACTCACTGTCTTTATGCTCCAGCATTGGGTCTGCATCTATTTTTAATACAGTAAGCTCTTATTAAAAAATACCAGGGATGATGTATTACCATCTGTCTCGACAGGCCTGTGATATTATACAAATAATGTATATAATTTTGGGCGTTTTAAGGATTTCTAACAGATTATAATGTTACTTTCTTAGATTAACTATAACATGAAATTGTGCCTTACAACAAAGTGACAGTTTTATCATTACAATAAACAAGTCACCTCTAAAGTTTGTCCTGGACATCAGCTTACCAGTAATAGCCGGCTCCAGGTCAATTCGGGCTTTCACTAATTAGATCCCCTACCTCACACCTACATGCTTTCCATTTTGTCCCTTCAAACTGGGTAGTAGATCTTATGTTAGGGTGAGACCTAATTTAGACATGTGTCAAAGTTAAAGCTGCTATACTGAATCTGCAAAACTAGCTAGCATTTCCACAAAAACAGTAGGGATGTTTATTGGCAAGAATCTGGTGATACGATATGTATTGCAATACAGGGTGGACGGTACGATATATTGCTATATATTGCGATACTATGAGTAAGACTATATATATTGTGATTTTTAAAACTTAATTTAACTGCAGAAAAACTGTCACAGAATTCTAAACACCTGTTTCATACTTAATACACCCAGTTTTATTACTAGATCTAGTTGATCCACAAAGAAGGTGAAAACAGCCACCAACTACCAGTCATACTTTTAATTTTACTACAATAATTACTGTCATCATTAATAGTTCCATTCAAATTCTAAAACAGAAATAAATATCTATACATTGCTTCTGAATATTGATACAATATTGTGACATAAAATATCGTGATATATTGGCGTATCGATATTTTCTTACATCCTTAATAAACAGTCATAGAACTCTCACCCCTCCCGTCAGCTATCATCCCTAGGCCACGCCCCCTGATTTGGGAACGTACATTGCCACAGTAAACGAGAGAGTGCAAGTCGCAGTTTGGTCACCAGTCTTTTGTTTTCCTCGACTTCAAATGGCGTTTTTCTTTTTGGGACTCTGGTAGTTTGTCCTAAAGTTGAAATGGTAGCAGCCAGGTGTTTCTCCTTCTCTGACATTATTGAGTAGAGAACCTCATACACCAGTGGTGTTCTGTTGCAAAATGAGGGAGCACGTAATGAGTGGAGGAGCCAGGTAAATCCGGAAGTGCGCTTGTCTGGTGAGACAAACAGGATGGTCCAATCATTGGTTTCGGACAAAGCCATGTTATTGGCTGAAGTTTTTAGGCAACTGCCACACAACCCGTTAATTATTTTTGTTTTTCTTTTTTAATCTCCACAAAATATTTATAGCTATCTTATGTTAGAACGTTGTTAAGAGGAATAAAAAATGTTTTAAGCTAGCTTGTTTTGCAGATTTGGTATAGCCTATATGCAGCCCTGGTAACATATCTGATATTTTGTCTGGACTTAAACTTAGCAACACTTTAGTTTAGAAGTGGTTTAAGCTTAGACTTAAAAACAAATTGAAGGTCCACAAATAAAAAGAAGCAGAGCGAATAAACCAAAACTTACAGACAGCTGCAATTTATTTAGTCTGAAGCAATTTAATTCCTTTTTTCAGTTGTGATACTGCAATAATATTAATGGCAGATTATAAGTTTTAAAATAATTTTCTCATAGATGCAAAGAAGGGGACAACAAAACTGTTTCAGCCAGGAAGGTAGGAATCATATTTCCCACATCATGATCCATAATTGCCATTTATTTAATTAGATTTAATCCGTTATGTGTTGAGCTTTTAAAACTAACGTAATATATATGATGATGTTGTGAGGCTAGTGTTAGTCTATCATTGAAAGGATTACAAAATTTCATGTCAACCTTGGCAAAACTGTCTTCAGAAGAGATTTTATGTGATTTATTTGATGTGTTACTATGATTCTAGATTTAGAACAAGTAAAGTCATGGTTGTATATGAACTGCTTGTCAGTATCTAAAATGAAACCCAACATTTGGCAGGCTGTCATATCCTTAGATGTCCCACCTGATGTAGGTCTGCTCTGGCTCTAAATGTGGGCACAGTCGACATTCAATCTGAACTCTGATCTGCTGATTCTCTCTGCACACAGTGGATCATTCAGTCTAGGAGGAATGGATACCAGAGGCTGGTAAACGGAGCCGCAGTGAGGCTTTGAGATGACAGCTACAGCCATTCTGATACTTTATTTTATTTCAAAGATTGAGCACTCATGGGTTACAACACCCACACATGTCCAAAAATTTTAGTGTGCACCGGAATATTTGAGTGTAGGCGTTTTGTAACTGTAACAAACACACACACGCACACACACACATGCACACACACAAACAAGGAGACCATATTATTGTCTATTTTCTACGCCCTGGGCCCAAGACATACCAGGAGCAACAGAAATCTCGCCAAGTGGGATAAGATCATAAAACTGCAAAGTACTCTCCCTTCATTTTCAGCTAAATAGATAAAATGGTGTCAGCATGTTATTGTGAGCCCCTCAGGATCCAGAATACTGGCAAAGCTATAAACTAAAGCAGTTACTCAACAGAAGAAGCCCTAAATCCTTTCCCATCAAGAAAGATTTCCCTCTGAAATAGTGCAGATAATAGAAAACCAAATCCCCCCCAAAAAACAGGCTACAAGCTGGAAAACACACAAAATATTCTAATATGATTTTTTTTATTATTTAAATAGCCTCCACGCAGTTCAGCTGCATAAAGCATGAGAATCTATAATTATAAACCAACTATTGTTCAGAACACAATATATGAAGCCAAACCTTTTAGGAAAATGATTCAAGTTGTACTGGGAATATGAAAACCAGATAGAGCATATACTCCCCTTTCTGCTCTGGTTTGAAATATTTTAATGTACCTGGGTTTTTTTACTATAAAGCTTTTTGCATTGAGACTTACATATTTATTGTTGTCACTGGCAGTTTTGTTTTATATAGTAGGAGAGGTTTTCTTTTATTAAAATGTAACAGCGAGACTCAAGCATGACCATGCTTGCTGAAATCCACTTTAACAAGCAGTTATAATACGGCCATAGTTGGTGGTCCCCAAAATCGTTAGCTTCTGACCAGCAAAACACAAATATCTCAACATTGTTAACAAGACTGCCATAGAATGACATGAATGCAACACAAATAAATGGTAAATTGACTTAATTTTTGCAGCAGTTTTCTAGTCAAACTTACCTATCGAAGTGTAGCTCTTAAAACACATCTTGAAGTTTTAACCCACAAACTTAAATTTGTTTTCAACAATGCAAAACACTATGCATGAAGGAAAATCACCCTGAGTGCGCCATGCCCAAGGTCAAACCTGGTAGGTGCAGAATCAGGCTGTGGGAGTGCTTTTCCAATGCAGAGTCAGGGAAATTATCAGGAAAGACATTTTTACAGACTTATGCAATTATTGTCACTTTTCAAGGCAGATTTTATTTATTTTTTACCAGATCCTGTGTTAAATGCAGAAACTCCAGTACTTTTTGAACAAGCAACTTTTTTTTTTATGTAACAAAAGAAAGACTGCGTATCAAGGCCCCAAACTGTCTTCGCCTCTAATATCTGCTTTCCTGTCATTTTGATTTCAACAGGGCTATAGGGGGCTCATAGCAGAAGTCAAGTTTGAATACCACGCCACACGATTATAGAGTACTTGATAGCAGAGAGTGACATTGACGTGTTTGGTGTCCCCATTATCGAGTGTGAGAGCAGACATGAGAGAAATCTACTGTACCTCACAAAAGGCTCCCCTGAAGGCACCTGCAGGATGGAGATCAGCTGCCTGTGCACAGTGTGTTGCAGCTGTCATGTTAGCATGAAATGCTGATAGGTCCATTTTATTCATGTTTTTAAAGGTACCGGGCCAGACTTTTGTTTAAAATGAATCAAACTCATTTTAGACGTAGTTTATTTGCTATAGGACATGCCATGTCCAGTTTTTCTATATTTTTTTACTTTTTTGTTGTTGTAATACTTTATTTATTCAAAAGGAAATTAAACTCTAAAAAACAAGATTCCACACCCACATGCCTCTGTCAACATCCAATAAGGCTTATAGTGACAGACCATCTCAAAAACTTTGATCTATTTGTTTTCAGCTTGTTTTTACCTCCTTTAGTTTCATATTATGGATATATTTCTTACAACAGCTGTGTTTACTTGTTTTCCAAATAGATGCAACTAAATGCTAAAACTGTATGTGAGAACCCTGCATAGATTCCAGGAATATTTAAACGGGTGGAAATTGTTTGCAAAGAGGACCTGGGCAATGGCATCCAGAATTGTTTAAATTCCGCCACATTGGCTGGTTTTTAAGCATAAATTTCTTCTGTAAGGTCAACGCTTAGCATTCCAATCTGATTTAAGTGCAGACTTTGACTAGGCCATTTAAGAATCTAGCTTTTGTGTTTTTTAAACCATTCAGGGATGGACTTTTTGTGTGTGTTTCGAATCATTGTCCTGATGCATAACCCAAGTGTGTATAAACATATAGTCAAAAACTGATGGCCAGACATTCTTTTCAGACTGATGGATATTAATAATTTTGTTTCTAATCTGTTCATGAGGAGAATAAATTGCTTTTTGGCATATTTTAGCTTATTTTGTGTGGACTGTTTAAGTGATCTCATGTTTGAACAGGTCTGGTAGTAATCGGGCTTGGGTGTGGCTGGTGAAATTGAATAAAAAGTAGTTATTCACAGTAAAATTATGATTTGGGATTGCTTCTTTTCCCATCATGTAACAAATGAAGTAATGATTATAAAGCTACATTTTGTATTTCCTAAATTTATATTTTGCAGATATTTTGTAAATGTTGTTTAATGATCTCAAACATTAGCCAATACACTTGTTAGCCATGATGCTTTCTAATGGCAGCTGCTTGGCTCAATTCTTGCACCCTGTTGTGATGTCATCAACCCAAATGCATAAAAAGAGATTCTGCATTTTTTCCCCCTTCATTGTGCTTTAATAAAACATATTTTGTGAAATCCCGCTATGAAAATTCATTTTAAATAGCAAACTTGTGTTTTATCAGTGTATATTTATCAGGTCAAAGACAAAATTCAGATATTATCTTTAATATTTCTCTATCTTGCCCTTTATTTAGTGTTGCACCTATGTCATTTGCTGCTATAACAAACCAGTTTCTTTTTTCTAAATCTAATTATTATTTTTTAGCGTGTTTCTGCATTGGGTTCAAAAGGTAAGAATCCTTATTCAGACCTGCACCATCTGTGCTTTGAGGTTAGGGTTTGAATAGAACTGAGTGGCACCTGCGCTCAGGAAAAATATTGCTGCATTCAGAGAAAGCAGTACTCCACCTGCATGCCAATCAGTCTGTCAGACTTGCCCCCCCCTCCACTTGCATCATCTACAAATGGTTACTCTGTCTCGGTCTTCCTTTCAGGAAATTCTTTCACAGCATTTTCCCTTCTAGGTATGGACACGTCTGCCCATCACAACAGCTATACACACACTGACAGCACTCTGAAACAGATAGCAATTATTGTTTTTTCTGTGTGTACTTTGCACTCAGTGTGGCAAACACCAGTGTGTTTTGTCAGACGGATCATTTTACCTAAACATAGAAACAAACTGACACTGAATCTGTTTAACGTCTGCTCACTCGGGCATGGCTGCCAGCAGTGAGTCACCTTCTCTGTGTGTTTTGCAGGATTATATTTTACTGTTACTTACAGTAGCTGACAACTGCAGAATCACTGAAATGGAATGGAGCGAGAATGTGGACTGGTCCATCTTTGGTTTTTAAAATTATGCTTAATACTTAAACAAGCAGAGACTTAAAAAAACCTTTGCCCATTCTGAGGATTGTAGTAAAGTTGAGCTATATTAATTTAGGTGACTGGTCATAGCCCAATAAATCTAATAATTTATGATTAATCTGAAGGATGAATACTTTTATCACAGTAAAATTTAAAAAAGGAGATGATTGTTGCACGTTTCTTAGAATTTTAGAATGTATTTAAAAATCATGAAATGTTAAAACTTCAATAAAATTGAGAGGCTGGAATTGTTAAGCTGCTGTCAAACTATTTCCTATCTTGCCATATATGCTGGTGTATTGAAAAACTTGCTCTGCAAGTTTAAATGTGAGGAAACAAAGGAGATTTTTTGGAACATCGAGGTACTGTATTCGCCTGAAGTATGTGTGGCTTTTAATTTACTCCTGTTGTGAATAGTGCATGTGTATTGTGATCAAGGGTGTGGAGTTTAGTTTTCTGCTGTGTCAGTTACTATTGCTGTAATGTCCCCGTCTCGTGGTATTTTCTTGCATATTTAAAAATTACCTGACCTTGTAAAAATTGTATAGTGCTTTTCAAGTCATACTGACCACTAAAAGCGCTTTACACTGGAGCCAAATTCACCCATTTATACACTGATATAGATTGGTCCGCAACTTGGGGTTAAGTACCTTGCCCAGGAGGAAGCTGGAACACGTCAGTTTAACTTTCAGTTTTAAGCATCTGACATGCTGAGGTTAGTGAATCTTTTTTCCATACTAAATGATTGCATGAAGAAAAGGCCCCAAATTTGACAAATTCTTAGGAGCTGAATTAATCAGAGAAAAGATCTGACCGCCATTAGTTGGAGCCACTTTAAGCGTTTAGCATGCTGAGGAATTTTCTTCAATGAAGACAGACTGTCTGCATAGTGTATTATGAGATTACGTAATGCTAACAGTGGATCATTGATGTGGTATTTTAAACATGATTGCATTGATTCTTTAGCACTAGCACATTTGTGTGGTGTAAATCACATGAGCGAGTTCAAGGACTCATCTAGCAAAAGTATTATGGCTTGATCATAAAATCTGTGACAGCCAAGCTTAACTAGTGATCCAATTTTTGAGTGTTATTGTCCTATGGCATCATGTGACTGGGGTATAATAGTTAGAACAACTTAAAAGTGTAACAATTGACCAATTCGAGAAGCCAAAAGGAAAGGTTATTTTTGGCCAAATTTTGACAACAAATATATGTCCATAATCTAAGAGAAAAATGTTAAAGCCAAAATTCAAAGAGCTACCTTTAGAAATCTGACATCTTTTGGCACCAGTCAACAGTTAAAGTAGAGATAATACAGTGCTTTACTTATGGTTTGGATCATAATAACCTCTAAAGGAGCTGGACAATTGTTCTCTCAGTTTAGATAATGGGGAAATGTTGGCTCAACAACTGTTGGATCTGCCTTAGGTCACTCTGTGGGAGGCTGGTGCCTTTGACATAGCAGCATTGGATGTCTAGACGGATGTCCTTGTTGCATTAAAGCAGAATCTAAAAACCAATATTAAAATCTACTCCAGAAAACGGTGGTTTACCTAGTAAATTCCAAAATGTTTCACACAATTCAAATAAAACATTGGATGCAGAAAAATGGAACACTTATCACATTTACCAAAGCTGATGGTTACTCACCTAACTTTTTAATCTGAATGGGTAGCTTTGTAGGATAATGAGTGGAATCCAAATATCTCGGATCCATAGATCTGGTCCATTCCCAGAAGTAAATGCCCACATTTGTATAGCGCTTTTTCAGTCAGAGGACTGACTAAGCGCTTTATGCTACAAAGGCATTCACCAATTCACGCAAATATTTACACACCGATGGTGGTAAGCTGCATTGTAGCCTTAGCTGCCCTTCGGCACACTGATAGAAGCAAGGCTGCTGTACACCGGTGCCACCGGGCCCTTAGACCACCACCAGAAGGCAAAGCGGGTGAAGTGTCTTGCCCAAGGACACAACGTCCCAGATGGACGGAACTGGGGTTTGAACTGGCAACCCAGCGGGTACAGGCCCTACAACCTGAGCCACAATTGCCCCTAAAGTAGGTGTGGAACCATGATGGTTAATCAAATATGAGAGACAGACCTTGGAAAAACCTTTGAAGCTGATTTACAAATTTAATGAACAGCCAAGATTGAATTGAGCTTACTGTATAATGTAAGCGAGTAATGAGACATTCCTCCTTTGAACTAAAAAATTTAATTTTACATGCACCTTTGTCAGATGAACAACTTGACAAGAAGGCATCCTGGTGTGAAAAAGAAAGTGCTTTGACAAAACCTGACTAAATTTGACAAAAATCTGTTAATCTTGACAAAATCATTCAGTGACCCGCAGATAAAGTAAAGTAGGTTAAAATTACCATCTGAGGAGTATTGGCTTCAGTATATAATCTCTTGTACTTTTCACAAATATGTACTTGGTAGAGAAATGTGTATGCATTTCAAAGAAACTTGTGGTATTGTGTACATGTGAAATGACAAGAAAAGAAATGCAAGCACCTCTGTCAGCAAGAGGAGCTCACTTATGCACAACACAAATCAGAAGCCCATTCTCCAGGGTATTTTGTCAGATCTGTTTTCTCTGTCATGTCAAGACAGTAACAGGTGTCTTACTTCAGGTAAAAATACTGCATCACTGTCTTCTTTATCTCCCTTTATTTGTCTATTGTCTAAGAGATAAAAGTGAGACCTCATAGACAATTTGGTACTTGGACTTTATCTCCCTCACGTGTCCCTTGCTGCTAGCCTTATAGGGATGTTTGGCTGTACAGTTGCATCAAAGGGATTAACCACAAACTGCCACCTGGTTTGGACATTTTCCCAGTAATGCATCCTTGCTGGGTTGGCTGGCCAAAACAGAAGACCAGGCCACAGCACAAAGGCAGAGTCACTAAACCAAAAGTATATCACACCAGTATCTGTCCAATTTCTTATTTATATGACTCATTTACAGCGGGTTTAGTGCTTTTTCTAAATGCAGAAGGTGTTAGACAATGAGCCTCCATTGTTTTTACTGCCTGTTGGATTGCATCTGTAATACAATCTGCCATGCACTGTAGCCAATATGACATTTCACAGTGAGGAATGTAGCATTAACATTAAGGATGGATTGTTTCTAAGCAAATGTGACAGGTATGCATCAAAGTCTTACTCTGCTTAGATTATGAAACACATTTGTCATAATGCTATGTTTCTGCTCACCTTTTTATCTTCATAAACCTACCTTTCCCATTTTGTTTTCTAATGCTGGTAGATTGAGACAATGGAGTCATTGTGAGATGAGTTTACATCTTAGCAGGGAGCTTCTTTTTTAGAAAGTCTTTCTTGTGATATCAAAACATGATGCATATCATGTCACACGTACTTCTGAAACAATTGGTGTTGGCATGAATTAAAAAAAGGTTAATTCAACTTTTCAAAATATTAGTTTTTATTACAATCCCTACATAGAACATACACAAATACATCAGTTTAAAAACTCAATACTTAAACTACATTTATTTGGCGCTGAAATCTGAACAGGTTGTTTAACTTCTAATTTATTCTCTTCCCTTTTTTTCCCGGTTCATTGTGATGTCTGTGTGGCTTCATGCTTGCCTTGTAATCTAATATTCACAAAATGGTTACTAATTAACCAATCAGTAGAAGAGATAAAACAATCTGAAAATAATCTATTTTCAAGATAAGATAATGTTAATAGTGGATGAAGTTAATAACTCAAAATTCTTTTAAAGCGCCAGTGGTGTTGAGAGGATTAGTAGATGAGCAAAGGTACAATTCAGCATTTATCATCCAAAGTGTGAGGCACTCAGTGATTTTTTTTTCTTTCAACAGTAGCTCACAATGGCTATATTCACTTCAATTTTTTGTGAAAAAATGTCTAAAAAGGGTATAAATATTACTGAGGTCCTTAAAAATGTAGCAAAAAATATTGTAGAATAATAATGTTACCCTCTGAATGTAAAATTTTGGAATCATTGCATTACACAATGGCCGTCCAAAGAAAAGAATAGTAAGACAAAAGACTCCTACTCGAATGGGATATGTATGGTTGAAGATTTGCATGAAGATTTTATGGTAGTTTGTTTTGTAAAGAGAAGGAAAGTTGGAGACATAACAGATTGGTACCCTACCCACAGATTTAAGAGTTATGTAGCAATGCCTTTGTACCTCTAATTGGCCACAGTAGTTAGTGAGTGCTAGTGATGGGTAGATGAGGCCTCCTGAATCGTGTGTCGATTCTGTCACTGTGTTGGTCTACTGACACCGGCTGGATCTTAAACATCATTGCAGGCAGCCTAATTGGGAGACTCAACTGACAAACTGATTAAATGACCAGGTATGTACAATACAATTATTTAAATAATTGCATTCCATATTCTACACTCCATTACTTCATATCTTAATCCACATTAAAAGATATCTGATATATTAAATATACAATAAGATACATGTGAATGTGTCACAACTTGTGAAAAAGTGAAACTGTTGTGAAGGTGATGTTGCTTATAGAATTGTCTTTGAAGCAGGCTACTGGATTTTTACAATTATAAGTAAATAAAAATTGTTTCACCAAGGTGATAACGCTTTTTACATGGAATTTCTCCAGCCAACATCTACAATCTTACATTTTACCTGCAGAAAATAGTATGAATAATTTAAACGAAGAGTCATTTTAAAATGGACTGAAATTCTGATAGATCAAGCAGAAACTGAGAGGAACAGGACGAAATTGGGAAATTAAAACAAATAACTTATTTCCGGATACAAGATGAAATGATCCCACATGGCGTTAACTTTCCATTTTCTTTCAGGCTCCAAGATGTAACAGTGGCTTTCCAGGAATAAGTTTGATTCAAAAGATGTACTTTTGGCAGAGACTCATCCCGTTGACAGATGTAGTTTTTCCCACTTTTTTATAACACAGTTGGCGCTTCAGTAACAGGCGAAACAACAGCCTGATCGTTCATGTCACTACTTCTTAAAGTGATACATGCACAGATACAGAGGTCTCGCTCTAGGAGCTAGATACAAGCGCCGACGCATCAGTGTTGCTCGACCTATCACTAGTGAGCGCTATTGCAAAAAAATTTTTGTACAAAAAAAGAATTCTGCAGCTTTCGGGTAGAAGTAATTTTTGCTCTGGATGTGACCAAGGTTGTTACTTTTGTGTGTTTGCACATCAAAAATGTATTTTGTATAAACTGTCATAAGAGCATTTCAGATTGAGAGGTAATGTATGGTGGCCCCTAGAGACAAAGCACTTGCAAATCCAAAAACATGCAAACTCCAGAAACAGTTGCAAATCCCCAAAACACTTGCAAAATCCAAAAACACTTGCAAAATCCAAAAACACTTGCAAAATCCAAAAACACTTGCAAAATCCCAAAACACTTGCAAAATCCCAAAACACTTGCAAAATCCAAAAACACTTGCCAATCCTAAAACGCATGCAAACAACGGAAGTGCTCTAGGATGCTAGGGGCAGTGATGAGCTTTTCTTACCTAGTGTCTACACAAAGCAGGAAGTAGATCCACATTCCAAACAGGATACATAATAGGCCATGTACTGTTTGCTTCATAAAATAAATATGTTCGTACTGAGTTCCAAATCAAAAGTTCTTCTTTTGTAATAGCGCTGTTTTTTTATTATCAATACTTTTAATCCGGCACTAACAGATTTGGAGAGTAGCAGCAATGATGAGGTAAATGCCTCTGAAACTTCTACAAAACCAGGTTAACGTGTATGTAGAAAGTGCTACATGGATTTAACATCATTAAACATGAACATGAACTGGATTTCACACTGACGCTATGGAATACTACAGGAACTCCACCATTCACAGTAAGTAAGCTCCTACAGTATAAACATAATTTAATTTCTGATTGATTGAGTTTGACATTTATTTGGATTGTGCAAGGACCTAGACAGGTGTAAATATTACCCATAAAAGGCCGTTGTATAAATGTTGATGTTCATAAAGGTAATAGTTTCCAGGGGTGGGTCCACGAGTGGTAATAATAAACCGAACAGAAGGATCTGCATATGATTGTTTTATTTACATTCATTCATTACATTGCAGTAATGAACGCGGGGAGAACCAAGGAGCTGGAGGTGAATTTCCACAGGCCTAGCCACAGACCACACCGACACCTTACATAAATACCTTGATGTTCACCTGGACAACAGACTGTACTGGAGACTCAACAGTGAAGCTGTCTACAAGAAGGGACAGAACACACTGGCCTTCCTGAGGAAGCTTAGATCCTTTAAGGTTTACAGCAAGATGCTGCAGATCTATAGGTCTACTGGTGAAACTCGAAATATTCGAATATCGTGCAAAAGTTCCTTTTTTTCAGTAATTAAATTTAAAATGTGAAAGTAATATATGAAATAGACTCATTACATGCAAAGGGAGTTATTTCAAGCCTTTTATATTATAATTCTTGATGATTATGGCCTACACCTTATGAAAACCCCATATTCAAGATCTCAGAAAATTAGAATATTACATGAAATCAATAAAACAAGGATTTTAAATAAAGAAATGTCGGACTTCTGAAAAGTATAATCATGCATATACAGTCATGGCCAAAAGTTTTGAGAATGACACAAATATTAGTTTTCACAAAGTTTGCTGCAAAACTACTTTTAGACCCTACTCTTTGTTTCAGTTGTTTCTGTGATTTACTGAAATATAATTCGAAAGCACTTTATACTTTTCGAAGGCTTTTTATTGACAATTGCATGACATTTAAGCAAAGAGTCAGTATTTGCAGTGTTGGCCCTTCTTTTTCAGGACCTCTGCAATTGGACTGGGCATGCTCTTAATCAACTTATGGGCCAAATCCTGACTGATAGCAACCAATTCTTTCATAATCACTTCTTGGAGTTTGTCAGAATTAGTGGGTTTTTGTTTGTCCACCTGCCTCTTGAGGACTGACCACAAGTTCTCAATGGGATTAAGATCTGGGGAGTTTCCAGGCCATGGACCCAAAATTTCAACGTTTTGGTCCCCAAGCCACTTAGTTATCACTTTTGCCTTATGGCATGGTGCTCCATCGTGCTGGAAAATGCATTGTTCTTCACCAAACTGTTGTTGGATTGTTGGAAGAAGTTGCTGTTGGAGGGTGTTTTGGTAGCATTCTTTATTCTTGGCTGTATTTTGGGGCAAAATTGTAAGTGAGCCCAGTCCCTTGGATGAGAACCAACCCCACACATGAATGGTCTCAGGATGCTTTACTGTTGGCATGACACAGGACTGATGGTAGAGCTCACCTTTTCTTCTCCAGACAAGCCTTTTTCCAGATGCCCCAAACAATCGGAAAGAGGCTTCATCGGAGAATATGACTTTGCCCCAGTCCTCAGCAGTCCATTCACCATACTTTCTGCAGAAGATCAATCTGTCCCTGATGCTTTTTTTGGAGAGAAGTGGCTTCTTTGCTGCCCTTCTTGACACCAGGCCCTCTTCCAAAAGTCTTCGCCTCACTGTGCGTGCAGATTCGCTCACACCTGCCTGCTGCCATTCCTGCAAGCTCTGCACTGGTGGCACTCCGATCCCGCAGCTGAATCCTCTTTAGGAGACGATCCTGGCGCTTGCTGGACTTTCTTGGACGCCCTGAAGCCTTCTTAACAAGCATTGAACCTCTTTCCTTCAAGTTCTTGATAATCCTATAAATTGTTGATTTAGGTGCAATTTTAGTAGCCACAATATTCTTGCCTGTGAAGCAATTTTTATGCAACGCAATGATGGCTGCACGTGTTTCTTTGCAGGTCACCATGGTTAACAATGGAAGAACAATGATTTCAAGCATCACCCTCCTTTTAACATGTCAAGTCTTCCATTCTAAGGACTATGCAATTCATCTGATCACTAATCATAACATTCTGGAGTGTATGCAAATTGCTATTATAAAAACTTAAGCAGCAACTTTTATTATTTTTTTTATTATTATTATTTTTTATTATTATTTTTATTTTATTTTATTTATTTATGTAATTGTCAAAACTTTTGGCCACGACTGTATAATCAGTACTTGGTTTGGGTCCCTTTTGCATCAAGTAATGCCTCAATGCAGCGTGGCATGGATGCTATCAGCCAGTGGCACTGCTGAGGTGTTATGGAAGACCAGGATGCTTCAATAGCGGCCTTCAGCTCTTCTGGATTGTTCGGTCTCATGTCTTTCACCTTCTCTTGGCAATGCCCCATATATTCTCTATGGGCGAGTTTGCTGGCCAATCAATCACAGTAATCCCATGGTCATTGAACTAGGTTTTGGTACTTTTGGTAGTGTGGGCAGGTGCCAAGTCCTGCTGGAAAATGAAGTCAGCATCTCCATAAAGCTGGTCTGCAGAAGGAAGCATGAAGTGCTCCAAAATGTCCTGGTAGATGGCTGCTTTGACTCTGAACTTAATAAAGCACAGTGGACCAACACCAGCAGATGACATGGCTCCCCAAATCAACAAAGACTGTGGAAACTTCACACTGGACTTCAAGCATCCTGGATTGTGTGCCTCTTATTTCTTCCTCCAGAATCTGGGACCTTGGTTTCTAAATGAGATGCAACATTTGCTGTTCTTTTTACTTAAGCCCTGGTAAGACACTTCTGATGTTGTTCAGGAGCGGCTTGACAAGAGGAATACAACATTTGAAGCCCATGTCCAGGATCCGTCTGTCTGGTGGCTCTTGATGTACTAACTCCAGCCACGGTCCACTTCTTGTGAAGGTCCCCAACACTTTTGAATGGCCTTTTCCTGACAATCCTCTCCAGGCTGCGGTCATCCCTGCTGCGTGTGCACCTTTTTCTTAAACACTTTTCCCTTCCACATTACTTTCTATTGATATGCTTTGTTACAGCACTTTGGGAACATCCGACTTTTTTTCTTCCAATTACCTTTTGAGGCTTTACCTCATTATAAAGGGTGTCATTATTGTCAAAGCATAGCAGTCCTGACAGGAAGCAGCTAAAATTCCCAAATATCTCCTCATAAGTCTGTGTTTTACTTTGAGAGTATAGGCGCACTACAGTAGTGTGGCTGGTTACCATCCAAGGAAACAGTCTATAAATAGTTTTCATGTTCAGTTCTAAACGGTACATTTGGGCTGACATACAATCAGTTGTTGATTTTGCACAGGCACTGAAGGAAAACAACAATTACTTCTGCATCTAATTATTGTAGGGAAACAAGCATGAGGAGTTTGCGGGCATCAGGAGAAAGTTAAACTAGTAAAATCAGTAATATTCTTACCCAATAAACGTTATGCTTTCAAACGCAGTTGTGTCAAAGGTTTTGGTCACAAGTCTTGTCAGAGCGATCTGTCGTCGCCATGGCATGAACTGTGTTGTCCTCAGAATTCAACTTCAGTTTATTTATATAGAGCCTATTCCCAACAATTGTAATCTCACAGCAATTTAAATATATATTTGCATCACTTTTACAAATCTTCTACACTTTTATTGCATCATAGGATCTTTGTAGGAAATATATGTTTTCACTCCATCCCTTTTCAAATAAGTGACCATTCATCTATTTGACATATTACCACTAGAAAAGTATTTTAAGTCAACAAAAATATATTGTTAATGTATTTAAAGAAGGGTAACCCCATGAGATGCATCATCTTGTTTTCATAGGGGTGCTCTATTACAGGTTAGCAGGCAGCAGAAGGCAGCCGTAAACAAAGACCAATATAGAATAGAAAAATTAAAAATTAAATATCAAAAATAAAAAAAATTAAATTAATTGTAAACAAACAAACACACACACGCACGCACGCAGACGCGCACACCCACACCTGCACTCAGACCAGCTTACATACAGTAGTTCACCAAGTTCCCCATCAATCTCCAAGACATAACAGTATAACATTGCATATTACATATATAGTATTCAATGCACAATAATAATAAAAAGCATAATAGTTATTTAAAGTCAATCTGCTAAACAGTAGAAAATGAATTGAGCAACACAGTTGTTTAAAGTCCTTCAACTTACAGATTCGGAAGTGAATATGAATATAACAATCCCTTATAGACATTCAACTAAAAACGTAGAAAACAAAATTAAGAGAAAAAAACTAGGCAGCCACACTCTGCTCTTACATACGCTATGCCATCATCCATATATAGTAGTGCCATTTCATTTTAGAAAGGATTGCATCTCAAAACAAACTCTTTGTGTTGGAAAAGTCAGTTTTAAAATTACTTATCTGCTTTGGAAAACAATGAAAAGGCCAGTTTTGTTTCAATCTTTTGTTGGTCCAAACTATGATGAAATTTGCCCTTTAACTTTAACAAAAAAGATATCCAACAGGAAATATGTGTACATGCCCCAAATTGTTTAGTTAAAATTAAACTATTTCCTAGAAATGGAAAAGATGTTTACTTAATCGGAAAATGTAAGATAAGCATTTTGGAAACAGGGTTTGTGTCTCTGCAGCTCATTCTTATGTAGAAGCAAACTTCCCGTCACGCAGGGGGACTTCGGCTGCCAACAGAGTAAAAGCAAAGATTTAGCGCTCAGTTCCCTCTGTGTCTTTCTCTGAGCGTGTGAAGGAAAGTCTGGAGAAAAGATTGGTGGGAGAGAGTTGTATACTCTGAATTTACATATCAGAAATGGAGAGCTGTCAAAACATTTTCTCCAGATTTTCAACACTTCTTGCATCTTCTAAATTCTATTACTGACAATTTTTGCTTTGCTGCCTCTATTGTTTCTTTTTGTATATTCACAAATCTCTCACTTCACCTTTTCCATTAATGGTTAAGGCATGAGAACAGGAGACCTGCAGCATATACAGTCATGAGGGTTGTTTGTGAGATTGAAAGTAGCTTTTGAAATAAGAAATCTTTTGGAGGTATTTAACATGCTTCTCGTTAAGTCCACACTTTTTATTTGATGTTATATTTTAATTTTAAATGTTTTCATGAGCTGTAAGTGGAAAATCATCAAAATTAACAGAAATAAAAGCTTGAAAACATCCGTGTGCGTAATTCTACATAATGTGTTTCATTTAGTGAATTGAGTTACTGAAATAAATTATTTTCAGTAAATATCAAATATATTGAATATGACTGGGTGTTTTGACTCTAATGTGATTAAAAATCTAAACATATTCACAGCTCTGTATTGGTGCAGATACACCATAGAAATCAAAGTTATTGGACTACATTAATTGTTAAACAGAATTTGTCAGAATTAGGAAAAATTGACACCTGTAAAAAAAATGAAGAGGTTCAAAAGTTATCTGAAAAGCAGCAGGATTTGTGGCGAATTGATGCAGTGGTTGTTGCTCTGTAAATGATACCCAAGGAACAACAACTGCTTTACCAGAAACAGTCATGAGAACTTTAAAAAGAGATGGACCACTGAACAACTGGTTTATGTTTGGTGTGATAATTTAAAAAATACAGTTCATGTAAATATGCAGTTTTAGAAAATGTAAAACAGTGAAGAGATTAATTATCTAGTAAAAGTTGTTTTTGCAAATGTTATTTTAAAAATGATAACCCTCCAAAACCTTTTCACATTCTCCTGCATAAAAGCCAAAATAATCTATGTATTTTATTATAATTCTATATGCTAGACCTCTTAAACCAATGCTTTCCCAAACCAGCTTTTTCTGCCACTCAAACTGAAGTGTTTTGAGGTGTGCTTCTGGAGCTCTGCATATCTTAAGCTTGGTCAGTTTGGAAAGAGTATCTGTCAATATCAATTATTAAGTCATATTCTCAATTGGAATTTTGTCAGGAATTTGATTGGGCTATTCCAAGATATGAATATGCAAGTTTCATTCTGAGTAAGTAATCTTTTTGCAGGACCTTCCACATATATGAATATGGATGACCCTAAACTTTTTGCTTTTAAATTCTGACAAAACAGAAGTTGGTGTCTTTGGACCAGAAGTTCTTAAACAGAAACTGATTAGTCAATCACTTCATCTGGATGGCATTAAATTGGCCCCCAGTAATAACGTAAAGAAACTCGGCGTTATTTTTGACCGAGACTTGACATTTAAATCCCATATTAAACAGGTTTCTAGGATTTCTTTCTTTCACCTCCGGAATATTGCTAAAATTAGAAACATCCTGTCCAGGAGTGATGCTAAGAAACTAGTCCATGCATTTGTTACCTCAAGGCTGGACTACTGTAATTCTTTACTATCAGGAAGTCCACAAAATGCCATTAAAAGCCTTCAGTTGATCCAAAATGCGGCAGCAAGAGTTCTGATGAATATTAAAGAGATCACATTTCTCCTGTTTTAGCTTCCCTTCATTGGCTCCCTGTTAAATCCAGAATATAATTTAAGATCCTTCTTCTTACATACAAAGCCCTTAATAATCAAGCTCCATCATACATCAGAGATCTAATTGTTCCTTATGTTCCTAACGGAGCCCTTCGCTCTCAGACTGCAGGTTTACTGGTGGTTCCTAGGATTTCTAAAAGTAGAATGGGAGGCAGATCTTTTAGTTATCAGGCTCCTCTCCTGTGGAACCAGCTCCCAGCTTTAGTCCGTGAGGCAGACACTCTGTTTACTTTTAAGGCCAGGCTTAAAACTTTCCTTTTTGATAAAGCTTATAGTTAGAGTGGCTTAGGTCATCCTGAGCTATCTCTGTAGTTATGCTGCTATAGGCTTAGACTGCTGGAGGACAGACTTACCAATTTTCTTCACTCTGCTACTTCCTTTTCTCCTACGACTCTCCAGTTGTTTTACAGTACATTCTGTTATTTCGACTGTTAACTTTGTTTTCTCTCAGTGTTTTTCTCTCCATAGAAGATATACCTGGTCTGGTATCCTGCTTGGCTGCAATGCCCTGTTGGACGGGAGGCATCGACTGGGATGATCCTCCCAGTAACTGAACATCCACTGTGTCCTGTTATGAACTTTTTACTTTCTGTAACATAGAAAGTTCTCTTATATCAGATCTTCTGTTCCTTCTGTGTTTCTGCTCTGTCTTCTCAAACCCCCAGACGGTCGTGGCAGATGGCCGCTCCTACTGAGCCTGGTTCTGTTGGAGGTTTCTTCCTGTTAAAGGGGAGTTTTTCCTCTCCACCGTCGCTACATGCTTGCTCAGTATGAGGGATTGCTGAAGGATTGCTGTGGTTGGAAAGTCTGCATCAACGGGGCCCAGCCTCACGCCAATGACTGACGCAATCTGCTGGGATTCCTTAAATAGGAAACTTTTTAACTGATTGGAATGTTTGTATAAATGTATTGAAATGACTTCTTGTTAAGTGCCTTGAGATGACATCTGTTGTGAATTGGCACTATATAAATAAACTGAATTGAATTGAATTGAAACTGAATTGAATTGAATATCACAAAGTGCTCCACAATAAACATAAAACACAAAAGCATACCTGAAATGATAGCCAGAACAACAACAAAAAACAAAGGAAGGTACGATGACAGTGGTTGTAGCCTGATGTAAATCCTGATTAAAAAGGAATATCTTATACTGTTTTTTTAAACCATCAGCAGTGTCTAGACAATGTGTCGAGTAAGACAGGGTGTTCCAAATTCAGGGTTTCTGGCAAGTATGGTTTTCTTCCAACTATCGCTCTCCTCTCGCCATTGTTACATAAAGATCATCTTTGAAGGATGTACAACTGATTGTGATTACAACTGTTTCCACTTGAGTTCTATTGTTGCGTTTCATTTACTTTGGAAGTCGGAGGTGGGTTTGATGTCCTGAGTAAACAGTGTTCCAGTAACGTAGTCGGAATAGGCGGGATTCCAATATGGTGAGGCGTATTGTTGGCATCACCTCTTATGAACATTGTTACAAGCTGTACTTTCCCTAAGCAAACACCACTTTTATTTCAAGTTTACAGTTGCAGGCTCTATGATAAAGATTTTAGACACACTCTTCCCTGTGTGTCTTGAAAAATAAACATGTTTCCACCCCATCGTCTGTTGTTCATGTGAGGAGCGGCCATATTGAAGGTCAAACTCAGAGCAAAATATAAAAATCTCAGACTTTCCAAGTGGGAAGTCCAACTTTGGGGGGCCTTCCAGTTGATTTTTCGCAATAAGAAATTGGAATTTCCGAGTTCCGACAACAAATAACACACCATATGTATCTGAAGCTCCTCCAGAGTAACCATGAATCTTTTGTTTGTTTCTATAATTGACTCTCACTTGCCTGGCCTCTCAATTTAGATGGATAGGCATGTCCTGGAACATCTGTTGTTGTGCTATACTCTTTCCATTTTCACATGATGGATTCAACAGTGAGGTGTTAAAATAATAAATATTGTTTTATAATATATTCTTGCCTTTCAAAAAATGGAAGAAAAATCAAGAGGTATGAATAGTTTTGTAAGACTCAAGTACACTATCGACTCTTTTACAGAAGCATCTTTGCTGTAGTGCATGAACATACTCTTTTTAAAAATTCAGTGTATATTCAATACAAGGAAGCATTAGACAATCATACATGACTGTTATAAAGAGTATATAACCAGGATCTTTGGAAACTGCTCCCCTGATAACAATGGATTTGGCTGTAATATGCAGCATACTTGTATCTTAATTTCCTTCCATCAGATCAACAGAATACTTCCAGGCCATTAGCCTAATAATAACCGAAGCATGGTGGAGGCAAACACCACCTGGAAAATGTCACAGTCAAGTCAAACGACAGAGAGGAGGGGCGTGCTTTCATCAAATCAGTCCTAATTGTGTGTGATTGAGATGTTACAGGCTTAATTGTGGGAACAATAATTTGATCCATTCTACACAAACTGAGGCATTTCTCTGGAGAAGCACTTCAGCAAGGGAGCATACTTTAAAATGATCCTCTCAATAGGAGGTGCATTGAAACAGTATACAGAAATCTGTCCAATTACACCAGAAATGGGGTTGGCTGGACAGCTGGGATTTTCTCTTATTTTCCTCTGTGAAGCCGGTCAATAAACAATCTGCATAACTTTACCCCATCAATATTTAATGTCTCTGCTAAAGGTCTCCTCTCCTACAGGTCGCAGTCAGTCTGGGCTCTATGTTTACTGCTTTGAAATTCGCCACAGATGCAAAAAGTCCCAAGGGGAAGAGGTTCTCTGAAGTGTGTGTTCTTCTGCGTGTTTGTCTGCATAATGAATGAAAGAGAAAATGAGTGTTTATGTGTTTAGTGTTTTTTTATTGTACTTTGGAAGTCTGGTTTTGTTTGTGTGTCTTTAGATGTTTCCATACATCAGAGAAAGAGAGGGCCTCTGAGTCTTCCTAAGCCACCAGAGAAGATTCCCCCCCCCCCCATCCTTTCACAAATTGCTTAGAGCCTGTTTTATCAGTGGGGAGGGGAAAATATGGGGCTGAATTTTTAACGACGAAAACAAATGAGCCAACACAGGCACACAATTAGGGGGAAGTCCTGGCTATGTGTCGTCTTTAGATGAGCAACATGATGGCCTCTTTACCCCTGGCGGGGGTAAAGCCCTGCCCCAGGAGATGACTCATTAGGGTCTGGGAAGGGGAGGTGAGGAAGTCTGCTGACAGTCAATCCGGGCGTGGTGAGAGAAAGAGGGGAGGGAGGGGTCACTGCCACTCAAACAGAAGAGAAGGTCTAATAAATTCCTCCCACAACCAGGGCCGTTTTAATTCTGTGGAAAACATTGGCTCATAGAGCGACTTCAGCTAATCATGAAACTAAAAGGACAGCTGCCATAAGGGCCACATTAGCTATATGCAATGGATTTATTGTTTGAACATATGCTGTTTTGATTTTGAAAACACTTTCAGCCAATCACTGTTTATTTCAACTCTTTACATTGAAATAGAAAAAATAGTTAAATCAGATTAATTGTTTGATAATCATCCTATTAATCAGCTCAGCTGATGACAGTAAAACATGTTCTATGTTGGAAATTAGGTGATTACACATCCGCTCACCAGACATGTTTAAATACACTGTAGCATGACTTCTGAAATTAATGCATCCAATTTATTACAAACTGTGTGCATTTTTGGATTTGATGACATTAGACCCTTTTTTTAACATCATATAAAACAAAAATCAAATTTTAACATGTAATATAAGAATGAAGCAGAAGCAGTGTAAAAACAACCTGTAGATGTTTTATCTGACGACGCTGCTGTGTGGATGAAATTATCACAAAAGCCTTTGTTCAGCAGGTACTGCAGCACTGAGCCCCCTATGCAGCTGTGCATGTCGTGAAAAGCTGGAAGAGTGCCACCAGATGGTTAAGAGCAGAAGTGAGTCTGATTTTTATGCACTGTTTTTATAGTGAACCCATGCTACTTTTTATTAGACAAGAAAACTCAGATGTACAGATTAACAAATAAAAAAAAGTTCCATTACTTTTTATTTAAAAAATGAACTATTTCCAATAAATATCAGTAAACGTCAGCTTAATCTGTGGTCAATTTAATTAATTAATTTTTGGAAGCTGTCTTTATACGGTAATCTCAGTATAGAAATTGTAATGTTGAGAAACATACAGCAATCTCCTGATTCTTTAACTGTGTGACAGAGATTATACCTGGTGAATCCTGTAGAATTCATCCTTTAGACTGAGTGAGTGATTTTCCTTTAATGTAAGACTGGCTTATGAAAACGAATTTATTTTTCTGTAGCACTACAAAAGATTACAGTTACCATAAGTTAGTTTTTGTGTTTAAAAATGACCAACCATGGTTTGCATCACTTCTAACCAAGGGGCAAGCTAAACTCAGACGGATTCGTTTGTTTTCTGTTGCTCTGGCTGAGTTCCCCTGCACCGCTGCATTCAAGAAAATTAGCATAGTGTGGGTATTAAACTGGATGTCACACAAACAAATGCGAACAGCTTTATTTAAGCAACTAATTGAGAATCAAGTAAGCATTTCTAATCTGTTTAACAAAAAGAAATTGAATTTTCTCAGCTGCTTAATATTCTCAGTTTGGCTAATTGAAAATTTAAGTTACTGCGTATGCTGGAGGTTTCAGTGGGAGGTAAAACTAACAGGAATGCAGCAACCACATAATCAGCCATGAGCTAAGAAGCACTACACAACAAGTTCAATTTAAAGCTTGTTTTAAATTGTTCTCTACTTTCAGGGAAAAATTACCTGAAATAAAAAAAACACATTAGGGATTTAAATAACGTTATACTCTATCCAGGGAAAAAAATACCACCTTTCCATGACCGTCTGTTTTTACCATCTCACATTAACATAAAAACTGATCTTTCTTGGATCTGGAAAAGTGTAGGAGCCTTCTTTCAGCCAGCAGACCAACATTGTGCAGAAGCAAGTGTGGGAAGGGCAATGTTGGGTTGCTTTAGGCTCCTGTACTTCCGCTTGCATCTCAATAAAACGATTTTAAACCATAGCAATAGTATGAGGCAGAATTTCAGCAGTTTTGAAACTATAAATTATACATTTTTGGTATACCAATGACTGACCAATTCCTTGCAACATTCACTGCACTTTTTGAAAACAGATCCTTGAAAATATTTCATTAATTTTCTGGGTTTTCTCTATTTATCCTCTGCTTGTCAAATATCATTCATTTTAACAGCATTCGTGTCATGTTTTTTATTTCATGATGGTGGAAAAAATACCATCATCTCGTTTAAGGGTCTATTATCAAACCAGCAGGTTGTACATCCCAACTTTAGTTTCCTGTCGTGTGGCTTCAAGGACACATGCTGCACAGCGAGTTTACGCCTAATACTGCTGCTTCTATTGACCTTGGACAAAATGGCCTGCACCTCTATCAATCAACAGCTGAACCAAGAACAAGAGAAAATGATGCTGGCTAACAACATTATCACAGCACTTGTTCACATCTCATTGATTTGACAAAAGCCATCATTCAGAAGTGTCACCCGCATCCTACTGAAGGAAGGGTGGAGAAGTCTTATTGTCTTGGTGGCCGAATTTAACAATGCTATTAGATTGGGACTTTTAGACAAAGATTATATACAAAGTAATAATCTACCCTCAAACTTGAGAAAAACAGTGATTTACCACCTATCAGAGATGTCCTTCACATGCAACACTGTTTAATTGCTTTGGCCTTGCATTCTCATTAAAATTGTGATTTACTGTAATTAATCTGAAATAATATTTTTCATAAAAGGGCAAATGTTGCTAATTGCATAGTAACAAGAGAAGAATTGGGTATGATAAAATTTGCTAGAAGTTACCAAATGACCTAATTTGTTTGTAATTGTTATGGGATCTGCAGGAGAGAGAAATAATGCTGTTGGAAAGACAAAAAGTGATAAAAAAAATTCTAAATATGCTTACAACTAAAATAAACCTGTTGATTCTTGATTTGTTTGTCTAAATTCCCAATTTAGAAAAAAAAAACTAGAATAAAGGATTTTTTCTAGGTTTGGATTTAGCAAAAGTGACCTAAAAAAGTACCTTAAAAAATTTATATTATATTTTTATCTATTGAGTCTGGTTTGAGTCTTAGCTTTATGGTGTACTTAGAAAAATACAACAAGTCACAGTAAAGATTTAATATTTTTAAGCATAAGCTTTTCAAAAAAAATTCCGGTACACAAAGGAAGAAGAGAACATATCCTGGTTTGACTGCAGCTGGGAGGGACTGGAGCATCACTTTGGGGCCTTTACGGTGGGTTAGGAGCCCAAGACAACACCCGTTGCTGACTAATAAGAGTAAGAATGATGCACGGTTTTAATTCAGAGTATCAAAATCTCTAATAACTTCAAAAAAAAAAGTTGCTGAATTTGACACAAGTTGCTGTGGTTTCAAAAACAGGGTGGGTAAAGGGGTATGAATACCTGCTAGATACAGCAATAAAGTAACTAAGAACCAAGAAGGAGTTGTTCAGTGAATGCATTTCTGAAATGCCATCCAATATATATTTATTTATTTCTTTTTCAAAACTATGATGTCTTAGTTATAATTGTTGATCAATAAGATGATAGTTTATACGTCTTCAGAGTGAGATTATGCTGCTGGAATGAAATATGACTATTTTCAGGCTTTTTACACACCTTTACTAGAGGTAGCATTATGTATGAAGGGCACTGTGTATATAATATGTACAGAGTGAAAAAATGTTTTGATGCTTTGATTAATTATTGATTACACTTGAGCCACGCCTCTTATACTCCATCTCTGCCACAAAGGCCACAAAGTTTAGTCTTCGAGCAACAGAATCCCGCCCCTGTCCCCTTCAGGATACTGATGTTGCACTATTCATCATCTCCTATTGAGAGAAGGAGAGGGAATGGATTCACAGATGAAGGTCCCCGGTGGTGGCTCGCTGGACAACCTTCCTGACCTCTCATCCCCTTTACGGTGTCCCAGGGGAGGTTTCAATTAAACACCCTGAACGTTGGGGACATTTTAATCCCTCTTTCGCCTCGTTTATCTCTGCAGCCACACCTTTTGAGACCAGACAGTAAAAAATCTGTAGATATAAATAATCTCTGTTTATGTTGTGTTCCTGTTGGGGCATTTTTTTTCCTTATTTTAAGTATACAAAAATTGTTTTGGGTACATTGGTGGCAGAATGATTTGTCTGTCATGCACTTACATAAAAAATAAACTCACAACTTGTGTCCTATGAATTTAAAAAAGCCTGCGGTGCAAAGACAGAAATCAATCACCAGTGAATTCATACCACAAAATGAAGCTTCCCAAAAATGTACTCAACATAAATTATTTTTTAATGCTAATATGTGAAACTAAAATAAATAATGTCATAATTCTCCATGATTTCTTGCCAAACAAGGCGGCAGCCTCTATGCTATGAAGCCGTTTTGCCTCCACATGCACTTGTAATAGAACTACCTACTAATTCTTCAACCTCCCCTCAAATCAACCGCTAGATCAGTCCTCTCAAACTGCTGTCCTTAGGGAACAATGTCCAGCAACGTTTAGAAGTCGCTGGACCAACTCCCCTGAATCAAATGGCTGTATTACCTCCTGTCCATGCAAATGAGGTTTACAGAACTAATGACCTATTATTTGATGAACCAAGTCGTATTAAATTAGTTTAAAAGTTTATAATGTGAAGAGAGGTTGACTAACCAGCCAGAATTAAACTGAAACCTCCTCAGTTTGCTAAAGGACATTTTTCTCAGTATTACCGAGATACATGTACCGTAATTTTCGGACTATTGAGCGCACCTGAATATAAGCCGCACATTTTCATGTTGTAACATGAGATATTTACACCGAAAGATGGTACATGGAAGTTAAATAAAGAGGAAAAATAGTCAAAATAAAATTTTTTGCTAAAGTGTGAACATGAGCTAGCACGCTAATGCTAGCTAGCATGCTTTCATTAGCCTCGAAACAATCAGTACAAATGTTAATAACCCCTCTTTTTAGGGCTGCCTTTGATTGATGTTTTCATGTATCATATGTTTTGTGTGTGCTTCAAACTTTATTGCTGTTTTTACTTTATCCTAAATTCATGTCTGCTTTTGAGTAATATTCTTACGTGTCATATGCTCTGTGTGTGTTTTATGCTTTATTGCTGTTTTTACTTTACCCTCTAATCATGTAAAAACCTTGAATTACCTTGTTGAAAGTGTGCTATACAAATTGCCTTGCCTTGTCTAATGCTAGCTAACATCTTATCTTTAGCTAAGGAGAATACGTACGGAGAGTTAGTCAAAAAAAAAAATAGCTTAAATGCTACCATGACCTAGCATGCTAATGTAGCATGTAGCATGGTATTATCTAAGGGGTGTGAATACTTTTCTATGGGGGACAAATACTTTCCCAAGTAGTAAAATGAGGCCACCTCTTTTCAAAGCTTTAGTATTCTGGCAAGAATAAAGAATGTGCTTAGTAAGTAAACTTTAGATAGATAGATAGATAGATAGATAGATAGATAGATAGATAGATAGATAGATAGATAGATAGATAGATAGATAGATAGATAGATAGATAGATAGATAGATAGATAGATAGATAGATAGATAGATAGATCTTTATGTCCTCTGAAAGCTTTAGTCGTCTTTTTACACTGACTCAGTTCTTCCCGCTGCCTCCTCCAACGTCTCACCATCGATTCATTGATGTCAAGCTTACGTGGAGTAGCTATTTCCTGCTTTGATGGCCAGCTCGATTGCCTTTGACTTTAACATTGCATTTCTTGGTGTGTTTTCCACGATGAGGGCGTGTGCATGAAAATTATAGGTAGTGTCTTCTTCGGTGCATAGTCTTTCCCCACGTGTCTCAATTTTGCGCTTTCTACTACATTCCCCCTACGGAGGCCGTTAGCCAGTAAAAATCTATAAATTAGCCGCATCGTTGTATAGGACGCAAGGTCCAAAGTGTGTGAAAAAAGTAGCGGCTTATAGGCCGAAAATTACGGTGTGTATTCGAGCGTGTACATATGTCAAATTTCAGTTTTATGTAACCTCCTGACCTGCGCTCTTCATGTAAGTAATTAAGGTGCACACTTATACAGATAAAACATAGCTTTGGAATTCATATAATTGAATATATGGTTTTACATTGCTTTTTATTTCCTCTGCATAACTGGACACAATTCTTTAGCTCGCTGCGAAACAGCTTGTTAATGGTCAATTGATTAGGGCTTAATGGGAGTATTGATTGAGGTGATCTGGAATGTAAATTTTTCATCCACTGTTCTCTTTGTCAGAATAGCTGGCATGTCTGCGCAGGTCATGTGTTAAATGTTCAACATTAGTGCTTTACTTTCAGCTCCTCGCTCAACTGCCAGCTGAAGCATGAGGAAATTAGGGCCAAAGAAAATTAACCTGAGTAATCTTTCTTTCTAATCATTTAGTTCCATATCTATTGCCTCAGACATTTTATGATGCTCATTAAGATGAGCTGTATTAATTTTCTGCATTACAGGAAACCTGAGAAATACACTGAAGCTGCTAGTTTTCATCAAGCATGTCTGCTCAAATCATTAATTTATGCATCCATTATGTTTATTAGCATTTTCCAATTCAGCGTCTGATGCAATCTTTATTAATGAGAACTACCTGACTTGATGCACAAGAATGAGAACTGCAGTAGCAATGATTTAGTTTATTCCTACCCGTGTCACTCTAACTGCCTTCACGTGTGTTAGAAGCTTTTCAAGACAAAGGAACATCCATAATGATGCCATGGTTCAGTTTCAGTTCAATTCCCCACCTTATCATTCTGTCTCCACCGTGTATACAGTATTTTCCATCAGTCTTTTTGTCAGACAGGACTATCTAAAGAAAATCAGCATTGCTCTGGTAAATGATGAGAGTAGCCGCAAGGCTGAAAGATTCATCACTCATCACACACTGTTAGGGAAATTTAGACGCTTAATTTTGTCGTTCCAGGCGGCTGATGCAGCCACTGATTCAACGTTGTTAGACTAGAAACTGATGTCTCGTCTGTGACTGATGTACAGATGGGCTGCAATTTCTCAAGGAGAGCAATGGTCTCTCCTGTTGAAGTTAATGATGTCATGCTGGGGGTTGATCAAGCTCTTTTGGTCATGTTGCATTTTATATCTAAAAAGTAAAGAAAGAAATTAAATGTGGCAGTTCTTATTTTTGATCAATTTTTAGTCATGTCCATAACCGCTAATGCTGAAACTGATTAATTAGATCAGTCACTGGTTTTGACAATCAATTGATTTCTCTTCCAATCTCCCCAAAGCTTCAATCAATGTATCAATGAGATGCACTACAGCAAGCCTGATCGACCCAATGATTGCGCCATGACCCACAGGAACCAAACGATCCCAGACAAATTTTTCAGTGCTGGAAATACCTTGTGTCCATGCAACAGTGGTTCGGAGATGTTTCTGCACCCCATCAGGGATAATAAGGTACTGTAGTGTTGTATTTAGTTCCCAGCACCACCCCTGGAGTGGACTGCAGTCTGAGCAATCTCAGCTGATCGAATCAATAAGAAGTTCATGTCGAAAAATAGAGCTAATGCTTTACCGGTGTAATTTATATCTTCCTTGTGTTTTTATTGCCACATGAAGAAATTAGGTTTTCAGGAAATAAACATTGCTTTTCTATGTCTCACAACTTGAGCTCTAGCTAAGTCCAGCCCCAATAGTGGGATGTGTTTGATGAAAGCAATTGTAGCATAATTCCACCAGGAGGAGACACTGGGGCAGACCTAGAACCCACTGGAGGAACTATTTATATTACCTTTCTGGCCTGGGGGTGCCTGGGAATGAATGTGCCTGGGGTGAGGGATGTCTGGGTTTAGGTTCTCCTTCTAGACCTTTTATTCCCATGTCCTGATACGGGAAGGATCAGTGGTTATCAAAATTTAGATCAATCCTAGCCTCCATTGAGTTTTAACCTCCTTTTTACAATAATATCCTATTTTGCTCCAGAGTTAGGTGTTCTGGCTGCACTTAGGAAAGCAGAGTTTATTTTTTTATGCTAATTTCTATTAGAAATCTAGAAACTGTTTAATCTGTAGTTTTGATTGTTACAGCTCCCTTTTTAATATTTTCAGCCTTACGGCTGTACTTGACTTTGTTCCTGATTACTTACACTCTAAATAAAACTGGTTCTTCATAAGTGCTCTGAAGCACTTTGAGTGCTCTGGAGAACCTTTTTCTGTTGAAGAACCTTTTCTCGCTGCTAAAGGTCCTTTGGGGAACTGAGTAAAAAAAAAAAAGAGTTTGTCACATTTATACTTGCTTTTAGTGCTTTGAAGAACCTTTTTAATGTTTAAAATATGGCTTTATGGCTAGTGAATATATGCCTAATCTGACTAACTTTTGGCTGTGTAACAATCCTTGTTACAGGGTACTTTTTTACTGTAGAGGTTGATATTTTGGAAGTACATTTTTAGAGAGCATTTATAAAGTAATGTAATTAAAAATAATGAAAATTAAAAACTTTTGGCTATACTTAATTGTTGATCAAAAAACTGAATTTCAACAAAGCATTAGTGCCTGAGTACCTCAAGGGGTGCAAAGGCATATTACCTTCATACTAAACCATCAAAGTAGGCTACAGAGGTAAACAGACATGCAAATACTATATTAATTTCTGCAGGGAGGGTTTCGCTGGGTTCACCCAGTCTTTTTGGTAGGATATTATTGTCACACTTAGCTCAACTTCTTATTTAATTTTATTTCATTAAGCTGTTTTTAAAATAATATTAATAAAGGGAAATATTGTCAACTGAATAAAACATATGAGATAAAACAAATCTTAAAAAAGTAACGTTACAGGACATTATAATACTTTCATCTGTTGCTCAAGATCAGGATATGTCTTTTCCTCTCTCTTTGGCAAGTGCAGGGACCATGTGGCTAACCCTTTAACCAATAATTCAGAACCAGTATGGGGTCCCTTGTTTTCTGGTGATCCATCAAACTGCTCTCTGTCTCCAGGAGTCACTTCCACTGTAAATATGTTTATAAGTAGAAGTATTTTCTAATTAAAACTACTTCCTACAGTATAGGCCATAGTTTTGTATATAATGATTATTAATATATTTCGAAAGACTGTTAAAAGGGGTGTAACCTGCAACACATTTTTGTTTTGTACATTGATAGGTCTCACAAAAGTCACCATTTTAGGTTAGAATATAGTTTTATTTATTTGTAATACTACTACAGTACTACTACTTTTATTATTATTATTTATTTATTTTCTCAATATAGAATATTGGCAACATGACTTGGGTTCACACTCCCGATACAGTAGGTGGCGGAAATGCACCTCTTTATGTTGAGTGCCACTCGCCAATAAATCACTAGAAGAAGAACGTCACCATTTTGATCTGCAGCCGTCGTTTCTTGTTCCTTCCCGCCCATACAGAGTTGAAGATTAACCGTCACGGTAAGTTCAGTAGATAATACTCATAAAAAACATTTTCTTGTATTGAATTGCTTGTTAAAGTTAAGTGTACAGAATCGTGGCGCCGAATTCTACTTTTGAAAGGGCGCGTTTTTCGCTAATCTGACTTACTAGTTAGCCTCTTTAGCTAGTTAGCGGTAGCCGCGGTAGCTAGCACTATTCCTTATTGTGGGTAACTGTTACTCGGGAAACTATATCCGCAGCATAATATAAACATGTCGCTATTCGACGAAAATTACAGTTTTTGAAACCAAATATGGCGTTCATGTGAATCATATAGATCCGGAGTGTATTTTTTTCTTTTGGGGGGGTCGTTTTTAGTCGGTCTCTGTAAGAATCTATTCACAGAAAGAGGGCGACTCCATCTTGTCTGCAATACATCTATGTTGTACTAGAGCCCTGCATGGAACTATTTGTTTTTCTATCCCACTCCCACTAACTTTATGACCAACACCCCCCCCAGCGGCAGACTAGATTTCAATTGTTTTTACTTTTCTGTAAACCATTTTTCACTTCCTTGCTGCTCTACATTTGCACTCGCTGTTAAAAAGTGATTTTTCATTTGAAGTAAGTGTTGTCTATTCCCTTTATTTTCATCTCAGACTATATTAGAACGCTAATTTAGATGTTCAGATCACACATTTTTTTTCTGGGGGTTTTAGTTTATTTTAGTTGTCACATTTTTCGCACCTTCTGAGTTTGCAGGTATGTATGCTACTTTGTGGTGTAACAAAAGGTAAGTTAGTTAGAAAGGCAGTTAAGTGTTCCAGCAGTCGGGTTGTTGTCTATGCGCCACCTCCCTCGCTATCAAACTATAGCAGGTGCAAGTAGCGTGTACAAAGGGGCTTGCTCTTAAATTTACTGTCTTACTCATATGTCGCCTCCCGCCCCAGACATACTGTAATCTCAGTATTTGCAGATTTCTCAAAAAGTGTAAAGTTTCCAATCAGAGCGTCTCACTGTAGTGATGTCGCCCGATGTCCAGCCAGCCACGAACCGACATTGTTTAAAACATTGGGCAGAGAAAGGCCCGCCCACACGCTTTGCAAGCTTGCAGCCTTAAAAAGACAACTTGATAGACTTGTTATTATACATAATCTTATGTGACTTCAGAATACAACTATTGATACGTGTCTGTGAGAGATTAGCTATTCCAACAGAAGTACTTCTTAAATTCTGTTTACCATTTTTTTTTTTTTACTGTGTGTCTCTTAGATTCTAGAGATGAAATTCGTCAGCAAAGTGGACGTGGACAAAAAAGTAGCCGTTAACCTTGCGAAGATGTCCAAAAACATAGTTGAAAAGGCTCCTAAAATTGCCCTCAAGGATAAGTGTTTGGTTGTGCTTGATGCCTCAGAGACAGAGGAGGAAAGAAGAGGTATGTTGTGCTTTTACAACTTTTAAATTCAATGTAATGTTATTAGGGCTGGGCAATAAATCAAAATCGTGATATTGAAAAGCTCAATGATGATAATCGTGTGCTGTTTTAATTGTTATGCCAACTGACCAATCCGTCGAAGCACCACCTTGTTGTTAAGTTAACTGCCCGATCAAGTTGCAGAAAAAAAATGTTGTACTGAGGAGCATGAGGCCCCCGCTGGTTGATAAAACGAAAATGCCGTGTCAAGAGTGAACAGTTGGTGAAGAATCTTGAAGAGAAATGGACAACAGGGAAGACGATAAAGACTACCAAATTGCTGACACTTTCCACAGTTAGCATTAGAACGCAGTTTTGTAGTGATGTGATGTTTTTAGCAATACAACAGGAACAGGACACACAATCTGTATGCAACATCAATAGAGACGGCTATATTAAATTTCTTTTTAATTATTATTGTTTTGATTAGACAAAAATCATATCAAAAATCAAGATCGTTCAATATATTGAAAATAATCGCGATTATTTAATTTTCATAGTTGCCCAGCCTTAAATGTTATGCATTTTAGTTTACAATGCTTGATTGCATGTGTTATTTGAGGCCCTCTAACTTTTCTTTACAATTCCTGTGTATTTTTAAGGTCAGATTGTCAATGCTGCAGTACTCTTAATACCTTCAGTCTTCAAAGAGGACCCACAGCAGCTATTTGTCATTGACTGTATATACAGTTGATTTATTTGCTGCAGGAAAGCAGTTGTAAAATTTCAAGCAAGAAAGTTCTTTGTCAGACATGAGTATACAGATTGACGGCATCTTAAATATCATGTGATGTGGGTCATGTGATGGCTTGTGTAAACTGCTGGTTATTAAAAGTATCAGGACTCTTTACCATCATTATTGGCATTAGGTATTTTTCTTGTTTTTCCAGCACTTCAGTACCTAGGTGTCTTGCATAGGATTATGTCTCCTGGTACATGAGCCATCAGGTGACCTACATCACATGATATTTAAGATGCCGTCTGTGTACTCATGTCTGAATAGAAACTTTCTTGCTCGAAACGTTACAACTGCGATCCTGCAGCAAATAAACCAACTGCATGTTGGAACCCTGCAGTGTCCAAGTTGTTTTCTGACTTTTTCCACTCTTATCTATGTTTCCGACTCAGCACCTGTACAAGAGTTTTGGTATGAATGTGCTTTTGGACTTTCTTTGAGGATGTCAATTTTACACCTTTTTTATGAAAAACTTATACGTTTATCTGTTTTGAACAGCTAGTTATTTGCAGTATGGTTGGATACATTTTTGCTAATGTATAGCAACCACAGGCAGTTATTTGCCTCGAAAGACTTGTCGTCATATCACCAGTTTTCTTTATCAAGCTGTGGTGTTTTATTTTGAAGAAATAAAATTCATTTATTGCAAAGAACCATATGTGTCCTTTTTCTTAGCATATTATGTTGCAGACTGGTTGAGAAATCCCTTCATAACTTTTAAAGCAAAGTTTTGTCTGGGTGTAAATGAAAACAGCTTTGACAGGTGTAGGTTGTGATTTAATGTATTTGGGTCCTAAATTTTATTTTTGGTTTAGTTTCTCACATTTCAAATTAACCATTTCTGATCTTTAAAAAAAACATGCAGAGAACTTTTATTAGAGGTTATTAATAAAACCAACACTGTCAGGAAGATGGTTAAGAACCTATATCGGTTCTGTAAAGCACCCAACTGAATTGGTTCTTCAGAGAACCCCTTGATAAATGGTTATTTGTGGAACCTTGAAAGGTTCTGATTTTAAAGTTCCACAGAGAACCTAATGAAGTTCCCAAGATAAATTCCCAATTATAAATGGTTCTTTGAAGAACCAATAGGCAAAAGGTTCTCCTATGGCATCACTGTGAAGAACCACCTTTGGTTCTCTCTTTTTTAAGGGTGTAGGATGCTGCCTTCACTTGTTATACTAAAGACTGAATGTGTCTGTAAGGTAGATGCAACAACCAGAAATTAATAAATCTGCCACGTTATAGCTAATTCTTTTTTTATTGCGTGTTGTCTTTGGCATTTGAGACTACCTTATTGAGATGATGGTTGCCTACTGCCAGGGCAGATTTCCCCCTACAAAAAGAATATCTGAAGATGGTATCCTAATTGCATGATTGACTTTATTTAATCCAGACTCCCTCCAGCATCAAAGTAGGCAGGCCACGTTGATGTAATAATAACACTTGTTAATATGACCAACAATTTGGATAATGTAGTGTTATTGCTGATGTCACACTGTCATGGTATTATGTCAAGCTAACACAGCTTGTTACAGCAAGGCAACTTTATTTGTATAGCACACTTTTAACAAGGCAATTCAAGGTGCTTTGGGTGATTAGGGGATAGAGTAGAAACGGCAATAAACCAACAGTAAAATTATAAAACATTACACTAGAACATATGACATTCTAGCTTTTTTTAATCACTCAAAGGCAGCTTTAAACTGATGGGTTTTTAGCCTTGATTTAAAGAAACTCAGTCTTAATGTCTCTTTTGTTTAGTAGAGACAAAATCTTATGGCAGTTTGTGTCCTGTTAGGTTTTGCTTTCTTGTCCTTTAGTTTTTCGACCAACTCACTTAACGTAAACTGAAGTATGTTGTGTAACTGCAATACCTGACTTCCAAAAAAGCATGCAGCCATAAAAATATTTTGATTGGTGCACAATATGCAGTTACATGAGAGAGTCTCTGTTTTTTTAGTCTAATCATTCCAGTTTAAGGAAACATGTCAGTTTTATCTTTACAGATTTTTTTCATGTTGCTATTTGTGTTTCAAATGTGATCTTTGTTGTACAGTACTTAAGTGGTCTTCTGTGCATCAAAATTTCTAATGCAAAAGGTATGAAAATATACACGTTTATAAAAACACATCCACATTAACTGCATTTGTTTTAAGATTAAGAAAATCACGCGGAGACTTGAGTTTGACCAGAAATTTGTTTGAAATTCTTAAAATCTATTTCTCCATACCCTTGGACCAAATAGCCATAACTTTTCCACATGTTTTCACATTACAACCAAAAATATCAGTGTATTGTGTTGGGATTTTATGTGATACACTAACCAAAAGTCAATAATTGTAAGGTGGCTTGCAAACAATACATGGTTTTAAACCTTTTTTACAACTAAAAATTACATATTACACCTCTTAAATTTGTTTAATTGGTGAATGAAGTCAACCTGACAATGATTTAATCTCAATAGAAATCCAGATGTTTTGTGAAGGCCTCAGTGATTTGTTAGAGATATCTGGTGAACAAATAGCATAATTAGGATGAAAGAACACAGCAGACAGAATAAACTTGTCGAGAAGTCTATTGCAGTTTTATCTCTCAAAATAATAGCTTTGAACATTCTTCCATGCATCATCTGAAATTAGAAAGGGCGTTGTACAACTGGACACTCACCAAGACATCACAGCAGGACTTTTTTCAGTACATGTGTAGAACTTGTAGTGGCATACCCCAAAATAAATGCAGCGAAAAATTCTGTCTTCAAAGCATTGATTCTTGGGGATGATATTTATCCACAAGACATTTAAAAAAAAACATGCAACATTATCTTTCCCCTTGAACAATTCTCCACTACCTTCTGTTGTTCTATTAAACTCCACCACATCACTGTTAGTGGTTATAATGGGAGAAAATGGGAAAAAGTTGAAGCACCATGAATACTATTGCAAGGCTCTGTAAGTAACCAATGCTGTATCCAGCTGCATAGACCATCCTTTTGCATAATCTGATTTATTCCTTTAAGGTTTCAGCACGTCAGTGCATTTTTCAGTGATATTGTCGTAGCAAAAAGTTTCTTCATGCCAAAACCGAGTTGCTTCAGACTGTGTTGAAGTAATTTTATAGCTGAACAGTAATCAGACACTGAGACTCCAGTCTCAGAAAAAGAATACAAATCCATCTTGACATTGCCCAGGGCTTAAGATATGAAGGTTGCTGATCTTCATTCTGCCGTTCTACTTGTACCTGGATCTCCATTTTAATGAGCTGATTAGTGGGCAGCTGGCTCAGCGGCTGGTGTGTGCCTGCGTATGAAGCCTGCTGCGTGTGTGAACGGGCTGCAGACTCCTCTAGCTGACTGCAGAAAGCAGACTCAGTGGTGTATTTTCCAGAGCTGTCAGAGGAATCCTTTTCTAATCCTCTGCCCCCCTGCTGGGAGCCTGTTGTTGGAGAAGCATCTCTAGAACATATGCCATTGGAGATAAGAGGGACTCTATGTGATTAGATCAATTAGAAAAGATTCACTTTGGGTTATTAGCTTTTTGTTGCCATCAATTTATCACTCCTGGTACAATAATTATGCAAAGACTTTAAATGCGCCTTACCATCAGTTGGGTTTTCATGAAAGAAGTGCAGCAGTTCATGGAGTGGGGAATATAGACAGGATCTGGTGTCAATGATTTATATTCCCCATCCTCATGCTTGTGTGATTGGGTGAAGTGTGTGTCATTCAGGGGTGTGAATGGAGTCAGATCTCAGGAGGGTTGGGGGTGGATGGTGGTTGTATAAGGGGCAATTGGATTTCTGCTGGTAGTCCAGAGAGGAAGAAAAAAAGAAAATTCTTTCCATGTGATTTGCCATGATTCAAATCCAGACGGTTGAGAGAAATCTTTTGCTTCAACTGAAGCACTCTGCTGTTTTGTAGTCGAGCAAAGGTCTGAGCCCTCTTATATTGGATAATCAAGTGCAGCAGCTGCAATAAATTGCCCACTGGTGACCTTTTGTTTTGCTTTTATTTAAATTCGTAGGTTTAGTTTAGCAGTGGGATCTGATACGCCGTGCAGACTGGGAGCAGTACCGCTAGATGCTCTGGAGTGAGATAAGCATCTTGGAAAAGCTCCAGACCAGTAAATTATGAGCATGCTTGGCTTTAACTACTACACAGTGAATGAATGTGAACGTCATGGAGGTCGAACTTGGGAAATAACCCTTTTATATTCCAGATAAACTGATTTCAGCTAACTGCTTGCTTGCTTGGCAGCCACACACAGTGAGATGCATACACATACAAAGTGGGTGGTAGACGATGAATCTCATCTGTCGAGCAGAAGTATTAATCTTTCTGGAAAAAGAAGGATGGACCTATCAGGATTAGACGAATTAATTTAATTCTGTGGTTGACCATGTTGATATTCCTTGTAATATGTAAAAAGGATGCCTTAAGCATGTTACTATCCAGACGAGGAAGAGGAGATGTATGATCTATAACTAATAATTAAACTAATACATCTCCTGAACACACACATGTCAGATTTGGAGTGTGTGTGTGTGTGTTTGAGATAATTTCAGATGGGTTCACCAAACTGGATTGTTCAAAACCCAATCTCATCCGGTGTGGGTTTGCAAAGAAATTGGCACCTTTGTCTGATGGTGTCTCTTTGCCTGTCTTGGTTGCATGGACTGTTTTGTGGGGCTGCTTTGACTTTTTTTTTGGGGGGGGGGTTCTTCTATTAGCCGGAGGCAAGAACATTGTGCAGGCAGCTCCATACCACAGGGGGTGGTAGGGCCTGTATCAGTATTGTTGGGCCCTGTGGGTTACAGTTTTCTGAATGGGTTGTACTTCGTTGGTCATGTGGAGGATCTCTGGGTGCTGGGTAGTTTGTGGGTTGCTGGGTGTGGTGGGATACATTGGTCTGCTTCAATAGGTTGAGGTGTCTAGCGTCCTATTGATGCGTAGGGTTTCAAGGGAAAACTGTAGTGTCACCAGATGGCCTTTTGGGTCTTGGCCCTTTCCTGTGTCTTGTGGTTCGTGCGGTGTGTCAACAAGCTGTTATGATCTTTTCCTTGTTTACAAACAAAGAAAGGATGCACGGTCTCAGACAGATACAACCACACAATACATGTAGGCACAACCACATAATTTCATACAGACATAAAAAAGATCTGGTTTACATTTGCTGCTTTTATGACTGTGAGAGCAGTAGACACACGTAGATCATCTTGTCTTGTTGGTTTCTTTCTTTTTTGGGCCATGTGTGTATGGACTGAGATAAATGAGGCAAATCAAAGATTGTATCGTAAAGATTGTTAATGATCTGATTTAGTTTAAATTAGAAGTACAGAAAGCTTAACAATTATCCATTTATTTATTTATTAATGCATGAAACTCTGAGTGCAAACATTTCTTTGATTCAACTAAATGATTGCATGTTTTGACAGTTAATAATAGGTAAAAATACTAGCTGATTAATCAGTTTTGATGGATTTACTGATTAGCTTTACTGCTTATGCTTGTAGTATGAAGTTGAAGTGTTAATCTTGGCTTTGATTCTAAATAAATTTGAAATCCTTAGGAAATATTGAACAATCTGGTGTTTCTTCCTTCTGAACATGTAAGAGAGATTACTTTCTGGAACGTAATTATAACATGGGGTTGTTGATGAACATTAGTTTGATGTAGCATATTGCTATTCTTATGTAACAATACAGCATTCATAAAAAAAATCACAAGTGCCATGTGTAAAGTTATATTGCTTTCTGTTTCATAAAAAGGTGCCTGATTTAATGGATTTATAAAATAATGCTTGCCTTTAAGTGGTTGTGGATCACACAAAGAAATACCAAGATACCAGTAGAATAGGAATGGCCTGTTTTGTTCAGAGGGGGATCAGCAGAATCTGATTGATTTGGCTGTACCTCCGACTACCCTGTGTCCCCTGTGTTTTTACCCTGCATAATATTTTGATGAATGCTGTGCATCCTGAATCGCTCCACAGCAACTTGAAATCGAATTAAATCACCTGGATACAATCTGTAACTGATTGGAAGTGTCTAGGAGGAGGGGAAATGTCATTAATAACTGGATGTATTTTACAAAAAGAGATGGATTAAACAATGTTATTTTCAATCACGTTTATTTGGTGTATAATGCTGTTCTTTAAGCTAGTTGGAGGTATCAGGATGTCACATTCAAAGGATTTGTCTTGATTATGATCCGTCCCTGTTTCACCTTGACACACGCCTTTGTCACGGCTCCCTACAGACCAGATTCAGACGCTATGTTTTATCGTTGTTGGTTGCGGTGTACCAAACCAGGAGCTAGATTACCAAAGCATTAAATGAAAGCACTGTACTCTCCTCTCCACTTCACAGTGTATGACTTTGTTTCAATCAATACTGTAAATTACTGACGGCGTGGGCTGAGGATATGCCAAATGATATTCATTGAAGGGAATCATGTTCCCCTGGGCTGTCAATAAAGCAGAGCATGTTCTTTCACTCCACTCCCTGGGAAGCCTATTGTGGAAGGGAAATATCTACTTTGTCAGATTGTATTTTTCATGAATAACAATTACAGATTTTCATAATTCCCTCAATGTGGTGGTGTAGTAGTGTCTCAGTGATTTATTTTTTTAAATCTGCCTACCCATTCTTGCCATCCGTAAGATTAGCTGACAACACACCACAACACATAATACATCAGGAGACAAAAAAAGTGTCTATTTCAAGCTTTGTGCAAGCAGTTTGTATTTACAACAGTTGTTTCATACATTGGTGAATGGGGCATTGACTACAAACTCCAAACAGAGATCATAATGCAGAAGAAAAACTGCAAACCCACAGAGACATGGTTATTTCAATGCAAAAGCTAACTCTTGCTTGCAAAGCGTCTTTGTTGGTGTAGATTCCAGTTCAGACAAGACAATCTCAAGTGCTTAGATAGAGGGCAGTTGGACTTTTTTTTTCCTCTTATCGATACTGAAGATGTCTTTTCGATGAGAGGTAAAACAACTTCAAGAAATAAGAGGTCCAGCTGTCCTCGTTTTAATCATTTTGCAAAGTTTTACTTGACAGACAGAGAAAAAAGACAAACAAAAAAGAAAACAATGTTTTAAAACAGGAGGAATCTAAAGAAAAACAAATTTCACACAAAAGGCAACAAGCCATCTTAAACATCCAGATGAGAATGTTTCCTGTTGGTTTTTGGAATAGGCTACAAAAATGGTAAACTACTAAAGTTTTGTATACAACTCTCAGGTGTGTCACCCAATTTTGAGGAAATAATTTTATTGTTAACATAATCCTGCAGAACAACCATCAACACCGGCGCCCCCCAGAGGTGTGTTCTCTCCCCTCTCCTCCTCTGTCTCTACACAAATGACTGCAATTCAACAGACCTGCCTGTGAAACTCCTAAAGTTCGCATATCCTGTAACACCACTGTTATTAGTCTAATCCAGGACAATGATGAGTCTACATCAAGGGTCAAACTCCGCCGGCCAAATATGAAGCCAGTGCAGAAATGAAAAAAACTGCAGTTCTCCCCTCATTCCCTAGGGGCCGGGGAGCAGAAAGGAGCAAGTTCTCATTGACTACCATGTTAAAAATGTCAACTTCACAGCATAAATAAACATGTTTACAGCCTGGTTCAAAGAAACATTTTAGGTTTAATAGGTCAGGTTCACCGTCATTGCAACTCTGAGGGGAGTGAATTGTTTTATAACTCATCCGCTTAGATGTAATTTAAGTTTGAAAGTATGAATAATAAGGGCCATGTCCTTTTTATTAACAGGTCTCAGATGAGCAGTCAGTGCTAGCACTGGTGGCTAGCCGCTTGCGCACCACCCCTCCCCTGCTTCAGGGAAGCCTGCAGAATCGGCATCACGTTTAAAGTCAAGACCATTTCAATTCTCTGAACTTGACCATCAGTTGCGTCCGCAATGTTCATTCATGTTTGGATGTTAATCGTGCACTTGTTGGACAAATATGGCTTGCTGTGGTATTGATTGCACTAACAGACCGTTCAAAAAGCCTCTGCTCTGTTTTTTTTTCGGTAAGTAAAATCATATTTCTGCTGTGTAATTAAGATATTGCTGGTTGGTCAAAAATGGGTTGAAATGATAACATTTCTTATTTACTTATTAATTATTAAAACTTGTTTTAATTAAAATTCACATAGTTTTAGTGAAAGTTACCTATACAATGTCTTGACAACTAGCATCTTCAATACACACAAAAAGTAAGACTTTTGATGAGGAACTTGATTTGACTGTCTGATGACCTTTACTCCCTGTTTTGACTGTGAGAAGCTCCTGCAACACTATTGCTGCGCTTGTGATTTCACCACTAATGTCCTCTAGGGCCTGCTTAAGATGAACCAGCTCCCTGCAAATTAAACCATTTACATACCCAATGATATAATGCATTTTGCCAAACACATCCAAATCAAACTGTTTCTTCGTGCTTTACTTTAAATGAATCTTCCATAACTAAGGTGACCTTGCATGATAAAGATTTTCTAGCAGCCATGTTTAAAGTTAGGAAAGCTTTCATCGTAAAATCAAAATTAATGTGTGCAAATTCAGCAGCATTAGCATCCATCACATTACGAGCCCCTTCCAAGCAAGTTTACATTTAATAAGTGCTCCTCAAGCTCTGCTGACCCATCATCTTTGAGGAAATACGCCAGCTAAACAAGTATAATACATTCTGGGCTGTGAAGGTCTAGCAGTTACTTCACTGATGTGTGACAGCCATTATTATTCTGGCTGTCAGGACTATACACATAAGTGAGCGGATGATGCCTTGTAAGTAGTATCCAGATTGAGACATCATTATCCACAGCCTTGGCCTCATTCAGTTTTCTCACCTTCCTCTGCTCTTTGTGGGTTCATTTGAGGGAAGCTGATGAATTATTTGACAGAATGAAATCTTGTGAAATGTGAATATTTCTGATGAAAATGGTTAAGCATGTATTAGGACCTCTCTGTTTTATATAGCCCCATTAATAAGAACATGATTAAGTCTAAAGATTAGTAAATTGTACATGCTCTTTGACTTTTGAGGCCTTATAAACGACATATATCAAACACATTTCTCAAGAATGATCATATACATTGTTATTATTTTCAAACCTTTTCTTCAGTTTTCATCACTTTCTACACCCTGGAGTGGATAATTTCTTGGATTTTCTCTGCACTCATTTGGAGTTAATCTGGTCTGACAGTTTAATGGGCATAGAGTCTGAGGGAGGTCTGAAATCTATAGCTAGCTGACTAACAGATAAGCACTAGAAAGAAGAGACAGAATTGAGGATACTGTGTCTGAAATGTTTTGACTTTTCAATTTATTCTGACAACTTTTACTAAACTACAAACACAATAGGTAAGGAACTCGTGCTCTACCAAGATCCACAAGATAAAAGAAAAGGATAGAAGGATGAAGAAAATTAATCATAAATAGTAATGCATTTTTTATTCAGAAACCTTGCATTTTTGCATTCATGTGGATATTTTTTTTCCACCCAAAGATGTAGACCAAGAAAACCCCTCCATGCACCTTATCTCGCAGCAAAAACACAGCTCTGGACATGAGAGCAAGCCCTCCAGATCATAAGCAATTCCCCGTTCACAACAGCTAAAGAGAGCCTTGCAGTCCCCAGGTCACCCGTAAATGTTTGAATATGGCTAGATCAGGAAAACCTTCATGGCTCTACTCCACTGTACTTAGAATATATACAGTGGGTACGGAAAGTAAATTAGTCACTCTTTGTTTCATTGCAGCCATTTGCTGAAATCAAAAAAGTTCATTTGATGTCTTGTTAATGTACACTCAGCACCCCATCTTGACTGAAACAACTGAAATGCAGAAATTTTTGCAAATTTATTAAAAAAGATAAACTGAAATATCACATGGTCATAAATATTCAGACCCTTCGCAGTGACACTCATACAGTGGCTTGCAAAAGTATTCGGCCCCCTTGAACTTTTCCGCATTTTGTCACATTACAGCCACAAGCATGAATCAATTTAATTGGAATTCCACGTGCAAGAGCAATACAAAGTGGTGTACACGTGAGAAGTGGAACGAAAATCATACATGATTCCAAACATTTTTTACAAATAAATAACTGAAAAGTGGGGTGTGCGTAATTATTCAGCCCCCTAAATCAAAGCTTTGTAGAACCACCTTTTGCTGCACTTACAGCTGTCAGTCTTTTAGGGTATGTCTCTATCAGCTTTGCACATCTAGAGACTGAAATTCTTGCCCATTCTTCTTTGCAAAACAGCTCCAGCTCAGTCAGATTAGATGGACAGCGTTTGTGAACAGCAGTTTTCAGATCTTGCCACAGATTCTCGATTGGATTAAGATCTGGACTTTGACTGGGCCATTCTAATACATGGATATGTTTTGTTTTAAACCATTCCATTGTTACCCTGGCTTTATGTTTAGGGTCGTTGTCCTGCTGGAAGGTGAACCTCCGCCCCAGTCTCAAGTCTTTTGCAGACTCCAAGAGGTTTTCTTCCAAGATTGCCCTGTATTTGGCTCCATCCATCTTCCCATCAACTCTGACCAGCTTCCCTGTCCCTGCTGAAGAGAAGCACCCCCAGAGCATGATGCTGCCACCACCACCATATTTGACAGTGGGTATGGTGTGTTCAGAGTGATGTGCAGTGTTAGTTTTCCGCCACACATAGCGTTTTGCATTTTGGCCCAAAAGTTCCATTTTGGTCTCATCCGACCAGAGCACCTTCTTCCACATGTTTGCTGTGTCCCCCACATGGCTTGTGGCAAACTGCAAACGGGACTTCTTATGGTTTTCCTTTAACAATGGCTTTCTCCTTGCCACTCTTCCATAAAGGCCAAATTTGTGCAGTGCACGACTAATAGTTGTCCTATGGATAGATTCCCCCACCTGAGCTGTAGATCTCTGCAGCTCGTCCAGAGTCACCATGGGCATCTTGGCTGCATTTCTGATCAGCGCTCTCCTTGTTCGGCCTGTGAGTTTAGGTGGATGGCCTTGTCTTGGTAGGTTTACAGTTGTGCCATACTTCTTCCATTTCTGAATGATCGCTTGAACAGCGCTCCGTAGGATGTTCAAGGCTTGGAAAATCTTTTTGTAGCCTAAGCCTGCTTTAAACTTCTCAATAACTTTATCCCTGACCTGTCTGGTGTGTTCTTTGGACTTCATGGTGTTGTTGCTCCCAACATTCTCTTAGACAACCTCTGAGGCCGTCACAGGGCAGCTGTATTTGTACTGACATTAGATTACACACAGGTGCACTCTATTTAGTCATTAGCACTCATCAGGCAATGTCAAAGGGCAACTGACTGCACTCAGACCAAAGGGAGCTGAATAATTACCCACACCCCACTTTTCAGTTATTTATTTGTAAAAAATGTTTGGAATCATGTATGATTTTCGTTCCACTTCTCACGTGTACACCACTTTGTATTGGTCTTTCACGTGGAATTCCAATAAAATTGATTCATGTTTGTGGCTGTAATGGGACAAAATGTGGAAAAGTTCAAGGGGGCCGAATACTTTTGCAAGCCACTGTATTTATCTCACATGCTGTCCATTTCTTCTGATCCTCCTTGAGATTGTTCTGCTCCTTCATTGGGGTCCAGATGTGTTTAATTAAGCTGATTGGACTTGAGTAGGAAAGGCACACACCTGTCTGACCTTATAGCCCACAGTGCATGTCAGAGCAAATGAGAATCATGAGGTCAACAGAACTGCCCAAGGAGCTCAGAGACAGAATTGTGGCAAGGCACACATCTGGCCAAGGTTACAAAAGAATATCTGGAGCACTCAAGGTTCCTAAGAGCACAGTGACCTCCATAACCCTCAAATGGAAGAAGTTTGGGACTACCAGAACACTTTCTAGACCTGGCTGGCCAGCCAAACTGAGCAATCGTAGCCTTGGTGAGAGAGGTAAAGAAGAACCCAAAGATCACTGTGGCTGAGCTCCAGAGATGCAGTAGGGAGATCGGAGAAAGTTCACTGCAGCCCTCCACCAGTCAATGCTTGATGGCATTGGCCGACGGAAGCCTCTTCTCAGTGCAAGAGATATGAAAGCCTGCACAGAGTCTGCTAAAAAACACATGGACCCCCAGGCTATGAGAAATAAGATTCTCTGGTCTGATGAGACCTAGATTGAACTTTTTGGCAATAATTCTAAGCGGTATGTGTGGAGAAAACCAGGTACTGCTCATCACCTGCCCAATACAATCCCTACAGTGAAACACGGTGGTGGGAGCATCATGTTATGGGGGTGTGTTTCAGCTGCAGGGACAGGATGACTGGTTGCAATTGAAGGAAAGATGAATTTAGGCAAGTACAGACATATCCTGGAAAAAAACCTCTTCCAGAGTGTTTAGGACCTCAGACTGGGCTGAAAGTTTGCCTTTCAACAGGGCAATGACCCCAAGCACATACACAAAATAACAAAGTAATGGCTTCGGAACAACTCTTTGACCGTTTTTGACTGGCCCAGGGAGAACCCTGACCTAAACCCAATTGAACATCTCTGGAGAGAAATAAAAATGGCTGTTCACCATCGAGAGAGAGAGTAATTTGTTTGCTCAGAATGCTACCACCACAGGTAATACTTTTGCATTAAGGTTTCTTCACATTCTAAAAAGTGGAGGTTTATCCACCATCACTTTGAGCATCATCAGTGTTTTCTAGTGCCCATTCATAGCAAAATCGTTTCAAGGCAACTGATATAAAATACAAAGTTATCTAAACAATTCAATCATACAGACAGACAGATTCAAAGTCTGTTACATACAAAACAATTCAATCTAAGTTGGAAAATAATGCAGTGAAGTTCAGTTTATTACATCAGTTGGTAGGAAGTGTTCTATCTAAGTAAACTTAGCTGATTGCATTGAGTTACTGATTTAGTAGAAATCACTTTTCCTGATTGAGCATGTATGGCAGAGGATAGTCTGATGCATGTTGTTGTTAACTTTGCAGTAATCCCTTATTGAGAGCACATGGGACATGTAGACCTTTAAAGGAGCAGCCTGTCAATTCTCTCTGATTTTTATTTCTGTGGGCCATCCCTGCTTTGGTGTGAAGACGGTCTAAGCAAACACCAGATAAAGATTTGTCACTAAATCGTAAATTTGCTCATTTGTATTTACACTGAGCTATCCAGCGGCATAGCTGAGCTTTATATCTACAGAACAAACATAAGTGATGTTTACAATATAAGATCTACAAAATCCTTCCACATATTTCTCTAAATGTCAACCCAGTTCTTTAGAAATGCTACGTGTGCCAGTGTAACTGAGAAAAGGGAAAGAATGGTGTGACATTTCTTTGCAAATTAATCTTGTCTTGATCAATTCCGCAAATACCAAAGGCAAACTGCCAATGTATAACATGAATGTAAAATGGGAACAGATTTTCGAAGCTTGACCAAACATCGGCATATAAGAAATGTACACAGTATTCTCCCACAGACTCTTATCTTAGTCCAGTGGATGGTAACGGCCTGAGAACAATATATGGATCTAATTCCAGTTACGCTGCATGTGCACATCAGCACAAGATAAGGAGTTAATAACCTACAGAACATGAAGGAAGCTGTGATGTGATGATGTCAGGCAGACATTTAGACTTGAAAACCAACTGCTTGCTCTTTATACATCAAAGCTTGTTGCTGTGTGTGTAGGTTTTTTATGTTGTCTTGCTTAAGAATCTGAAGAACTTTCTGCTGCAGAGTGTTTCAGACATTGAGAGAATACACCTGCATTACATCTATACAGTTATTTTATTCTTTGGATATTACTGGAAGTCCATATTGTAGATTACAAATATATATCTTTTAATGAAGGGCTCAATTTCTGTCATCCAAAAATGTCAATAACATGGCAAAACTGCAAACATACCAAGACATGGCCGTCCATTGAAAGGATGTGGAAGAAGAGGATTAATCAGAAAATTAGCCCATGGCAACTCCAGAGATCCGCAGCCCAGGTGGATGAATTTTTCAACAGGCTAGCTAGTAGTTTTGCACTCTGGTATTTAAGGAAAACTAGGAAGAAAAGTCATTGTTAAGACCACCAAGTTGTATTTCCAGTTGCCTTCAAGCCTTGTTTGGGGACACAGTAAAAGTGGAAGAAAATTGAACATTTTGGGCTACTTGTTAACAGCTGACCATCCAGCAGGACAACAGTCGGATGATCACGGACACTATTCATCAAATCTGACTGAGCTTGAGCTGTTTTACAAAGAAAAAATGGTAAAGTACAACTTCCCAAACATCTGGCAAACATAAAGATGGATGCGTACACAGGTTTCTTTAGACAACTAAGTTCCCCAGCCAATTGAATGTTTTAGCAGAAACTCTATTGTGTCTGCATAATTTCAATTTCACACATTTCAGATATAAGGACGTTTAATTATTTTAGTGAATATGCCATTTAAAGATTAACATCATTAGTTTTCTCTTGCTCTTGTAAAAATGCAGCCCCTCTGCTGACTTCTTTGGTCTTAATGTCAGACAGGACATGCTTACCACTGTCTCAGAGTCCCTGCTGATTTCACAGTGAAGCCATTAGATTTAATTTGGTTTTTGTAAATTATGCAATGGTAATCCTTCAATTCATGGCAGCCTTCATTTTAATTACTGTTAATTACAATTTGCATAAAGCTCTTTAGACAAACGGTTCCTAAAGCGGGTGTAATAATTATACATGTAAATGAATGGTAAGCTGATAAAGGTGCTAGTCGGTTCAATAAAGCATTTATTTTTAGAAGCTGTGTGATAAGAAAAAGTAAGACATGGAAAAAAGTTAAACAAATGTGCTGTGGTTCAGAAATTAATCAGTGCGAGAAAAATGTTTTTCCGAAAACGGCATTTAAATGCAATTTATTGTAATTTTAGATATAGTGAAATAAACACACAACCACAACTGTGTTTTTCTTCTGCATAGTTTATCAGTGAATTAGTCTCCTGGCAGATGTAGAAGACCATACAGCAGTTTCCCAAACACCAGGAGGATTTTGTTAAGAAGTGAGTGTCTCCTCATTGGACAGTAATGTTTGCATTCAGTCTCCATGGTAACTAAATCTGGCTTTTTGGGTATATTAATGTGTGCTACATTTTGGGCATTAGGATTTAAATAAGACATTCACTACACCATCAGTATAACTCAAAGCAGACCCATGTCGTCTACATGGAAAGATGTTAGCTGTGACGTGCCAGTATGCAGCTGGAATCAGGGACGTTGCTATGGAGATGTCAAGAAAAATCCCACAGCTGTAAATAAAAAAAAAAAATCATCCTGTTATGTGTGAGATAATAAATTGTGTGAGAGATTAGTGATGTTGTTTCTAGTAGGTCAGCTCCAAACTGTGCTCTGCTAAGTAGTTTCCTGCCTAGCATCCATGTGGAAGCCCACCACATGCCATGAGTTAGCACCAGCTCTTCTATCCGGAACCGTCCCACCTGGATAGGCAAGTGTGAGAAAGATTTTGTTTAAATCAAATAAAATGACTATTTAGTTTTTGGGCTTTTCTATGAATAGCATTTTTTCATATTTTTGATGCTCGAACCTTCATCTCCTTTATCACGTCTGAACTTTTCTCAATCAGCTAAGTTCCTACTTTTATATGGTTTTACACATTATGTCAAAGTTTCCTCACTTCCTCCAGCTGTCACCTTTACCTTTACTAAATGGCACAATTAAGAGTCATCATTACTCCAGGCTAAAAATAAACCTGAAATGTTTCTTTAACAACCCAATCAGCAGCACTAATAGGCGATAGGTTTTGCTCATGTTTTTGTTGACCATGTGTCTTTGCCAAACGCTGCAGTTTAAAAGGTAACACTAAATAAATTGGGCTCCACTGAGATAACCATGACTGATAACTGAAATCACGTTTGATGGCAGTCATTATTGCTCTCTGGCCAAATACATCATGCTGTCACTATTTTGGCCCACAGAACCTATTAGATGCCATTAGTGGGAGCAATTGAAGGCAGCAAATTACCCTTGTGCTGTGCACATTTCTGCATTAGTGTTTTAGATTTGTTTGTTTTGACAGAGATTGTGAACTATGCTTATATACATCAGCTGTAGATATATACTAATTTGTACTATATCGTTCGCAGTGCACAAAACCTAAAATGTAACATCTAGTTTGAATAACATAATCATCTTATTCTCTTTGATTTTTGACCTTTGTTGAGCAGAATTATTCATGTTCACTTCATAAATCTATTTCCAAAAGCTACAGATGTGAATGGGTGGTCTTAGTTTGCAGTTTATGTTAAAACCCATGAGCGTGAATTCAAACAATTTTCATGCAAAGCAATCTGGGTCAAATAAGCAACATTTAAAAGCTTACTCAAATAAAACATAATTATTTACACTCAAAATAAACTCCTAGAAGTTTTTTGTAAATGTAGAATCAACAAGAAATAAAAGAAATCCTGAACTTGTATTATATGGCCTCCACATAAAACATGAGCTAGAATTCATTGTATTTTTATGAAGTATTCATTCATACCTTTTGAATATTTTCACATTTTGTCTACCAAAGGCATTCAGGGTGACATGGTAACTCTGCAGAGATCAACAGCTCAGATAGGGGTATCTACTGAAAAAACAACTATTACTTGTGTGTATGTGTGGAGGAAAATCAACATCCTTAACACACCATCTCTCAAACATGATGGTGGCAGCATTGTGCTGTTGGGAGGCTTTTTTCAGCAGGGCAGTCAAGTTGGCTAGAGTTGATAGGAAGATGAAAGGAGCTATATACAGGGCAATCCTGGAAGAAAACCTTTTAGAGGCAGCAAAAGGCTTGAGACTGGGGCAGGCAGAGTTTTACCTGGTCTTGGTTAAATGCCACAAGGCCAGCTTTTATTTGTGAAAGCATTTTGGAGACCATGTATTATTTTCCTTCTACTTTACAAACATACAGATGCACATGCACATATGCAGGGGACAAAATGACAAATTCTGCTCTATACTTGTTGTTTTGACATCTGGATGATGATTGGTTGATGATTCCACTCTAAACAAGGAGTGAACTCAGTACCTGACTGCATGCCAAGATAGTACATTTTTAAACCTTACTGAGATTCCTTCTTCATTCCAAGTCAGTCTCTCTGACATGAATGATAAGCACACAGATCGTACACAGACGATTCTCTGTGGGGCTGCTGTGGCTTTCTTACCCTCCGTGGCCCCCACGTCCCACATCGCTGTTTTTGATTTCTTAGTGACAACGCCTGTCAGGGGAGGAGTCTACGACCTTTGCTTAACTAATAGGTCCTTCATCATCCCCCTGTGCCACTAGCATGCGCCTGGTGTTTATTGCTCTTTATTTTAAATTAAATCACAGCAGTGCCCATCCATCATGGTCTCCCATGACCTTTACTGGAGGTGATGATTTGGCCCCGCAGAAGTCAGAATAAGGCTTTAAAGCTTCCTCTGGACCAGAAGATATTGTTTCAGCAAGCTATGCCAGCTTTGTAAGATCTCACAGATGTCTGAGATATATAAAATCTTTTATTGCATTTTAATGTAAATATAAATCATATTTTTACTGTAATTTCGCTTAAAACTTTTCAAAAGCATCAAAGCAACAGCACACATAAATGGGGTTGTCCTTGGGTCACAGTTAAAACAGAATGAATGCGTAATGAATTCATGCAACTGTCAGTTTTAATGCATCATAATCCTGTGAGTCTAACAGGATCATAACTTAGAAATTTATTGTTCTGATTTTAAATCTTTTACAGATTAGACTGTCTTAAATTTTGTTTTTGTTTTGTTTCTGTTGATGAGGATAATAAATTACGGTTGTTGCCAGTTGTGTACTGCTAGAGCAGTCCAAGACTAGGGGCCATCCAGTGGAGTCAGTATCACTGAGTCATACTTTGAAAGACCCTGATAAAGGTGAAATGCCCTCCACTAATAATGGTAACCCTGGTAAAGATGTGTAAAAACTCTTAAAATAAATGTAGATATCAACACCATAATCTCAGAGAGAAATGGTAGTAAAACACAACCTTTCATTTAAGTACATTCATAAAGTTTTGAGAAAACTGACTAATTTGCTGAGAATTAATGGCACCCTTGATAAAAAAAACAAGAAATTGGAGCCTTTTTAGATTTTGTGTAGCACCATTGGTCTTTTTTCAAAGCATGTAATTTGGGGAAAGGGGTCTCTACGCCAGCTCCCTGCCCCAGAAGCACTTTTTAAATGTATACCTTAACGTCTTAGTTGATCAGAAAGTCAAAAAACTATTCATTATTAATGCAATTATTAAATTAAATGTCAGGGCATCTCAAACGATCTTATTTTTTTCTGCCAGACAACTAAAAGTGTTAATCAATGAGGGTTTCAGCAGGACAAGAACCTATAGAACATGCAAAAAATACAGAGTCATGATTAATTAGACACAAAATCAGCATTATTGCATGGCTTATTTTCTTACAGGACTGTGGACAATCTGAAGAGATTGTTCAATAAAGGTTAAAGTTCCCTGCATGCTCCAACCTTATACAATGTCCAGGGGAAAACAATCATTTTGAAAAAAAAACATGTTCTTTATGAATAAATTCTGAAACTAAAGGCTGGATTTAGTAAATATTTTCACTGTATGCTGGTTAAACAAAATATGGTTTTATTTTAAGACTTCTCCCACATATTTACCAAGGTTACCAGTAGAAATGGAACAATACTTGATTTGTCCCTCAACAGGAAATACAATGTATTGGCAGCAAGCAACAGGCAAATGGAAAGCAGGTATAAACAAAAAAACTGTCAAAATAAAAACTTACTATATAGTAATGGTAAAGACACAAAACTATACAGCTATGGATAAATAGTTGATTGTACAAAACACTTGTACAAAATGTACAAGTGTAATAAGATGATGCAAAAAAACCAGGAAAAAAAACTGGACAAAGTGTGCTTTTCACATTTCTGTAAAAACAAACTTTTTACAAGAACATTGAAACATGTTTGGAAAGAAAAGCAGGAATGTAAAAACAACTTATTGTGTTTATTGGGAGCAGCGATGGTTATATAGTGTATTACATAGGGAAAATGGATCTAGAATATCATCCTTTGTGCGATTACAACAGTCTGTCACTTAAGGATGTAAGGTAAGTAATTTTTAAGAGCACTGACTACCACCCTTAAAAGTCAAGTTTTAACACCGTGTGATGCCCAGTGAAGACAGGAATGCTGAACAGTGCTGTACTCCAGTTTCACTGCTGTCTCTCAGAGTGCTCTCCAGAGATCAGCCTCCCCACATCCCTCCGGATCTGCAGTGATAAAAGATCAGCTCTGGGGGAAGAGCTCCCCACTAGCTAAACGATCAGTCCTCTAGGCTCTCCGAGATAAGAAATAAAATGTAAAAAGTAACAAAAGCCTCTTTTCTCCTACTTTCTTCAGCAAGATGTCAGTTTTACCCTATGAATCATCGTCTTTATGGTGTCTCACAGGACTATAGTTCAGCACAGGGTGGCACTGGGAGGAACTAATGTAATTATATCTAGGTGAAAGCAGTGAACAATCAGAAGACACCATTTAATGTTTTTGACTTCCATAGCTTTGATTTTTTTCCCTGCATCACTCAATAAGATTCAGTTTTTTATATCTACAAATGATCCCAGTTAGTGACATGTTTTTTGCTCAACCTCTTTTGAGCCAATTTTACCTGTGCACACTGTAAAAGCTCAGCATTCAGCAGAGGAGAGTGCTTTTATGGCATCTTTTTAATGGATCTCAAAGAAAAGGGACAAATTACAGTATACCCTTTGAGTGGTTTAATGTTGAACTGGAGCTCACAATTATATCTGTGTGATGCAGAGACGTCGGCACTAAAGCCCCATTTGGGTTTTTAAGGGTTGTTTTTTTTTAAGGAGGTTCTGAGACATTATCTTTCTAAATGGAAAATATACAGCGGTTACTAAGATAATTATTGGCAGAAAAGTTGTGCATTTACTCCAATAATTCATCTGACTGTGGAGTTTAATTATACGTGATTCAAGCTCAGGTTCCTGCAGGTGCGGTTCTGCAAGGCTTTTATTCTATGGGATAATACGTGCAGCAGGGGATGCTGTGGCAAACGTCTGAAGTGATGCACAGAGGCTACAGCGAGTTCTGGGGTGGAGCATTGCTCTGCTTCCAGCTCACTCCATTTGATGGAGCTTCTTAACCTGTCTCTAAAGCTGAGCCCAGCCACCCTATGGAGAAAGCTCAATTCAACAGCTTGTATCAAAGATCTGGTTCTTTAGGTCATAATCCATATCCCATGATATGATATATAAATGAGGGTCAAAACGAAGATTGACTGTAGGGCTATTTCTTTACCAGAACAGACTGAAGGAGCACCCACATTACTTACCATGTATTTTTCTAAACCAAGATACTTATATTCCTCCTAAGGGATTGTGAGCTACATAATGTATTTGGTTGTGTTATGGAAATCAATGTCTCCTTTCATAAAGGTCTTGTTCACTGAGAAACCGTACTTGTTCTTTGTGCATTAGGATCGGTCACTCTGAGTTGCAATTGCATGCTGGACGTGAACATTTTCTCCAACCCCCATTTTCGGCATTAGCCACAGAAAAGAAACATACGGCAAAACGAGCGGCTCAGAAAAGGCCAGTCCCTTCTACCTCACAGGGAAAGTTAGTATTCATGGTCTTGCCTACCTTGGCTTGCGACCCCCCCACAGAGAAGCTGATTTTGCAACCTGGAGAGAGAAGAGGACCTCTCTGCTAGTAGAAGCTAGAAGGGCAAGCTAACTGTTTGCAACAAAGCTAACTGTTAGCGACTACATAGCATGGCAGTACACGGTCAGGCGTGGTTTATTTGTGGACATAGCACACGAGTGTTGCATTTTTTTACCAAAGAAAGAGTAGCTTTGGAAGAAACTGATGGAATTTGACTGGGAACACCACCAGTGAAGTGAGTTAAGTTAATTATTTATTTGAAGGCAGCATAAGAGTCACATTGCTGTTACAGAAGCCAGTCAGAGGCAACACGTTTGCATGTCATGAATAATATGAGTTAAATTTGTGATCCTGTTGTTTCCCCGCACCCACTCCTCCAACAAACTGCAACCTCCTGAAACAGGAGCGCCAGAGCATTTATTCTACAATACATTTGGAGTAAAAGCGTGATGTTTTAGCATAAAGCACGTTTAAATTCAGATTACATGTTCTACAATGTGCATTTTGCTGAGAATTTAAAATCTGAGTTTTCTAAAGAAAAGAATCTCTGCTTCTTTTTTTAAAAAGTAAATGCAACTCCTAGTCTTTCACAAATTTAAGAGAAAAGAACTATGTGCATTCAGGCTGATGGACTATTTTTGTACCAGAACCTAAGTTATTAAATCTTCTCTTTGCAACAAATATAAGTATAAATGACTATAAACTGTGGAGAAGCAAAAACTTCTTTGTGTTTACAGTTAACCTACATAAAACTTTTTACTGGTATTGCTGAAACTTTATATGCAAATACACATTATAAGAAAGCACAAAACACACGACTAACGATGACTTGTCTGGAGAAAAATAATGTATTCTTACAGATCTTCATCCTGGCTTTATATTGAACATTTAATTAATGATTATGAACAACAGATACCTTCACCTTGAGGTGCTATTTAGATGAAGACAAGAATCTCAAGAGACAAAGTCTCAACTTCCTATTAACATTTTGTTTAACTTTTTTAGGACTTCAGAACTAGCTCTGAACTATCTACAAAAAACAGCTAGAAAAAGGGGAGTATGTGAGACTACCAAAGTTTCCAAAAGATGCTACAGTCAAAATATGCTTATGAGTCTCAATATGAACAAATGTTTAATTGTGGACAGCGCAGTAGACCTAATTTGTTGTTCACATGCCAATCCACCCAATCATCCACATGTATCTGATAATAGGAAGAAGCTGGCATCTGTTAAGAGCCAGAATTGTCATTGCCTGTCTGCAGAGCAGTATAATTAGTTATTTAACTGGACCTTTTCTCAAAGACTGTGATTTGGGATTTGGGCCTTAAGATACAAGCATCAGGTGCAGTTAATAAATTCCTTAGTTTTAAGTGTTGTGTTTGTTCACAGCATTCAAATTGTTAGCCTTTGAGACATGCTCTGCAAAACATATAGCAATGTTTATTGTTTTTGCCAGGTTTCATTGCGTTTCTATGTGGCTTTTATCTCATATAGTTTTTAGTGGTCATCCTTTTAAAGCCTGGTCCTCTACAAAACGCATGTAAGGGCTATTTAACAGTGTGTTGTAACGGTTCCGCTTAAAGCTAAATATTCAGTGTCCTTTTGTCATGAGCTCATGTGCTTTTTACTACTAATTTGCTTTTTGTTTTAAAAGAACGTTTGAAATTGCTTTATGTTTACAAGCCCATAGGTCAGTGGCTGCAAGGTCAGATGCATTGTGAAAAATTGAGACTAATGAGTATGTGGTATAGAGTAGAAAGCTTCTGCATTATATGTCCTTTTATACGATCCAGCAGCTCCGGAGTTAATGAGGGTGAATACAAGGCTTCAATTCACTTTTAAACTGCTCTGCTCTTAGGTGACCATGTTATGGGCTACTTGCAGATCAAGTTGTTTTAAATGCAGTTGTTTTCCTTATGTTTGCTTTGAGTTGTGCTGATGGCTGATGTTACAGTAATACATGATAAATGCCCTGAGTAGGAATCATTTTTAATTCTGCAGCATTAGAAAATGGTGAAAATGTCAGTGTTGAAAATTGATTAAATAGCTTTGCCCTTATTTTAAACTGGTTTGTTGCTGGTTAAAAATATGCAGAGGTGGGTAGAGTACCCAAAATTGTACTTAAGTTAAGAGTAGCACTTGGTGAAGCCAATGGCTACAGAGGGCGCTCTGGGAGTGGCTCTAGGGATAAGATGAGTAAAAAGGTGCTCCAATCAATGTTCAGGTGGGGTGTTGGAGGCAAACGGTTTTGACCGTGCTGGTATATGCTGTTAACAAAGCAAAGCAAAGCAAATTAATTTTTTATCTTTCTAGTATTCACAACAATAAATGGATCGGCGTACCCGACTGGGACTTTGAACTGCTTTTTCTTTTAAGGACAGGTTTTTTTTGTGTGTAATCATCCTACATTTAAAGCACGCGTCATCCAACTAATACACCACAACAGCACTACTTGAGTAAAAGTAAAAATCAGCAATCTAAAAAAATATTAGAGTAAGAGTAAAAATTTGGCAAAAGGGCTACTTGAGTATTGAGTAACATCTGATTTTATATTTTTATAATGATGTCATCAAAGAGACAGAACTATAAAGTTATGGGTAAATTCTGGTATTTTAAATACAAAAATGAACAAAATTGATACAAATGAATGACATGACAAAATAACACATTTTAAGCAGAATAAACACTTTTCTAAGTTATTTTTCAATATAATACCCATACTTATAGTAGGTACTGAATAAATATCCTAGAACAAGGTAAAAAGTACTTCCAATGACAATTTATGGTGTGTATTTACCTCAAAATGCATCAGGAAGCTCAACAGACAGAAAATTACAGTAGAATAACAAAGCTTGTGTGGAAACAGGTGGTCTCCTTTAATAAACTGTAGGTCTGTGTCTGGTGTATTTTGGTTAAAATATGTTTGATCTTCATTCTGTGAATTCACTCACAGTGGGTAAAGCATCCCGAAATTTTACTCAAGTAAGAGTAGCGATACTTCATAGTAAAATTACTGAAGTAAAGTAAAAAGTGCAGGTTATTAAATCTACACTTAAAAGTTTTTTTCTTCCAAAAAGTGACTCAAGTAAATGTAACTGAGTAAATGTAACTAGTTACTACCCACCTCTGAAAATATGGTACAAAGATGTGTAGTGCATACAGGTACATCTCAACATACTGAGTGACATATTTCTAGCATGTTCATTTTCATGATTATGGCTTGCAGTTAATACAAACCTCAGAAAATTTTAATATGGCAGAAGACCAATTAAAAGGATTTGTGATACAGAAACATGATCATGGTCAATCCTATTTGTCATGATCCTTGGACTTGAAATTTACCCATGTACGTATGAGTTCTTATGTTTTGAGTTATTCCTCAGGTCTCCTCAATACCTTCTTGTATTGTTTACTTAGCTTTATCCATGCCAAAAAATTGTGGTTAGACTCACCTGATCCTGGTCCAAGTCATCAACTCACCAGCATTTAAACACGCCTTTGTTTAGCCAGTTGCTTCCAGGATTTTTCTGTTGCAAAGACTTTTCTCTGGTCAGAACACTGGTCTTTTTTAAATGTATTTCCTCAATGGATACTCTCTGTTGGTTTCTCTTCATGTTTCCTCAAAAGCCTGTAAGTTTTATGTCCCTTTCAAAATATCTTCCACGTCATGATTCTGCTGTTGAATTATTATCATTACGGTCCTCACAAATAATAAAACATTACAATAAAATGGCCTACACAAACTTCTGACTTGACTTGTATCCAGCAGACACGGTAAGCCACAACAAGTATCTGCCAAAGAAGCTTGCTCAAAGAGTGTTGTTTTAAAGCACATTAATGGAAAGTTGAGTGGAAGGAAAACGTGTGAAAATGAGAGGTGCACAAGTAACAGAACATTTTGGAGCACATCGTGCTGACAAGCTTTATGCTATATGTACACACTACCAAAATCACCAATACCCATGGTATTGCTGCGCTTGACTCGTCACCAAAATGTTCTGAACTAAACCCCATAGAGATGAGAGATTCAGGGGAAGAAGAGAGACATTAAACCCAACAATGCAGATGACCTTAGGGCGATATTAAAGCAACCTGGGCTTTCTTAACACTTCAACATAGCAAAAAACCTGATATTATCCAAACCATGTTGTAATTATGTCGTAATTTATGCAAGGGGAGCACTCACCAATCATTGAGTGAATACTCTGAACATTAAATTAGCATGGTTTTAAGTAGGTCAGCATTTCTGTTAATAAAATAGTTTTTTATCTGTCTGATGTAATGTTCTGATTGTCTGGGAAACAAAATTTAGCATTTGTTATTAACTGTAAGCCATAATCATCAGAGTTAGGAGATGTGTTTAATGCGTCTATAAAACGTAAGTTTAAATTTGGAACTGGATTACTGAAATAGATTAACTTCTCTATGATACTCTACGGTATTGAGATGCACCTGCAAAGCACTGATTTTCTTTTCTGATAAAGATTGCTTTGGACAAAGACACATTTGAGCAGATCTGATTAAATAAAACTCAGCTACAAAACATCCCCAAAGCCTATTTGGGCTGTCAACCCCTCCACTGAGATAATCACCACCACCACTGAGCTGGCATGTCTGTGTGGATGAAACGGACTGATAGCTGTCTGCGCTTATCTGACAGGGTTTGATGCACCGGGAAAGATTTAGCTGTATTGGGAAAAGGCATCCCCGTGCAGACAGACTAAAACTCTCTGTTCACCCATTTTGTGGTGGAGCCTGTGGTGCAGACATAAGACGCTAAACTATAAAGATGAAATAAGCACTAAAAAGTACGCACAAGAACAAAGATGGTCGTACAGGTCCATAAAGCCAGGTGGGCATGTGTGTTCTTTGTCCTTAAGGCTGTATCTCTCTCCTACATCAGCGCTTTTCTCTGTCTTACCATAATGGACTCGCCTGGGATTTAAACCTCAGGTCAACACCTCATTCTCAGACTCATCAGGATACAGGATATTGAAACAGATATGTGAAAGAAAGAGCTGAAGGATACAAGGCTTTGTTGGCTGTGGATATCCCAGGCACAGACATGCAATATTCCAGTTGGAGATATATTGTCCTTTGACTGATGATGATACTTAACTTGTATGCTATAGAATGGTGATCTTATCTACTGTACTGCAGGGATCCTGCTGTATTATAACCTTGTCAAACGGTGAACGAGGACTTTAAAGTCGGTTGGATTTGCTGCAAAGTACTGTAGCATAAATTGCTTCCTGACTCACATCCCATTCATGAAACAATGCTTTGTTGCATGTACAGATCCTTCCAAAAGTATTCACTTCCATGTTGCAATCAGAATGTATGTTATCTGGATTTTCTGCCACAAACTGCCACAAAAAATATTCTTAGTTGTCTAAGTTTATTATCAATAAAAGTCTGCCTTAACTGATACCCCTTAAAATTATAGTAGAATTAAATGTCACATGCTTATTAGGGAATATCTTTGTATAATTCAATCTCAGTATAAATCAAGTTGTTCTTTGGAAGCCTCAGAGATCTGCTAGAGAATAAACATAATCCTAAAGACCAAGGATCACTGCAGACAGCCTAGAGATAAAGGTGTATAAAAGTTTAAAATGATGTTGGGTCATAAAACAATATCCCAAACTTAAACGATTGTGTAAAAATGGAAAGCACATCGCCAACTGCAAGACCTTCAAGAGATGACCATTGCCCTAAGCTGAGTGGGGAAAGAGAGCATTAATTAGGGGAGCAGGCAAGAGACCCATGGTAACCCAGAAGGAGCTGCAAAGATCCACAGCTCAGGGGGGGAAACTGTTAGTTGTTCATTCCACAGATCTCGCCTTTGTGGAGGAGGGGCAAGAAAACAGCTTTGTTAAAAGACAACTGTAAGAAATTTGCCACAAGTCATGTACAGAACACAGCAAAGATGTGGAAGATATTACTGTTTTTTCCAGTAATAATAAGGATTAAGATGTCAAACTGTAACCATTGCAGGAAAAACCCCTTTATGGAGCTGTCGTTTACACGACAGCAGTCATGCAGGAAAAGCATGTCCTGTTATTCCTGGCTCATGTTTTGTAAGATAAACATGCGCTTTCGCAGACTTATTATTACTCCCCACATCCTTTAGCCCAATGAATCTTCTGACAAAGGACTTGGAGGTGTGTTGGTATGAGGACAAGGGTGCTGAATAATTTGTATGTTGAGCATATCCTCAGGAGAAACATAAGAAACGCTCTCACATATCTGATCTGGCACCGACCCAACGTCTTTCACAGATTCAGTAAAACAGTAGAGACAGTTGTTGAGAAAGTAAAGGGGAAAAGGTCAAAAGGCTTTCTTCTGGGATAATCATTTCTTGTTTTGAATGGCCAGTTTTGTTTATTTATCATGAAAAATGCAGGTGTTACACTGCACTAAAAAACCCTGCTTAACCTTAGTTGAAGGATTTCAAACAAAATGCATAGAATTTACCTTGATTTAACCTTGCTGAGAATACAATGAGTGTATAATCTTGTGATGTCCCATGTGTCTCCTCTCCCCCTGTGCAGCCATCTGAACATGTGGAGCTTGAAGCAAATAAAGTGTTTATTCTATGGATCACAGCACAGAGATATCTCTCCCTGTAGAGGCTTTAAAACCTGAACAACATGGTGCTGGAGCAGGCTTTTACACTTAGCCGTATAATGACTGCATATAAAAAAAGAGAGTTTCTGATGAAGTAGTACGGAGTACTTTTGTGTCATTTGTGCTTTTAGAAGGCTCTGTTTTCTTAGCTAAAGCATTCACACCAGCCAGGAGATTAAGCCAGTCCCATGGCATGTGTTCCTGCCATGAGTCTTGCATATAAAACATGTGAAGAAAACAATGACTTTAAACCCCCCAAAAACCATGCAAAATAAGTAATTGGTTAAAAAACAGACCAGATGTCCTGTGAGACTTGAAAGCTACATTAAAAGCATAAAGGAGCAACTCTGCAAAAGTTGAGTTTAAGAAAAAACACATGAACATCAGAGCAACAGATGAACAGTGAGATGAAAAAAACGACAAATTCACCAAAGGCTGAAGATAATCTCAGAATGTTTGTTTTAAGATCTATCAATTACCTTACAGACAGGTTTGCATGACTGTAGATGCCCACAGAACAACTTTAGGGTTAAATTGTTTCCATTCAAAGCAAAGCAAAGTGAGCTCTGGAACAACTAACCCAAGCGATACCAATAAAGTGTTATATAGTTGTGTGAAGAAAGCTGGGCACTTTCCCAATAAATATAACATTTATATCATCATAGACCCCACCACAAAGCAGTAATATAAATCACATGATCTACTGTTAGTCATACAGTTTCTGGTGTGCTGTTCAAGTTTTTCTCAAATATCTGGGCTTCCCACGTGAAGACTCTCTCTTTTTCATTTACTTGTCATATTCGGATGTTAAAAAAAACAAACAAAAAATCCCAAACTGAAATTGACTGTTCCAATTTCTAATAGAATTTGGTCTAGTTTGTCTTTTGAGACGAAAGGGAGGCTTGTTAAACCTACTGGACACTCAGGGTTTACATGTTGTTCATCATCGAGTTTTGAGATTTATCACAAATTTCAAAAGACTTATGCACCATTGTCTGTTGCATGTGTCTGGAGGATATGCTGCCAATTTTACTTAGTATATTTTACTCTGCAATGTTTCCTTGGGCCATCTGCGTTGACCCATCTTAATGAATAAAAAAAAAACTATAGGCAGTTGCAGGTTCAGTTCGAGGGAGTTCTCTCTCTGCCTGTTCTCAAAGTCCACATAGAGTTTGGAAAAAAATAGGGAAATTTGAGTACGCCACTGAACTGTATGGTACAGGGGTGCCAGCTTCATGCTGTGACGGGTGTTCTGCTGCTGGAGAAACTGGTGCACCTCATAAAAAGGCATCGTGGTGCAAGAACATTATGTGGAAGTACTGTTGCAACATCTCAAGACATAAGCCAGGAAGTTCAAGTTTGGATGCAAATGGGTCTTCCAAATATACAACAGTCCTAAGCTTAACACCAAATTACAGCCTTAAGAGCAACAATATCAAAGTTTCTCAGTGACCGTCACAAAGCCCTAATTTCAGTCACATTGAACATTTTTGAGGAGAGCTGAAAACTTGTTTGTGAGCAGGGTGGCCTACAAACCTGATTCACTTACACCAGTTCAGGAGGATTGGACCAACATTGCAGCAAACTATTGTGAGAACCTTGTGAAAGTATATCCAAGATCTTTGAGTCAAAGTCAGACAGTTTAAAAGATAATTCCACCAAATACTAAGGAAAGTACATAAACTTCTGAATTAAAGAAAAAACTTTTTATGAAAAGCATAATTATTCTGGTGTTTATCACATAGAAATAATTTTCGTAGTCTTAAGTCACATCAGTTGCATTTATTGTCATAGAGGAGAAAAAAGTCATCTCTGTTAGAGTGTGTGTAAATATCTGGTTTCAGTTGTATAACTGACATTGATTATTAATAAATGCAGTGCTTGATATAGATGGTTTTTATTTAACCCCTTAACGTTTTTACCACCCGTTGGCAGTGTGTTAAATATTCATATTATACAAATTTAAAAAGGGACTGGCTGAGGTAAGTTCTGGAGTTTTTCCGTGCCGCTCTGTTCCAGATCGGTGGTCAGAACGTTTGTTTTTGTTCTCCAAAAGGATCCGCGGTTGAGCCACTGTCACGAGCCTGCTGTGTATCAGCTTGTGTATGTGAGTGAACCATCTTCGTTTATAGAAGATCATTGTCGCTCAGCGTAAGCTGTGGTTAAAGGTATAGCGGAGGATCTTTCCGAATTTTAGAAAAGACCCGCCCTCTCCAATTTTTTCAAAAATGCACATTCGCAACACTATCTGCTCCCGAGAGGGAATGCCGTGTGCACGAGAGAGCATGCACAAGCCTAGTTCACCTCGTGCACGTCGTTTCCACTATGTCAGACTCACCACCGGTAAGTGAAAATCTATTTACGACAAGCATCTCTATAGCTAAGTTTAGCATGCTACAGGCCAATAAACAAGCATCAAACTCATCACACATAATACACCTGAAAGTGCGCATGCGCAGAAAGCGAAAACTACCTAGGGACGAGCACGTACGACGGCCTTACGTAAACATATCACCAGAATGATTGACACTTAGGTGGACCAATAGTATAGGCTACCCACCCGGAAAAAGAAAATCCTCCGCTATACCTTTAAGTCACGCTTATTCAGAGAGAAATGAGCAGACGTCACCAAAACAACCGGCTTTGTAAAAATAAGAAGTTACTTGCAAACCAGCAACAAGCCCTGCTTCTTCCATGTTGATTCTCTTGTTATGCTGCTTTGATCAGTGACGCTACTTGCTTCTGAAACTGTCCTGATACACTCAGAAGGAAAAGTTATGTAATGTCCAACTCACCGTTCTTAGCTGCGCCTGCACATCCACAGAGCCGCCATCTCGAACAAAAACAATCCTTTTACGTCCAGTTAATGTACTCCAATAAAGTACTTACTCCGCAAGTCTTCCTCAATCCAACTCTGCCGCTAAAAACCTTTGTAAATTCCTTTTTTGCGTGCATTTCTCCAAATGTTTTACATCATGACTACAAGTTAGCATGCTCTTAATAGCGCACTTCTTCTTCTTCTTGATTATTATTAACAGCTGGCAAACAACGAATTGGAACATTACTGCCACCAACTGGTAAGAAGTGTGGTCTATAATGTCATTTAGGGGTCATATTCTTGTATTCAACTGTGTGTGATAATTATTCCTTTCGGCAAGGTGGCAAAAAACACTTCCTAAACAAAATACAATATAGAGGAAGCCGTGGAGCTTCGCACCCTTTGTTGGTTGTCTTAGGTCAATACATTTGCATGACGCATTGTAATCTTTCATGGGTGGGTCTGATACGTGAATGAGCCCATGGCGCCGGGCCTGGCCATATTATATTGATTATCATTGTTAATCTTAGTGTTGATCCTAAAAAGACATTTTGTGAAATACACAAAATAGTTTTATTTGTAATGTAGATCACGTTATAGATGGCAAAATAAGTTACCTTTTAGACTGACTTTTGATGGATTGTGAGACTGATTTCCTTTTGAGCAGTTATATAATTTATTCTGCTAACTTACAGTTTACTCCTAATAAACCATCAGCATTGCATTTATACCAGTTGAAATAAAGATATGTATTTTTCAGTTTCAGAAGCCTGCCTAAAATACAGTGAGTTTTTACAAGCTGCTACACCAAATGATAAAACTAGTCTGAACCAGACTGCAGGGAGTACATTCTGCCATCATTTCAGGGACTATAATAATTGGGCAGGGATTTCTTCATCCCAGTCTGAGCACAGGGCTAGCTGTGCATGCTAATAACCTGGGCAATTAGCCCGTCAAAACAGATTTGAAAAGACTTGGTGTGCCATAACCCAACAGACAGTTTGCTAGTGGACAAAGTGTAAAAAATACACAGAAAACCTTAAAGGATGCACAGTAGGCTGAGCTATAAAGGCTCACTCAAGGCCTGAAGCATGTCTTTGAGCTACAGGAGGGCCTCTTATCTGTTTCGTGAGATGGGATTGTCTTCGGAAGGACAGGCACAACCACATATCTGACTGGCAACGAGACAGGAGATCCCCCGTTGGAAAGCACTGAGCCAAACTGCTCTCCTACGATTGGCTCTTTCTCAGTCCTCAGGGTGTAATTAGTAGAAGGGTCAGAGAAGGTCCAGCAAGGCCTGTTGCAGCAGTGTGCCACAAATGACCTATCATTTAACAATAATGACATGTCTGCTGGTGGGGCTATGATGACAGGCAGCCAGCAGTCATCATCATCTCCATCACACATGAGACAATTGTGGCAATAGATGGTTGTTGAACTCTAGTGGCTACTGACAAAAAAAAAGGGGCTTTTACAACGGGGTGACAAACCTAGACCTTCTAAGAAATATATATGGATTTGTTGTTATTTAAAGTTTATAACTTGTAATTTTATATTGATGTGTGATGTAATCTTTCCAGTTAGTGCTGTCTTTAGAAATTCTGTGCATGTTGATCAAAACCCAGGGGGGATTGAAAGCTTGACAAAGGGACGTGTGACCTCTAGCCCCACAGCTGCTACATGCAAGTAAAGCATAATTGGAAAGTGTTTATGCACCGTTGACATTTAGATATTTGAACAGGCTTTCCAGTAATCTTCAAAGTGAAGTAGTGAAGCTCCTTAATATGATTGTGACATTTTCACATATGCCACCGCACTCCGTTCTATGTTTTAAATGCTGTATGGCTAAAACATAATGAGCACTGTTGCTTCCCTGCATGTATTGTCCTGATTATAATTGCAGCACTTTTATTTTGAGCAGAAACATTCATCTCTCATTTTTGTATCATAGTTTTTTGTTTATGGTTTTTTAGAATTATTTGAATTGTATAAATAATGCAGGATTCAGCACCACAAGGTTTTAAAGACACCACAATTTTTGCTCCAAAGCTGTGAGGTTTAAAGTAAACTTCTGCTCATTCAAAAATGAGAGGAGTCCACAGAGGGTTCATGAGTACAGAGTTCAGTGAGAGGGCAAGGCAGCACTGCCAGAAAATCTTCATTTAATGCAAACCACTTCGTGGACTGTTAAAAATGGACCTATGATCCCCATTTCACTGCCATCTAGTTTAGCATAAATTGTTACCCAACTTTCAGGTTGTGAGTGTATTCAGGTCCTTTATTCTTTTTGCACATTCAGTAGTCAGAGGTCAAGCGCAACAAGGAAGAACTGTTGAAATATGTTGGTTACCGTAAATCTGATTTGACCTAAATGAACTGAATGTGTTGAGTTGACTACAGAGTTTAGATTATTCAGCTTTTTGTACCTTTTATGACATAAACCTTCATGTGAATGAAAATGACTTCCAATTTAAGATTTCGGTAACCAGGATATAACTTTAACCTCTTTTAGAGATATACCAATCAATTCTGATTACTCTTTATGCATGATCACATGGGAAAATTTAAGAACAGCATTAAAGTTGTGCATTTTTTAGCCTTCCTACTAGACACATTTCATAACAGTTTGTTGTGAAAGTGGATGTTTAATATCTGCTATGATACAGCTGAATCTCAACAAATTTGAGAATTATTGGAAAGTTCATTTATTTCAGGAAATCATTTCATTAAGTGAAACACATTCTATATATTAATTACCAAGGTTGTTATGGTTAATGAAAACTAGAAGTAAAAAAAAAACGTTTTTGTTAACTGAAATAAAAATAACAAAAGTCTTTGCAACAAAACGGAAACTATCGAAACTGTATGAGTATTCACAAAACTAACAAAAAATAACTGAATTTATTGAGAAGATTTGCTTAGTTTTCATTACTCATTCATCAGTTAGAGGGATTATTGTTCTCCGTAACTCCCTGTTCTACGGCGTGTTTCGTCTGCAGAAAGAGACAAAATCATGTCTTATTGTGCTGTTGGTTGGACAAATTGCCTTGATAAAAACAACAAATTCATAATTTCAATAGAATTCCATCAACTTGCACCCCTTTCAAGGCAAACAAAAGACTTTGGGTACAAGCTATCAGAAGAAGGATGATTAAAAATGAAACAATCTGCACCGATCACTTCATATCAGATAAGCCTTGGCTAACAAACAAGCTAACATCACTAACCAACACTGGAACAGCAAGGGAATGGCAAATAATAACAATGGGAGCCGGTGTGGGTACCAGATGTGCTCCGTGCCCTGCACCTAACTGTGACATCGTATTACATGATTGACTGGATGTTGGCATGTTGACGTAGTTTCCAGTTTATAATCCTTTTATGGCTATTCTAAAAAAAACTAAAAGCAAAATACGATAACGCATACTTTCGTCATGAGGGACAATCAGTCTAAATATGATTAATAACAACCTGTTAAACTCTTTCTAAAGCCGATGTATGAAAGACCAGTACCAGAAAAGACGAGTCACATTTTCTTGATGATCTCCACAGGCACTATTATTAACATTTATGTCTCTTTTAAATTTTACCATAAAGTGCTTGGCAGGGTGAAAAGTGTCGCAATATAGTTTGTCCAGGTGGCGTTGCCGTAGTATCCCTTTAAGAAATGATTTGCTTTTAGAGTTTTTTAGCTAAATGCACAGGTCTGAATTTATGAAATTATCTTTATTTGTCTACACTTCAAAATGGTAACCACATTTTGGCACAGAAGGGAAAATACAACCCACTTAAATTTTAAATGAATAATCTGTGTTCTGAGTGACCTGTGCTATAATGATGTTTGCAGAGCAACTACCTATAAACAACTCATTTGTGACTCAGATTTGGGTCTGCTGCTAGTTTTGTCATTTATGCTGCAGAAGGCTTTGAAATGCAAAACAAAGTGTTTGTTTTTTGTTCACCTTGATTATCATCCAGGTTCTGATTTGGAAACTCAACTTTCCTCCACTGCCACCTTCTGCTCCTGCCAAGTCATAGCTCAAACCAGAGTCCTGGTTATATTGTGATCCATAGCTATTACTAAATAGGTGGAAAACATGAGCCATTCAAAACAGCAGGTCTCCATCTCATCACCTCCTACATCCCAGTATTCCCGCACAGTATGGGTTGTTCTTCCCTGAAACACTGACCACTAATGATAGTGTAACAACACCTGGGAATCTTGAATGACAGCATTCTGGAAGTTCTTGTGGGAAGAGTAGGTTAGGGAACAGTTCTTCCCTGAATCTCATACCCTCTGTATTCTCAGGCAGATGTCATACAACATTTAGGCGAGGAAAAGACAAACACGATATCTGAAAAAGGTCTTTTAATATTCAGCAGGGATTCGGTCAATCAATAACCTGCATCAACAGGGTTGGAATTGATGTGCATGGAAAACGAGTAAATATCATTTTAGAAAAGTGTATCGACAGTCCTGTAAATCCCTGAGCACTGGCACTGTTGTTGCACAAAGACTTACGAGCAATTGGTCAGAAATCACATTGATTAGACGCTGGATCTAATTAACCAGATAGCCTCTGCATAACGAATAGTTTGTAACGGTTGGACGCAAATAGTTTTATTGTTTGGAAACATTTGTGGTCTAGCTGTAAATTATCATCAATTATTGGCAGATTATTCGGGTTGTTTCCTCTTAACTGATTTCCCCCGAGATGTAAACCAGCTGCAACATTTATTTTATATCCTTTTGGCATTGTTTAAATATTTTAAAATTTGTATTTATTTATAAAAAATTTATTTACTTATCTATTATTTATCGTATATAATTTATTAATATATGATGTATCAGAAAAATAAAGTGGAATGGGGTAATATGTGAGATTACATTTTACATTTTTGTCTATACATATAATATAAAACCGTATAATGATAGTACAATGCAGGGCACAGTACAACACTCTGTGTGAACATTGACTTTATATTATTTCAACAATATGACCTCACAGGATCCATGGGCAGCCCTGTCAGGATGCTCTGCTCACCAGAAATTAAATTCTGCAGAGGTAATGTCAGATGACACAGGGTTGAAGACATCAAGGGGTCATGGGAACAGGAAATGGAGCCTGCTGAATAATATCATGTAAATGAGAAACGGAGAAGACTGGCTGCCCTTCAAGACGAGCATGCTCCCAGTAGTAAATTAGAAGCGCTGGAGACCAAATCGCTTCGAGTTGAACACATGTATAAGAAACTGACAGGAAAAAAAGGAGCCAGGAGCAGTTATATTCACAACTATGAATAAAATATAATTGTTTGAAACACACTTATTTGGATTTTTGAGCGGACTCCTTGGGAATTCTGTGACCCTGTGCTGCTCATGAAGCCATGCTGAACAGATTGAATACTTGGATATGTTAAACAGTTGTCAGCATTGCTATTATTCTTTCTTAAGCTGCACTTTCACTTACATTGCCTTGCAACAGTTCCTAACCCTTAATATTTAACAATTGGACATGTCAGAACCACAGGTTTTAATGTATTTTACTGGACTTATATGTAATAGACAAAGACAAGTGGAGCATTACTGTGAAATATTTTGAGAAAGACACATGGGATTATTTTTATTATATAACTTTAAGCTCAGCCAGATTGGATGTAGATTTTTTTGAGAATATCAATTTTCATGCCAGAGTCCCAATTAAAATCAGGTCTAGACTTTGATTCAGTCAATCTAACATATGAAGATCCTTTGATCTGAGCCATCCTCTGTATATTAAGTGTACTTGCTCTGTTTGAAGGTGAACCTCCTCCCCAGTTTCAAGAATTTTGCAGCCCCAAAAAGGTTTTCTGTCAGTATCGCCCTGCACATAGCTCCATAAATCTTTCAATCAGCTATGACCAGCTTCCCTGATTAAAGACAGCACCCCCACGGCATGATGCATCACTGCCATGCCTTAAGCCATGCATCTTTTTCCAATATTTATGCTCAATTTTGTGTTGGTTTATTCCATGGAATCTTTAAGAAATACACTGAAATAACGTGATGAAACGTGAAAAGGTTAAAGGGGTGTGAAAACTTTTGCAAGGCATCATAACAGGTGCTAATGTGAAAACAAAAAAAAAGAAGCTTAATTTATTCTCACATTTTTTATTTCATACTTACAAGATGCTCAGTAATATTTTGAATTCCATCAACAAATTCAACTCATATGAGCTTCTACACGCAGCTGGTGTTTATTTCAGGATGGCATTACAATGCAGAGATGGCTTTCCATGCTTGTTTGGATCTTAATTTTCTCAGGTGATGCACTCTTTGAGGGATTAAAATTGAACTTCCAGAATAGCACTTATTATGCAAGGCAGTATCCCTATTACATGGCTCGGAGCGAGTGTAAACATTGCCATATTGTAGCTCGATGGGAGTCTCTGTGCAGTGAATTCTATCCGAGTCTGGAAACGCTGCTTCTGTCACTTGCTGGGACCAGCAGAGCCCAGATTAATCATGTAGATGTAGTATGCATCTCTCCACACCTCTTTAGTGTTCTGAAAAAAACAAAAACTCGATAAGAAATTCACTATCCTTCAAATCGCAATTTACAACCACGGAGGAATACCACGGTAATGAGTTTCTTCCTGAGCCATTTGATTCCAGTTTTCCAGGTGCGAGATGGATATGGTGATGATGAAGTCCCTTAAGGCCCCAGGCTATAGTCACTTCAGATTGGGATTTAAAAAGAGACTTCTGTAAACGGGAAAGCAAACAGAGTGGCTAATGGATATAACCCATGGAGACTTCAGGCAGAGATGAAGAGAGAGGAGGACGAGAAAAGAGTAGAGGGCGAAGACGAGGGGAGAGAAAGGAAAGTGCTTGGTGCCACAGATTCCCTTGTAATGCGGGGAATGAGCATCGATCAGAAAATTGTCTGTTACAGTCCTCTGGCTCTGAGCAGAGAGTCTCACTTGTGACTGGTGTGAACATCACCCAGGCAGAATGAATGACGCTTAGCTATTCACATAGCAGGTGGCTAGAAGATGAGAATGCCTAACACTCCAGTACAAGAACAACATCACATTAGGTGGTGCACACATATTTCCCTCTGTAACATAAAGAGGCCGTCCTCTGACAGGAACATTTTATTTATGTTAATTGTCTGATTTTGTTTAGTTAATACATTTCATAAAACTGTAACCCTCTAAAGCCACTTCATTATGTCCTATATAGAAGACATAATAAAGTGAAAAAAAAAATGTGTCCAATGGACACAAAAAATCTTTTTCAACTTTTTTTCATGAATACTATTAAATACTTTGACAGTCCTCACCATATAGTAAATATTCCTAAACCGTCTAAACGTTTAACCCCTTAAATGTCAGGTTTAGCGATTAAAGTCTCTAGTACCGGGAAACACTTTGCTTAAACTTCGCTGTTCCTGTCCTTGCAAACGTGGCTTGTGCCAAATTTACTCTCAAACAGACGGTTTTGGGGGAGGGAATGGCCTGTTGCTTAGGCTGAAAAGTTATATTTATTAGGCAAATCTCTGTTGTTAGTTGCATTGGGATATTGCTTCTTTTTTAGACTCTTCTTCTCCAATCAGTTGTTTATTACAGGCAGACTTTATCTGTGGCACCGTCTAGTGTTTAAAATGAGAACTTTAGTGCTTCAACTGTGCCTTGAATGAACGTACAAGGCCAAAACAGATGCTTTCCAGATGGTCAAGTGGCAACTGCTAAGCACAGGGATAAATACGCCTAAAAATGATGCAGAATAGGAAGCCAAAAGAGAGCTGCAGAAAAGTTGTGCACAAAAAGGAAAAATCTGCTGGCAGATGCTGCCAAGTGTGCAAAAAAATTGCACATATCTTTGCAGTGCAGCTTCGTCGGCAACAGGTGTTAAATAGCAAAATGAAGTAGAGTAGAAGAGAGTAGGTGCAGACATAAGTAACATTAGTTAAACAGTGAGGGACGCAGTGACTGTGTGACATTAAGGTTCTAATGTTTTAGTCAACATCAATTAATAAGCCAAAATTTATGTTTTCTAACTTTGTTGTATATTTTAGTTAAGTTATACAAATTGACTGTTACAGTATTATGGGGCAGACATTTTTTACAGCAAAGCCTTGGTTTTGAAAGTTTGAAAGTAAAACACCATGAATTTATCATTATATTACATCGTTATGTAAGAGAGACATAAACTGTGGCTAAATGTAAGCAAATCATACACTAACAATGCCTCAATGTTAACATTAAATCAAAATATAAACATGATACGTTTTAAATTCTGTGTGGTACTTAGTGTCAGTATTTATCAGTAATACAGCCAACTTGAACCCCATATGGTGTTTTTTTTAATCCCCAAAAATGCATTAAATAAACTAAATAGTAAAGTTCTTTTATTTTTGGCAGGACATTTCCCTGCATGTATCCGAAAAATCTACAATTTATGATTTAGTTTTAACAAATGGCATTATTTTTTATTTCATAAAGAGTGAGCAATAAGAGCTATTTAAATCTTCTTGCATTTCTTTTTTGATTGTTCAACTAAATACCAGTGTCTGCACAAATGTTTATAGGGATGACATACTTCTTGTCTCAGTACAGCCTGTGTCGGACCAAAGTATGTCATTGTTTTTTTTATTCCTGATGTAGTAGTTCTGGTGTTGGCAAAGCTGACAGGTCCAGGTGGTTCAGAATTCTTCATCTTCTTGGGATTAAAAAAATCTCTGTATCCCTCAAATACTCCAGACAGCAGCTATAAGCGGTGAGACTGATTGGTTTCTTGAAAATTAATGCAAGTTAGTGTTGCCAAACATCACTACAGTAAGAAAATTGTGTTTAACCTCAGCTTTTGCTCTATTATAAGTACATTTGTGAGGTTATGTATGGTGGAGCGGATAACAAAAGTCAAGAATCACTGAAGCTTCCTGAGACCACGGGTTTTGTCTGTTCTTGTCAAGGATGCTGAAGACATTCCCTCTGTAGCCCACAGGTAAATCAATCTGTGCTACTGACTCACTGAGCTATAAACAAAGTGGGGAATTTGTGATTACAGGGCCGCACAATTTGGGTTGAATGCAGATTGTGAGGGAAGTGCCAGCTTGATGTGAAAGGATCCTCTGATGGGAAACAGGTAGGAACACCACTAAGTGTGAAGGGGAGAGGCACCACATGACAGAACAGGCTCTGAGGTTAGAAGCTGCACAGGCAATGACATCTTAACAAGATGGCACATTTGTAATTATTATTTATGACTATCATTACTGATTTCATGAGCTCCAAACCACCATCCACTTTATATTATCCAGCAGGTATTTTTTTATGTGGCTATGTTTCTTAAACCCTTAGACCTTTACTGTAGCTGCGGTGAACCAGTTGACCCGTATAACTGCAAAATCTGAAAAAATTAAGCAAAAAAGTAAATACATTTTCCATTAATTCCTTTAAAATATTCTTGAAACTTTCCAGGGATTTTACTTTTATTTTATGCAAAGAGTATAAGAAGAATGATAAAAAAAGATATATTTTTAATACATATGTTGAAAAGGAGGGGTTAATATATTTAGGTAAAAAAAAAACAATACAGAAAAGAGCTAATTAAACATATTATTTTTTATTTTTTTTTAAAGAATATTGTACCTGTAGAGTATACAGTGGTTCACAAAAGGCACACACCTATGTGAATTTACCAGGTTTTTGGGGTGCAGTAAAATGAAACTGATTCATTTCAAATCATTTTCCACATATCACGTGGCATATATCATGTACAATGTGATTAAAAATGCAAAAGACTGTTAGAAGGAAAAAATAAATAAATAAAAAGCTTTTAACCTCTATGCATATCAAAATTATGGGTCTTCATTTGCAGTTGAGCAGTTAATTGTTCCAATTTGTAGACATGCCCAGTTTTGTGTTAGTTACTTAGACTGTATATAAGATGGGCGGAGGCTCCGTGACACCCATCAAACCGACGTAGCTACGAGCGAATTGATAACCGAATCTAATGGAGGTTGGCGAGTGGTTTTACCAAGAAAACCGCAGTTGATCCACTCTGCTACCCCTCTGCCTTCTAGGTGGATTCAATAATTTTGTCAAATAAAATCATGAAATCCTGTTGGTCCATCCCTTTCACTAAAAGCTACAAGCTAACTGAGCTAACCCGGAGCTAACCGCAGGACCGAGCTGCCTTAACTGAGGTCTGTGCGTTCAGAGTGCTTTTCTAGTTTTGTTTTAGTTTTTGACCAGTGGTTGGTGTGTCGGGCTTCATCCAATTAACTGTAATCACTTTTATTGTTGACATTAAGATAATATGTAAGGAACATTTTTGATCATAAGTGAGGTTGCCATGAAACACCTCACTTAGAAATATTAAAGGGCAAAATGAATATTTACCTTCAATAATCTCTCCAATGTGTCTAACCACTTTCTAGAATTGTCGTATCTGAGGACAGTCCCAAAAACATATCAGTATGGTCACCCATGAGTGCACAGTTCCTCCAACAGTTGTAACTAGTGTAACTTGATTGGAGAACCTACCAATCACATTCCTCCCAGAGTTGATTCTTGACTCACTTATACTCACCATACATTAAGGAGACCTGTTTTTTCATTGTTCCAGAGTTTTCAAATGAATTTGTCATACTTGCCAGTTATAATGTATCTGGAAAAAAAATTGCTGCACTATTTGCCTCCTTTAGTGGATGCCATGGTTTGCTGAGAGATAACAATCAAACATTTCTCATTGTACAAAGGTAATTGTCAGGAGAAGAGTACAAAAAAGATCCTACTCAACATATACTTATTGTTATGGGTTAACATACATGTTCTCCCAAAGTTTACCTGGTGGCAATGTACTTCAGAAATACTTGTACACTTTATAAAGGAACTTATTCCTCCAAGACGTTCAATTCACAGGCAACATCTTTACAGACCTTGATAGAAGATGAGGGTCTCCCTAGGCTACGTTGTCCACGTCACTTTCCCCTCTTCTTATTCCACAAGGTCTATTCCACATATCTTGTGGATTAACCAAATAACCACCTGGTTGTCTTTTTTGGCCCATTTTCTGTAAATCTGAGAGCTAGATGTGTGTAAAAATCCCAGTACATTTGCAATTTCTGAAAAACTCAGAGGAGCCCGTCTGGTACCAGCAACCATGCCACATTCAAAGTAAACTCGAAATACATTACCCTTTCTTCTCCATCTTGATGCTCAGTTTGAATTCCCCACAAACATAGTTTTGCTTGTGAAAACATACTTCTTTTGTAAAGTAAGGGGCAAAACATCCATTTATTGCAATGCATTGCCACCAAGAATAACTTCCCATCAACAACTGAGGCTTTCTTAGTCCTGTAAATGTGTTCTGTCACCTAGAAAATGAAATACCGACAGGCCATTACAGAAGAGTCACTTTATTCTAATGGTGTGACTGGCTGATCCATCTCAGCCTGGCTGAGTTGAGCCACATGATTGGCAAGACCAGCGCAATGTTGATCTCCATCAGCTGAAACAGCTCTCTTCCCCTCTGTCAAGGACAATTACTGAGGTCCACAGCTGCCATTCCTGAAAACACTGAAACATGTATCAAATACAAACAAGCAAACCACTAGAGGAGGATTTTCTGACACAAAGCATGCTGCTGATTAGTCTCTAAATGACTGTCGGTGCGAGGACAGGATGAATGTCATGCCATCAAATGATTAGAAGGCAGTGTAGTCATAGCTGTTATCTAATAAATGCAGTTAGTAAACAATGTATTCTAAACTACTCCAATGTGGTTTAATTTTTAAAAATTAATTAGAAGAAAAAACACACTTTTCAGTAATAATCACATTTTTGGGATGCACCTTTAAAAAATGTAAATAATAATTGGGGTGGGCACACTTTTCGGCATCCAGAGGGGGAGCGGTTCAATCAGCTTCACCTCTGGTGCCGGTGCCCACTGTTAAACCACATACAGACACTGAGGGCTCGGGGTGGGGGTTGGGGGATGTGTGGCTGCCTTCCCCACATCCCACCACTCTGTTTTAAATGCACATTATTACAACACGCATCAACACCATACTCGAGCGGGAGGATAGAGGCTAGGGGTCTTCTTACACCCCTGTTCGCTACCGGCCATCAGGGGTTGGGGTCTGGAGGAGGAACAGGCGGTCTGGTCGGGGTCCTGGGCTATCGGGCTGCCTCGCCACTGTGGGGCCCTTGGCGGTCTGCTTGTCTCCGTCCAAGAAGGTAGGGGGTCCATCTCCTGGGTCCGGGGGCTGGTGGCTCTACTGGGGCATCGGTACCTAGATCTGGGAGCATGAAGTGTGTATGGGGTGTATGAGTGAGGGTACAGCGTCATTTTTTGGGTGTCTTGGTGAGTTAGTGAGAATGTATGTGTTTAAGAGGGAGGGAACGTATGACTGTCTGTATGTCTTTGTCAGCCTGTCAGGTTGGGTCTTGGGCTGCCCTCTCGCCTGGCGCACCTCAGGCCTTACATTTAATGGGGGGCCTATTTCCCCTCCATCACTCCCCCCCGGTGACAGATGCCCCTGCCTACTGGTGCGTCGGTGGTCAATCCGGTTCGGACCTGGTGCGTGCCTGGCCGGGCCTGGGGGGGCCGGTGTGTCGGTCGGCCGATGCGCTGGGCCGATATCTTCCTTTGGTTGGTTGGGGCATCTCTTTTAGGGGTGCCAGGTTTGGGATTGTTGGGTGGTGCCTGCTCGGTGGCTCGGCGGGACACTGATCCAGCGTCTCTGCTCGTTCGATCACCTGTTCTGTGCGCACCGTGCGTGGTCGTTTCATTGGCGGGTTGGACCGGCCCTGGCCTTTGTTGGATGCCTGGTCTCGGCGTTCTGTGTTGTGCGGGATCAGGACTCAGGAGCTGGTACAACTTGGTGTCCAGGTGCTGGCTGAGCTTGGCCTGGGGATGGTATCCATCCGCTGTGGCTGCCGGCGGGGCGTCCCGACGTGGGGCAGGGGTGGGGCGCTGGGATGCTGGTGGTGGGGATTGGCCAAGGGTGGCGCGTGGCGGCCGGCTGGGGGCCCCTCGTCGGGCGGTCCCTTGTCGGGTCTCTGCTGGGGGGTGGTGCCCCCCTGGGCCCCGGCTCTCCCGGTCCATGGACCGGCCCGCCCTGGAGCGGCTGGTTGCCGGCGGGGCCCATGGGCTCGTCACTGCTGCCCCCGGGCCCCTGCATAGTAGCCGCTGGACGTTCCCCTGGGGTTCTCCTTTGCTCCTCTCTTGGGGGATGCGGTCGGCCCCGCCCAGGTCCGCTCTGGGGTCCTTTGGACGTCTTGGCTCCGATCTCCTTCATGTCTGCATCGATTCCTGGGAGACGGATTGATGCCTGCTCACACCAGCTATCGAACACTATTATGGAGTAACCTTATATGCACCAGCATGCTAACACACACATAGATGTGGGGTCTCTGGTGTTTACAGATATATTCTTGGGCTGAGGTTATCATTACTAGAGCTTGATTAATCGGTACCATGAGTTTTTCTGTGACATTGTTGTTGTATTTTTATATCCATTCTTGTGTGTGTGGTTGTGTAGTTCTTAGTTCACGATGTTAGGTTTGTTTTTTCAGTGTTCCTTTTTCGTGTTTTGTTTTGTTTTTTCCCCTCTCTCTGCCGTCCTGTGGGTATGGAGGCAGACTTCAGTGTTTTCCTGTGTTTTCTTTGTTCCCCTTCCTCTCTTGTATTTTCAACTCACCCTCTCTCATGACATTTTGTTTCCTACCTCTCTTCTTCATCTTCTTTCTTTCTTCCCTTTAATTTTCGTCTCCGTGTCCATAACATCAGAAAATAAAACCCCCAGCAATTCATAATAAAGATTTTTCACACATATATCAAGTGGAGTACTATAGCAAAGCTGTACTGCTCCGCTTGTGAAAGTAAATCTGTTCGGCTTCTACTTGGTACTCAGACACCAATTCTGAGCTCCACACTGCCAAACAGGACACGTAAAAAACAAAAAACAAAAATAATAATAATTTTATAAATAAAAGAAAACACAAGTACAAACAAAAAAAAGAGATGGATTTATGGTAATTACTGTATGGTTTAGTTGTAGTTTAGTCAAACTTTTGCTTTTCATAATTAGAACATCACAACCCATATTCATTCAGAAAGAAAAAGTGCCAGAAGGAAATTGCATTAACAGAAAGTTTTGACCTTATTGAGATGTTGAGATGTTTACATTGCGTTTCTCATTTGCCCATAACCAATTATCAATTAAAATGTTGGAAATTACTTGGGTGTTTGGTGTGGTATAAATGCAGTGCAGCACCACCTAAAGCTTCATTATGTAATATATTTACTTAAATAAAGCCATTTCGTAATCGACAGTCAGTTTTTTCATGTCCTGACAAAACAATTGACTCTAGTACTTTTAGCCGCAGTGGCATGTAGGGGTTTCATTTATTTTGATGTGATATGGATCCAAACAGAACAGCCAGGTGCCGTGACAAAATGACGCACGTACATACCATGTTCACAAGGAAGCAGTGTTCTACGTCAGTTAGCCGCTATATAAGCTAAGCTAGCAGCTGGAAAAGTCAATTTATTAACTCGTCTGTAGACATGTTGTCCTTAACAGAAGGGAGTCGTGAAGTGTTTCACTGCTGCAGCTGGCACGAATGAGTACGAGCTTGAACACATTTTGCTGAATGCAGTTCCTCTAACGCACTCTCAGAAAACTCCACAGAGCAGCTTTAAAGCAAGAAACATATTGGCCCTGTTCTCAGCAGTAAATAAATGAGGGGCCTACTGAACACAGAGAGGGCAACTCAAATGAACTGTACATACATTAAAAGGGCTATATGCAACTTTTTCCCCAAAATAAACGTAACAATACCCTTTTTATTTGACCATTTATGACTCAAATATCTCCTGATGAGCATACTGACACCTTGTCAGCTCACAGTGGGTCCACCTATGAGCCTGTATCCAATTTTTTCTATTTTCTGTCGGGTCGGATTTTCCCGCTCCGTCTGCGGATGTGAAGCGCGTTCATGTTAAACGTTTCACATCACTCTGCCACCACCGGTAGTCACCACTCACAAGCAGTTCAATGGATTGTGCGAATACACAGAAGAGACCAAGGACAACTCTGACACCAATAATAACTCCACATAAGACAAAAAAAGTTAAACTCCTGACAAGTGCCCGAAAAAGATTGAAGATTGAGAGCGACTGGCGTAGGAGCGCACGCTGCGAGAGCGAGCAGAAAGGAAGAGCAGTACCGTTTTTTGGCCACAGGTGTCAGTCGCGAGTTTAAATTTCAGAAAATTGCATATAGCCCCTTTAAAACAATAAAAATGTTTATGGCACATCTGTAAAATAAGTCTTCTTTTTAATTTTATCCTCATGTTCCTCCTTTCAGATGCCACCCTGTGCAACTGCCAATATAAAAAACATCTCTGAAAGCTGTTTAAGGAAAACAGAAATCTACCAAAAGAGCATTTCTTGTCATAAATATTTACTTGTTATGTTTAAAACAGTCTTATTTTCTGTTCAAATTTACACATGTTCAAACCCAAGATCATATCAGGACTTACCCACTGTTGGACTACAGCTGTGATTACTGGACAAAACACAGACATCCAGCTGTAAGAAAGAATAATCCCACAATGCATTTCAGTTACAACAGGAAAAGGGGGACTTCATGGGATATCATCACCCCTATTTAAGCACAAAGTTCTGCTCCGCTCTTCCTCTTTTACCCGTGAGTCCACCGGCTCACATTGGGAGAGAAATCAACACAGGCTTTAAACTTTCATACTTCACTGGTGAGGGGGGGAGCTAGTTTCTGGAAAAAACTTGTGGGATCCAAAAGACTTACAGCCTGCTGATCATTGATCAAAGAGGGAGAGTGAGCCTCGCTGACACGCTGCTGCAGGAGCCGAGAGCTGCTCACCATGAGCTGTTCACTTGGGGCTGAGCTGAAGACTGCCGCGAATAGGGACCGGTCTGTGGGAGAAGAATGCAGAGCAGAACCGAGCTAGATGAGCCAGAACCTGAGTTCTGGCTAATGGTGGCTAGCTAGCCCCATCCCCAAAGCCTCACTGCTAGCCATGAACATATGCAGCTATTTGTAACTGACCAGCAACAGCTGGTTTCTCTTCTTTATCGCCGATCTTTTTCAGACAACAGAGCCACCATTCCATGGAGATCTAAGAAATGTTCAAGTAAGGTTGTGTCTGGACAGAGATAACTTAGCTTAGGATAAAAAATGTAAGGATTGTTTTGATTGTATATTTCATTGTGTTTTTGGTGCATTTGTAAGATTTAAAGCTACATTGTGTTAAAACTTCTCCCATCTAGCAGTGAAACAGCCAACTGAATATTATGTTCTAGCCCCACCTCCCACCCTCCCATACCGAGCGCGTTTTAACTCCTACGGTGGCCGTTTCATGCCAAGGTTAACATGGCTTCCAGTACTACGACTTCGTCCAGTGTTCCTTCCAGTGATGAGGTTACTTTAAAAAACTACATTGCATTTAGTTATATAGTCAGACGTCTGCCGCGTCGCGAGTAGACGATCTCCCTCTGGCATTCGTCACGATGCAACTGAGTGTAGCCAAAGCGCGAAAGGCGGAGCTAGAATTTCCAGGAATGTCCCTCGTTGGCGAATGTATTTAAAAGATGGAGGCTCAACATGGATTAACCCATTCGAGCGTATGAATTCTGAACAGCAGATTTTACACTTACGAGAATACTTTCATTAGTAGGTGGAAGTAATTACACATGAATGAGCACATATTTTTGAAAGAACAAAGGGGTTTTTGCTAAGAATTAACTCAAAGAAATACACAATGTAGCTTTAATTATTCAATTGTTTGGGTATAAACTGTTTTAATGGCTTCTGACTGATAGAAAGAGTCGTTATAAATCATGTAACATTATTTATTATGTCGGACTGGCATTTTTGGAGTCCATTTTACTGTTTTAGTTTTGGTAGTTAGTTCGTTATTTATTCTTCTTTTATGTAGTAGTTAAGTTGTGTGTTACTAGCTTAGTGAGTTTGTTGATTAAAGCATTTTGACTAGAAAATTGAATTATTTTTGTTGTTAAACTCTCGTATTACGAAAAGTAATGCTCTGTTATTATTCCACATACATGTATAGTAACTTGTTCAAAGAATGTCAAAAACATATTCCTTCATCAATTGCATAATTATCTCAGCCTTATCAGGCAGGTAATCATAAACATTAACTGAGACTGAACTACACTCAACAAAAATATAAACGCAACACCTTTGTTTCTGCTCCCATTTTTCATGAGATGGACTTAAAGATCTAAAATTCATTCCAGATACACAATATTACCATTTCTCTTAAACATTGTTCACAAATCAGTCTAAATGTGTGATAGTGAGCACTTCTGCTTTCCTTTACCTCACAGGTGTGCCACATCAAGATGCTGATCTGACATCATGATTAGTGCACAGGTGTACCTTATACTGCCCACAATAAAAGACCACCCTGGAATGTGCAGTTTTTTTGCTTTATTGGAGGTCTGGGGACTCAGAACCGGTCAGTATCTGGTGTGACCACCATTTGCCTCATGCAGTGCAACACATCTTCTTCGCATAGAGTTTATCAGATTGTCAATTGTGGCCTGTGGAATGTTGGTCCACTCCTCTTCAATGGCTGTGCGAAGTTGTTGGATATTAGTGGGAACTGGTACACGCTGTCGTATACGCCGGTCAAGCACATCCCAAACATGCTCAATGGGTGACATGTCCGGTGAGTATGCTGGCCATGCAAGAACTGGGACATTTTCAGCTTCCAATAATTGTGTACATATCCTTGCAACATGGGGCCGTGCATTATCTTGCTGAAACATGAGGTGATGTTCATGGATGTATGGCACAACAATGGGCCTCAGGATCTCATCACGGTATCTCTGTGCATTCAAAATGCCATCAATAAAATGCACCTGTGTTCTTCGTCCATAACAGATGCCTGCCCATACCATAACCCCACCACCACCATGGGCCACTCGATCCACAACATTGACATCAGCAAAGCGCTCACCCACACGACGCCACACACCCTGTCTGCCATCTGCCCTGAACAATGTAAACCGAGATTCATCCGTGAAGAGAACACCTCTCCAACGTGCCAGACGCCATCGAATGTGAGCATTTGCCCACTCAAATCTGTTACGGCGACGAGCTGGAGTCAGGTCAAGACCCCAATGAGGACGACAAGCATGCAGTTGAGCTTCCCTGAGACGGTTTCTGACAGTTTGTGCAGAAATTGTTTGGTTATGCAAACCAATTGTTTCAGCAGCTGTCTGAGTGGCTGGTCTCAGACGATCTTGGAGGTGAACCTGCTGGATGTGGAGGTCCTGGGCTGGTGTGGTTACACGTGGTCTGCGGTTGTGAGGCCGGTTGGATCTACTGCCATATTCTCTGAAACGCCTTTGGAGATGGCTTATGGTGGAGAAATGAACAATCAATGCACGAGCAACAGATCTGGTTGACATTCCTGCTGTCAGCATGCCTATTGCACACTCCCTCAATGCTTGTGGCATCTGTGGCATTTTGCTGTGAGACAAAACTGCACATTCCAGGGTGGCCTTTTATTGTGGGCAGTATAAGGTACACCTGTGCACTAATCATGATGTCAGATCAGCATCTTGATGTGGCACACCTGTGAGGTGGGATGGATTATCTCAGCAAAGCAGAAGTGCTCACTATCACACATTAAGACTGATTTGTGAACAATGTTTGAGAGAAATGGTGATATTGTGTATCTGGAATGAATTTTAGATCTTTAAGTCCATCTCATGAAAAATGGGAACAGAAACAAAGGTGTTGCGTTTATATTTTTGTTGAGTGTATTTGGCTATTGTTATTTTCCTGGATCCCAGTTGGTGCCCCAGTCTTGGGAATTTGGACATAAAATTATTAATATCATTAATAATTGCCCTAAGCAATTATTCATAATTATTCATAGCCAAACCATACCTATCGTGTCACAACCCAACAGCCTTATAAAAAAATGACCCAATGTTTATTTTGTTTTGTAGTGGTAAGAAAAAAGTCTTTTTCCGGTAAGGAGACTTGAGGATTTTTGAAGAATGTGCAGACAGTTAGGTCTGAAGCCTCTCAGCAGTTGCTTTTTCCTCTTGTACTTCACAGCAGGGGAACATATGCAGGAGATGAGAGCTCACTGCTGGAAATGTTAGAGAGAGTGGTCTATATAACACAAAGAAAGGAGGGGGGGAGGGGGGATATAATTCTAAACCTTGGCTTCTTAAAGTGTCACTACTTTCAGCAAAAAACATGAAACTGAGACTACAGTTCACACAGGCTACCCAAACCTAGGCACTAATGCATTGGAAAAATGTTTCCTGGTCCGATTATTCTAGACTTCAGCTGCAATATTCATATGGTATGGTCAAAATTCAGCAAAACAGTATAAAAAGATGGATCCGTTCTGCCTTGTAATAACAGTTCAGACTGATGTTGGTGCATTAATGGTTTGGGAGATATTTTATTGGCACACTATTGTTCCACTATTGATATTGTTTAACCACCATAGGCCATTAATGCCAAGTACTGATGCTGACCATGTCCATCACTTTACGATCAGAATAACACAACTTCTTCAAAAAGCTTAAATAATTTTAAATTGATTCCTACACTCAACAAAGAGCTCAATGTACTCTAAAAACCTCTGAAAGTCAAAAGATCCCAATCTAATCGATGACATATGGGAAGTTATCTGAAGCACAATTGCTTGAAAGAAAACTGTGAGGAATATTTCTGACACTTTGTTGAATCTATGACATTAAAACATAAAAGTTCTGAGGGCAAAAGGAGGACCAGCACAATACTGGAAAGGTTTTCTAGTTTTACTGATCCATAAAAATGTGTACATTTGCTTGTACACATTCACACACTGGTGCAGATTGGTAGCAAACCAGGGATTCAGGGTTTTGCCTAAGGATATCCCTTTGAAGGCCGAAATTAAACTCACAAACTTCTAATTGACAAATAAGTTTATATTTAATAAGAATTTTATTTTTTATCATGTAAATGTAAATATAGTTGTGATTTATTCAACTCTCAGCTGTCTCCATGCAACTGTAACTTAGCATAAACAAATGTTGCTTGAATCAGTCACACAATGAAGTGACTCAATTTACGTTACCCTTTGTTTTAATGCCGTAATCCAATTTTTCCTCTTCATGGTCTATCTTCATTCTTCATTTAGCCTAAACAACATGGCCTTGAAAGCTTACCAGGACTGCAATATGTCTGATTTATCTTCTCCTTGTTACAGATTTTTTCCTTAGGCTGTAATTCCTAGGGCAAACGCTTTAGGAAGCATCAGTTTGTAGGCATAGGTGACCTCTTCTCTTCCTGGTCTGATTGTTAGTTGATGGATCCTGTTTGTAGAGGAGTAGAGCGGGGAAAAGAGTTGGAGAGCATGCACAGACACAGATAAAATTACCTGCCAGAGAAAAATCTAGGCGGAGATAAATTTCTTTTTTAAAAGATAGTCTTTTAATTTTAATCATGTTTATAGAGGGAAGCGAAGGAATTGTTATTATGGCATTCAAATATAAGCCATGAGCTGAAACACTCAGTCTAGGATAGATTCCACCTTTTTCGTTATTTTTTTATTTTTAGAGAAAAGGAGCAGTGTATGCAGAGACAAAGACAGCAGGTTTACTGTGTTGGAGCAAAAAATTTAGATCCAGTTTCGCTCTTGTTGCCACAGTAAAGGAGGAACCATGCATCTCTCTTGTGTCTTCTTTAGCGTTTGGTGGAGTGAGAGATCACAACATAATTTCCAGGCTGGAATGAACACACTGGTGTAACATGTGTGAGGCAGGAGGCCACCGAACACAAGTGAACATTAGCACAAACACTGCCAGTCAGAATGACTGATTACCTCTGTGGACGTGCTGTGAAAAGTCAATTCTAGACTAAGACAGCCCTTTTCCTCCCCCAGGTTTTACGTGCTGATCCACAGGCCTACATGCACCTCTCCCTTGGGTGTTCAGGATATACAATTATTAAAATGCAACGAGTGGTTGGACCTTGTTGTCATTTCGTTGCTGTGTGTTGGAAACTATGTGCTTAAGTTGCTTAGTCTCCTGCAGCTGCACCATGCATACGTTCCCTGTAAATGCTCCTACATCTGTTCAGGATAATCATTGTGCTGCTAAGCAGGTACAGCCAACACAAAACGCTAAAGCTAAAAAAATGTAGTAGGGAAAGAGTCATAGGTACTATGCATTATTTTAAGAGATATATATAAAATTTAAACTGACATGAAATTCAGATCAAATGTTGACACCGACCCAAGTAATTCACAGATGTACATAAATGAAATCAAATGAGTCCACAAATATAGTTATTCATACAACTTTGAATGGTATAAGAAACATGCTTCACTTTTGGCATGGTGTTTTTGGGGTGATGTGAAGATTCATTCTTCCTCCAATCATTGTGTGCGCAATAACATCCCACGGGTTCACATTTGGCTTCACCTGACCAGATTATACCCTCCCAGTGTTTTACTGGCTTGTACAAAACCTCTGCAGCAAACTTTAAATAATCTTTAACATTTTATTGTTGTTTTCTCAGCTCTGGTTTCTTGGGCAGTGAGCATGCACTTTGCAATTTCAGTTGTGTACATTACTTATTGTTTAAATGGAAAAAACACTGTGCCTGTTATTTTTAGATCCTTTACTCTTGAGTTTTCCTTGGCTCTTGGACAACCTTTTTGATTATTCTTTTGACACCAGATTTTTTATGAACGATACTTAGCCATGGCTGTTTTAAGGTGAAATTATATTTCCTCCATTTCTGGTTTGTGGGTCTCACATCTGGCATTTTTGGACCATTAAGAAATACAGCTGTCCCTATTGCCATTAGTATATTTTCCAAAAACACAACTTTGTTTTGAAGGGCCCTTTGCTGTTTTCATCTATAGTCCTCTGTGCAATACTGTGGTAATGAAAAACCTTTTTATAGGCAATGAGTCTTAACATTAAACCAGCTGATATTGATTTGAACATAGCAGCGTGAAGGACTTCTAAATATTGTGATTTTTAGCAGGTTTCTTGGCTTTCTATGCCATTTTGCACATCCTCTTCATGAGTTCAGTACATAGTCCCTGTACTATTGCAATACACATACAATAATTGATGGACTCATTGGGTTTGAATTAATTTTCTGTGTGGATTACTTGTCTTTTTTTAAACCAACATCTGATGTAAATTTCATATCATTAGACATACTACAAATGTATTCACTGAGGAAAATGTTGACTTGTTTAACCCTTATTTTACAACATGTCACTAATATATCAGGCAGCAAGCAATAATTGTGTTCTCATAATTGATGTTAGAAGCAGGAACAAAAACAAGTTGATCCTTAGAAGTCCAACCTCACAACTTACAAACTCTAAAGAGTCTGCTGGTATTACTTAATGCCAGATACTGCAGCACTGAGAGGAGTTTGTGTCTCAGTGGATCACAACTGTTGTATCTTCAAAATTGGGACCAACATACTATCTCACAGGTGTATTACACCACTTTAAAACACTTTCTGGCACAAGGTTAAACATAAAGTCATTCAAGGTAAACAGAACTATTCTGGTCTCAGTACTTTGGCACAGTCTCAGCTGTAAGTGTTCCAACACAGGTGGAGTCACGGTCCCAGCAGATTTGGTGATGGCTTCTGTTTACTCTGTGTATTTATAGGCCCTTTCTTACCGAATGAGGACCAGCTGTCCTCAAACTGCCCTTCACATTGCTGCCAAACAACCAGACCTGACATTTTACAATCTTATCTTTACACTCCTGACAGTTCTGAAAGTGGTATCCACCAACATGTTTTAATTTGGGTCATATAAAAGCTGAAAAAGCTTAATTGTAATAGTTAACATCTAAATTTTCCTTTTAATTGGTTATGGCTAAACTCATGTTTTTAAATATCTGATTGCTTCTTCTGGTGCCGTTTTCTTTTTTGTGTGCATATGGCATCTCAGTGTGTTTGCTTGCCTGAAGCCCTTTTCCAGTGACCATGTCAAACTCTTTTCTGTGGATCAGGGGACTTTGACAGGAGAATAGATTGCATGTATTTCTATTTGCCAGAAAAAAAACAGCAGTCCATTTCCTGAAGGTCTGGTTGCCTATCAACGCCCTTCAAGATTGTTGGAAAGGGAGTGTATCACACTTTCATCTATCGACATGAATGAGAAAATGTATTTTTATGTAACGAATGATAAAGTATAACATTGCTTCTACAGTTATCCTTTTCATCTCTATGATGCCTCTAGTTACTGGATAAACTGTGTTTTTAATTTGCTTAAATACAAAAATTCTAAATATTCTGAGATTTCTTTGGAGCTTTTATCAATAAGGTGTTCCTCTTCATTTCATCCCTCATGCATTCTCTTTCACAGTATGACAGATGTAATCATGGACCAGGACAGGGTTTTATGGGGAATTTCTTTAATAACCAGAACTGCTTGACCTCTGCAATTCCCCCAAGGACACCACCATCTCCAGCCGACTCCCCACCTCAGCTCATCTTCAGACCATCACGAGTACTGTCTTCTCACATCAGCGTCCTCCTCTACTTCTTCCTTCGATCTTTCTATGCTGACATGCTCAGATGCCGCAGTAATGTCTTGAAGGGCTAAAGGTCACGCCTGAGCTGTCACGATGGATTGGGCCAGAGACATAACAGCACTGTTTGGGGACCACAGAGAGGCCTACCGGTCTCCCTGACAATCATTTCTCACCTCTTAAAGATTGTAACTTCTCATCACATGTAAAATTAAGTTTTGCTGGAATTATTTTTTGAGGTGGGATTAAAAAAAAATAAAGTAATGAAAATCTTTCCAAAATTGCTATATATTATTTTGTTGACAGGTAACAGATTAGTTTGATTTCCTTTTGATACCTGAAGGGAGGTTGTCTAGTGGTAAATTACATTGGGATGTTTAAGGAAGACCAATTATAGTCTAAAGGCATGCTGTGATGCAGGGCTTTTGTTGTGTTGCTTCTGGAGAGGAAATGTAGATCAAAGCTAAGTAATAATAGTATTCTTACTTCTGCAACTGAGAGACAACATGCAGTAATTTCAGACTTTTGGAGAACTTTTGTGTCTGCATGAAATACAGTTCCTTGCTAAACCATTTTGTCACCTTACAACCAAAAACTTCAATGTTTTTGTTTGTTTTGTTTAGATTGTATATGATTAACAGAAAGTAGGGGGAGGATAAATGCATGGTTTTAATCTAAAAGGAGTGCATTAGTATTCAAACCCCTATGTTGTGTTTCTCTACTTTGTAGAACCTCCTTTTGCTTCAATTACAGCTGCAATTTAATACAGAATGTTTCTACAAGAGTAAAATATTGATCATTTGTCTTTGTGAAACAGCTCAAGCTCTGTAAGATTTGATTTATAGGTCAAACCTTTAAACAGATTCTGAATTGGATTTAGGCTTGGATACTTGTTTTGACAATTCTCCTCTATATAAGTGTCATTCCTTCAGTCAACTCTGACCAGCTTCTTTATACCTGCAGAAGAAAATCATCAGTCATCCCAAATCTCAGGGAAATGTGCATTGTCGGTTTTTTGCCACATATAGCGTTTGCATTTGTTTTGTTTTATATCTGTAGCTCTTTGTTGTTTGAATTTCTTCTAAATAAATGCAGATTCTTCTGTCTAATTCAATATTGCCATGAAAAGTTTGTCTAAGAATAACATTGAAACGGATACTAACTCACCACAGGCCTAAAAACCCAAAAGAGCCTCTGTTAGTCAGTGCACTGAATATTCAGTAACTCCTGGCAGAGCTACAGTACCACAGTCTGAGAAACTCAGCATTCAAGTAGATGCCAACATTACACAGCATGCATGTCTGAATGCTTGTGTTGTCTTTGGGTGCGTGTCTCCATTTGAGGTTCTTTGTTTGTATCAAAGGTTTCTGGTGATGGATAGGGATGTTTCCATTTCCTCTGGACCTTCCTGACACATCATCCATCCTTAAACAATTTGGTGGTGCCCTCAGAGCCTGAGAAGGCTTGAGAGAAAAGATGGGCCACACAACTGACAGAAGCCTTAATGAAAGACCAATTGGAGGCTTGAGGCAAACAGGAGGCAAGCAGTTTCACTGCCTGGATGGATGGAAGAATAACATGCTGCCAGGAATTGGTTGCCATTGAAGCAGAGGGATTTTATGAGATCAGTGGACAACAAGTGGTCAAGCTGAAGCTGTTGGGAAGATTAAGCTGTAGAATGGGAATTGCTGCCCATGGTGGAGAGTGATTTTAGGTCAAAGTTATAGCTTGTAGTAGAAAAGACAAAGTAGATTGCTATACTGATTAAATTTAAATTTTTTTTATCTCCTTAACAATTTTTGTTAGCTAGCTAAGTTTGGATGAATTGAACTATAATCCTAAAATACTATTGTTTTATGCCACTTAGGTTTAGTCCACCAACGTACGATAGTCTATCTGGTGCCGCTGGGCAGTTTTTGCACATACCATAATGGTTCAAAAGTGATTTGTGTTAGTTGAAGTCTCTAAAGTTCAAGTAAAGTCTCAAGTCAATAAAGGGCAAGTCCAAGTCATGTCTGAAGTCTTTGGCCCCAACTTGAGTCTTGAGTGTTTAAGGAACAAGTTTAAAAAAAGTATCATGTCTTCAAGGCCAAGTTCAAGTAAAGTTGACTCTTCCACTTCAAGTTAAGCTTCACGTCTTTAATGACTTAAATTAACATTCTCACATCGGAAGTATTTATTCTTGATGGTGGTAGTATGATGATCTTGGTTCTGCTGGATGGCTTGCCAGAGCTGATGAAATGATATATTCTGCTCTCTGGCAGAAAATCCAGAAGTAGCGACTTTGCTGCCAACTTTAGCAACTTTGCTGCCAACTTTAGCAACTTTTTAGACCCTTTTAGCAACTCTTTTTCAAAAAACAGACTAAAATCTAGTATTTTTTTTTTGGAGACTGATGTGAAGCACGTATCCTTACTTATCTCACCAACCAGCGGTGCTGCTGTGGGCTCCTCTCCCATTCCAGAGCGCTCATAGCTGCTTGCCAGTCCTCCTGCTGCAGCCTGCCCACCCACTCAGGAAGGCAGCAGTCAGAGCCGATGTTTATCCCAGATCTTGCCTATTTACGGACCTTAGACTTGTCGTTAACTAACAATTTCATTGGAGGACATTAATTGGACCCTTGTGGATATAAAATGACCGTTTTTGTTTGAGATGGCTCGGTTTTGTCACCTATATGAGGCTACGAATGGTGAGTCACACATTATATTTCTTTCAGAGGTGGTTTGCCAAAAGTGCTTGCTGTATCTACAGTTATGATTGTATCACTGATTGGCATACGCCGATGGAATCACAAGAGTCTCAGCTTTCCAACGATCTATAATATATGTATGTACATAGAAGTCTGTTGATAAGATTGAAAGATTTAAACCTGGAAGTAGCCAACGTTCTGCCCAAGGGACATAGGAACGCTAAGAGGTAACAAATCTAAAAAAAAACACTATTCATCAGTTATTGTTGGATTCTGTATAGATCCAGTGTAGCATGTCATTATTCTCAAATAAGACTGAGGGATTCCGATTAGACATCATCTAGCTCTACTGTAGATCTAGATGACTTGTAATCTACTGTATACTTTAGATCTACTTTTTATTTATTTATTGCTCTTAATATATTATATATTATCATTATATAATGTTCACATGACAAATACTGATGATTAATTGCTTTACTTTAGCTTACCTCAAAGTGTGCTGAGCACAGCCTTGATGCATCCATTGGGGCCCACTTGTCTTTGGTTTGAGCACTATTTCTTTTGCCCAATCTTCTCAATGAACCTGGTTCTTATGGAAACCTAAACAGGTGTAAACCTGCTTCTCTGATGTTGGAACAGTATCCTGTAACACACCAATGTGGCATTTCTTTAACAATGAAAATCGAAAATCGAAGGATCGACCAACAAACAAAGCAAAAAGTCAGTAGTACGCTGTTAGAGAGAAAACTAATCATGTCACTTCCATCTCCATTCCCAGGGTCACAAATGATTGGGTTTTCAGTGGCGTGCTATTCAAATTGTGAGCCAGTCCCCATACACTTCAAGTTTATTTTATTTTGGTTATATTGTATATCACAATTTAATGAACTATACATAAAAAATGGTGTCATGAGCACTTTAAATCCTGATCCTAGGGTCACTTCCACTTGCCTACTTGCTATACTCATACACAACACTCACAATCATATTGGCAGTCCCTATTCATTAATAGGGTTTGCAAACAAGCGTAAATGATGGTGCAGAGTCACTGTTGCAGACTTCCCGATTTGTTTGGCACTCCTTGATGTTATCTCTACATTGTAAGTGATTGCCTTTGTTTCCCTGAGAGATGTTTATGTGTTTCTGTCGGGAGCAGGGCAAAGTCAAAGTCAGGTAATCAAAGCAGCATTAGCTGGTTAGTAGGGCTAAAGCCCTGCTTTAACAAAACAAATAATTTAATCATGCATTTCATAATACGCCTTCACAGCTACTCGGGCCAGCAATGTTTCACAGTCAATTTCCCTCAACCTTGGTTTTATTCAGCAACATTTGTCGATAAATCTCCTCTTATATCCATATGTATTGAGCTGAGAGTTGGAGGCCAGGAGTGCTGGGCCCCGATAATGAAGACAATGGCTCAGTGTAGATTCTAAAACTCTTCTCTGTGGAGTTTAACAGCCTGCTGATGCTTGGCCTTCTGCAGTCTGAAACATGCACATCCCTGTAAAACAGAACTGATGCCACCTCAGTGTCTCGGTGGTTGGATGGGAGTAAATCACTTGCATGGTTGTGCATGTGCATGCTTTGTTCATTTTCAGTGCACATCTCAGTAAATAACACTATGCAGACCCATTATATGTACTTTGTATTTAGTGAGGAATGTGTGTTGTATATAATTTGTCTGTGTGTTTGTATCTTCTTGCATTTACTAGTGTCATATAATGGCCTTCTTGATGAAAACCACACTAAGAAAACTGCTGTGTTCTCCGCTGGAATGTTGGGAGTGTGACGACTCAAATCCACCTCTAATTGAATCTGGCAGAATCCAATCCTGCAATATCTTTGAGTGGAGATAACAGGTACGACTTTCTATACAGTGTATGCCCTCAGCATCCATATCCATGCACTGATACTCCAGAGAGAGGGGGGATTATGTGTTTTAGCCCTTCAAAGTCTGTTTTCCCTCCCTTCTTCTGGGTTTTGTCTTTCGTTTTTGTGGAAGGTCGTCTGAAGAAGGTAATCCTTATTCAAGACCGTTTTTTCCCCCTTTCTTTTATCTGAGGGGATTTCTGGCCACGCCAGCGCCCGACCACTGTTGATCACTGGAGCGAATGCTGGAGCACAAACTGAGAGACAGAACAGCTTGATCCATGAAACTGTTGCCCTTTTATCACCTGAGACGAACAGCAATATACGCACCTGGTTTACAGCCCATGATGTGTTAAAAAAATATGTAAGAGTTTTTGTTTTCTAACGTTTGTGCAAACTTACCAAAACTTTATGTCGAGTGCTCCCCAGTCTGCCACTAAAATTGAGGGCTTCTGTAAGCAAGTAGTAAATAGGAATCTACATGTTATTGCTGCTTTTGAGAGGACACAGATGGGATCATATTATATATTTACATTATTTTCTCACTGGCAGATATTATTCTGCAGAGCTAGTATATAGTTATAGTAAATATGTAAAGAAAACACAGCTGGAAAGCTTCAGGGAGAGGTGCCTCCTGCTGGTATTCTTTAGATGTCATATGCCACTTCCTGTAATTACCTCACCACACACTCTCTGCAGTGTTTAATAGTTTCCGTTTCTATATGAACTAAATCTAACACTGAAGAAAAAGGATTTACCTAAGCAACTGTAATGCACTGAACAACAAAATCACCAGATACAATCCATCTGTGTGTCCATCCATTACACAGTTGCAAGGGGTAACAGGTTATTTTGGGAAGTCAAGACATCCCTCTCTCATTGCAGGTGATCCTAATATGTTAAAGGGATTTTAAGTAGATTGCAAATAGGTTTTCTGGACATATAGAATATAGTAAAAGACAGAGCTCCCCCTGTTGCTGCACACCGCTGCCAAGCTGGCTGAATGAATTCTCCTACACATTTCCCATGTTCAACAGAAGCAAAAATTTGGTAATATTGTTGAAACCAAAGAGCTATCCATCACCCATTATTGTTTGAAAACTACAGACAAGCTATAAGCAGCGTGTCAGCTGACTGCAGCCTCAGCTAATATACATTTTCCTCCATAAACTGTCATATGGCAAAGCGATGTCTACTTTGCAAACTAATACAACATTTATGTTTATTCATGTATCAAAATGAAACAATTTATACATGATGAATGGCATTAATGTTCCTTCAAACTCAATGTTACATTATTCTACCAGTTGTCAAAAAAAATATGGTTTTGCTTTAAAAAAAATTGTGTAAAGCTTTTGTGGAACTATTATATGTTTACTCTGTTTTATACCATACCATTCTTCGTCTTCGCCTATATGCTAACTTTGCCTTCTGACTACAGTAATTTTGTTATTTTTACCACACTAGATTGTCAGAGCAATGCGGAAAGATCCTTAGCTTATTGACTAATGGGCGCACAAAACAATGGATCATTTTGAAGTCGAATGAAGAGTTAACCATCAGAGTTATGCTGGTAGGGCAACATTACCTTGCTCTGTACATAATGAGAGATATTTAAAACAGCAATCATCCCTCCCTTTGAACTGCGGGTCACAGAACGGAATCAATCCCTCGGGTTATTGAAAAGAAAGGCCATATGTGTGAGGAAGCTAGCATATTAACCAAGGTCACACATTCAGCTTGCATGCAGAATGGATGTTCTCTTAGAATTGCTGAGTGCGATTAAATCTTTAGCTTAGAATCACATTCAGACACTAAATCTTCGGTCAGGTCATTAAGTGAGCTCCAGGTCTTCTCTGAACTGTTTCTTTCAATTGAATTAGAGCATTATTCTGTATAATATGGTTTGGAGATTAGCCCTTCATACAGTGACCATAATTGGTTTAGAATGAACAGGCACAGAAGGACGCTGGAAGGAGACATTCCTGTGGATAATAACATGTCTGCATAGGACAGAATTATCTTTATTTTTGAGGGTTTTTTCAGGGTTTATACAAGTAATAAAAAGACCACAGATACTGTATACGTTCTAGGAGATAAATCATTTAATGTGCAGCATAGACTAAATGCTCTTTACATGCTCGCTTCTGTTGGTTTGTCAATTTCATGCTGTTAAGGAAGACTAAAGTCAAGCAGGGTTAAATATTCAGTGTTGCAAAGGTATTCATACCTCTGGAGTATGTCATTTCACAAGCACAATGTGCCATCTTTTGTGAAGAAAAGAAAAAGATACATGGTTCCTAAAATGTTTTACAAATAAAAATCTAAAAACTTGCGCGCATCCATGCATATCCAGCCCCTTTGTTGTAATACCCATAAATAAAATCCAGTGTAACCAGTTGCCTTTAGAAGTAACCCATCCATCCATCCATTTTCTGTACACGTCCATCCTAATGCAGGGTTGCGGGGGCTGGTGCCTATCTCCAGCAGTCAAGGGGCGAGATGCAGGACCCTGGATAGGTTGCCAGTCTATCGCAGGGCAACACAGAGACATACAGGACAAACAACCATACATGCACACACTCATACCTAAGGGAAATTTAGAGAGACCAATTCACCTAACATGTTTTTGGACTGTGGGAGGAAGCCGGAGTACCTGGAGAGAACCCATGCATGCAAAGGGAGAACATGCAAACTCCATGCAGAAAGACCCCAGGCCGGATTCAAACCCAGGACGTTCTTGCTGCAAGGCAACAGTGCTACCAACTGTGCCACTGTGCAGCCTTTAGAAGTAACATTATTCGTAAATATAGTCTACCTGTGTGTAACTTAATCTAATTAAAACTACAGGTGTGAAGACCTCAAAGGTTTGTTAGAAAACATAAGTGAACAGTGTCATAAAAGAACAAAGCAGATGGGTCAGGGATAAAGTTGTGGAGAATCTTCATTTCACAGACAACTTTTCAGTCCATCATCTGAACATAGGAGGAGTATGGCACCACTCAAATGCACCAAGAGATTGCCATCTACATAAGATAGCAGGCCAGGGAGCTTTAGTTTTAGTTTTATCTGCAAAGCTGGCCGAGACAGAGCACAAAGGACTAGCAGGTATGATTTCAGCATTGTGGATCCACAGTATTCACAGGGTTTAGGGACCCCTAGAAAACAAACCAGACTCATTTTAGTGAAGGCCAGTGAATCCCATAAGATAAGTAAACCAAGAAGATGATTAAACTATTGTTTTATTACTTTGCATATGCATTATTTGGCAACCAGTTCTCAGAAGAGTGACATTTGTGGGTAAAAATCCATCCCCGTGATTAATTTCTTCACTTTGTGTAGGCTAATGATTCAAACACTGTGGTGCTTTCATGCTCTGCTGGATTGGAAAAGCATGGTGACATATACATTTACACATGAAGATAAATCCTTGCAGAGGGAGCAGACATCAAGAGGAACAGGGAGCTTGGTGATAATGAACTGACATGACCTGCTCTGCTGCTGCATCCTTATAAAGCCCTAAAATAATTTATGAGTGCAGAGTGACCAGACCACCTCCTCCTTCCACAGAAAACTACCACAACCTTGCAGATCATGTCTGTATTTTCAACATTACACCGCACAACCTGTTGCAAACATGGGTGCCCACACTGTAGAGGTTTTTGAGTCAAAAATAATAAATATCTGACCAGGTTGGCATTGTCATCTGTTGACTTTTAAGGGCTCCACACTTAGCAGGTATGACATTTGAGATGTCTCCTGTAAGCAGTGCCAGAGAAACAGAATGTAAACTATGTGATTTATAAAATGTTGCAATATTGAACATTCAGTTAGATGAACTTACAGCCTGAGGACAATGATTTCAATTATTCAGAAGAATGTAATTACAAACCTCAGCATCCAGAGCAGTACAGTTTTGCCACAAGCAAAGATCATCCAGGGTCTGTTTTTATTGATATTCTCATTTTGCCCGAGTCAGGGATTTCAGCAATTCTACACCACAGATCTGCTGAACACAATTAGACCAGTGCCTCCCAGGAGGAGCCGGCCACATAGAGGGCCCGGATAACAAGCCGGTACTGAATTAGTAATTCAGTAAATAAAACACTAGTTGGATGAAAATCCCCAAATGCCAAACCCTGGAGTCACATAATTCAAGCTGTGAGATTCACTGGCAAAACATGTTGTGCATCTTATAGATCTCTGGTTGCTGAGGTAACAAAAATGTGGACGAAAAATGTTCACTGCTCATTCTTCCTTTGGACCTTATGCTGACTGTGTGAAATCATTTTATCTCCAGAAACGTAACAATTTTGAGTAAATCATTTTGTGTCTGGGTTTAGTTCCATGTTTTACCAAGATCTATTCTAAGCATGAGATATTTTGTTCTGATTAAAACAAACTGTTGCATTTTATCCTCTAAGTCTGAACCATTTGTAAAAATTTGACCCGTTACCCAGTGTTGCTCACTAAAATGGTGGACAAGCACCGATTTTAATGGGTGGGTCCAGTGGGACTGCCTGGCCTGGGCATTCCTGGCTCTAACATTTCTCATCAAGCCCCGAATGTTTTTTTACCCCATAAGGCATAAGTTTATGTTAACTGAGCCGCCATGATTGAAAATTGCAGTTTTGCAATTGCCTGGCTTCCGTGAATGCAACAGAGTTACGACGGTTTGACCGATCAGAGAGGAGTTGTACTGAAACAGGAAATCCTCTGCATTTTATTGGCTGACAGCCCCATGTTTAATCTAAATTTCAGTATTATTTTGAACGGTCCCAACAGAAAATTGATTTTTTGACAGACAAAAGAGAGACAACTCTTCAGTTGTGGTGGCTGGCAGCGGATGGGAAAAACTGTGGGCCAACACATATAAAATCCTGTATGTGTTCGAGAGCACATGAACATTAGGCAGATAATTCCTGATCTTTTAAAAATCTTAAACAGGTTTTTCGTCCATCTGCATCTCCCCATTGGCCATAACTGGCGGCTTGCTTTTAGCAGCACTAGAACTTATTGCATAAAGCTCTGAAACATGGTAGCTTGCATTTTATTATGTGCATGGCAGTAGTCGTTTGCTCGGCCATCCAGATACAGCTTTGCTCACACATCTGCGTAACAATCCCCTCAGCTGTTTGCACCGCAGTGAAACACTGAGACAGATCAGCTTCATGAACTTCAGTTATAGGGAGATTCTTCAGCAGCAGAATGAAAAAAACAAACAAAGTCAGAAAGAAACAAAGAGTCCTCTGAGAGTTTGAATTAATAACTGTATTTATTGATGTGTGTTTAACCCTAAAGTGAGTTTAGTTCATTGCATAATATTTAAAATAATTACAGATAATAATGCTTGAATAATAATGTTTATATAAGCCTGAAAATAATTCATTAAGACTGCTGAGCAGGGGTGTATCTAGTAAGTCTGTAAAGAGGGCTAAATGGGGGCCAGTGATGATCTTTTGGTGTCACACCAAAATAAAAGCAGGGCTGTAATAAAAAATGGGCAGGGCCTAGACTTGAGTTACAGACATCAGACGCACAACATGGGGGTCAAAGATTGATACATGAAATCCATAAATATTTCTAACTAATTAAAGTTGTTTCTCTGTCTTATCATTCATTAATATATTATCTACTCAAGAAGTGAATGTAGGCATCTTCATATATTCAGAACAGAAGGAGCTGAAGCAGAAAGCAGGGCTAGATTAAAATCACTAACTGATCAATGACTCACTTAACATTTTGACTATTGATTGTCTGGGAGGAAAAGAAATCAGAGGGTGCCAATAAAATAAACTAGACTACACCACTGATTAAATCAACAGTTTTACTTTTGTTCTGAGTGCAAAGACCGCTGTAATTCATGTTTGCATTTATTCATGTCGAGATTCATCTATGTGATAATTGATTAAGATTAGGCTACCTGATATAAATGTTGCAACATTTGATTTGATCATTTGAATGCTTAACTACCATAGAATTTAATTACCTGTCATGTCTCTGTGCATTTCCATGGATTTACTCAGCTAAATAAAACTTTGTCATTATGATTACATTCTATATTTATCACATACACAAATACTTGCATGCAGGCATAAAATCCAAATATCGAGATACGTTTTAACCTTTGAGTAGCATCAATTATATTTCATAATTAAAACTATATAACTGAGCCAATTTCCCCCAATAAATTACACTTGAATGCTAATCATGTTGGAAAAGTCAGTTTTTATGATTACCTTTTGATAACATATATGAGAAAAGAAATCTGATGTTATACACTTTTACATATGATCTAGACAGAACAGAGGATGAGGAAAATAGAGCAGCAGACACAGAGGTCCACCTTGCAACCTGACACAGAACTAACCTTTGCGCTTGTTTGGAAAAAAAGAAATGTTACCTTTCGACTAATTTTATTATCCTGTCTTTCTTAATAGCAATACTCATTTTAGAGATCTTGTTTTTCATTGTTTACATTGTTACGTTTAAGTTGGAAAATAAATAGATTTTGAAGTACATATTGCAGTATTTGGCTTTAAACAAGGTGCCACAATGACCAAGAAAGCTTTAGTGAAAGGCCTTTTTTACTGCATAGGTTCCCCCAGATTCCTCTGCGAAGGTGTGGGCTCAGCCCCCGATGTTCCCAGGTCAAGGAAACGCCCCTGGATGCGTCTGCTTAAAAATGAACTCTGAACAGAAATGGTTTGTTAGGATATGAACAGAGCAAAGACCAAAGACATTTAGTACACAGAAATAATTAATCATACAATATTATACTAAAAAACAAAACTGAGTTTGGGACCTCCATTTTTTTAACTTGAAGAAAAGAAGATAACACCAATGTGAACCAGCAATTACCCTTGAATTATCTTTGATGAGCAACTAAAGCTAATAATTTATTCTTTGTGATGGTGATTATAAAAGGTCAAATCTCTGTACCAAGTGTCAATTTTAGGTTCTTGCGGTTATTGTTCTTTAAAAGAAACAAATGAATTAATTGAAAATTATTTCTGTCTTTTTACCTTACTTACAAAGCATTAGAGTAACCATGTCGTTGGTTTGGATGTTGTTGGAATTGTTTTCTTTATATCACCTCCCATTAGTGCTTCCCATGTTTTTCCTCCATTAATACAAATAAAGCCATATTGTGCAGCCTTGCATTAATACATATTCTTACTTTTATACCTTTGGTGAGTGCTTTGGTTGATTCAGGGCATCATAAATGTGCATGTAATTCAGGTGATGTTAACGATAGGCCTTGAGAGCTTCAGCGCTGCAGAAAGTATGAAATCTGTGCCATAAAGGCCATAAAGTCTCTCCAATATGCAGCTTATGTCTGCACTCACTTTCAGAAGCCCATGCTTCTCTTTTCACTTTGCTTGCAGTGGCAGTGGAGATGAAATAGTGGCCCCCAGAAAGCCATTTGGCACCTAATTGAGCAATCCTATTACTTTTCTCTCCCTTTAGAGTGTGACTTTCATTGCTTCATGGTGGATGGTTGGAAGCAGGTGTAAATGATTGTCCTACAGTAGGTGTGTGTGTTTAAGTAACTTTGTTGTGATTGCCTGTGTGTATTTTTTCTGTCCATCCATGTGGACCCTCATCACCTCTTCTCACCTGAGCCGCCACAAATATTAAACATTGATTGGGTTTAGAGATGGAGCACATTCGCCAGAGACAACTCAATATTAACTCCCCAGGTGGCTCATGGAGGACTGGCTCGCTATTTATGACCACAGACTTGCAGTGAAGAAAACAAAGCGAATCTTTTTCTCCCGCCTTCTCATGTCTATTTTCTAAAATACTGTTTTTGAGGTAAGACTGGAGACCTCAAAGGGAATTATTCATTGATTTATTTTTGTACCCACCTGTCATTACAAACAAAAATGCAATCTTGCAAAGCTATTTCAAATACAGTTTTATTAAGTACATGATAACCCCAAATATAGGTAGATGGCAAAATAGTAAGCCAATCAACTTTCATTAACTAAAATACCAAAAGGCAGGAAAAGCATCAGACTCCGTTAAAAAAACAAAAACAATTGTCTTGTCCGTTCTAATTCTTGAATATGCTTTGATCTAAACCAAGCCTGGCTGCATGTTTAGGGTTGTTGTCCTATTTGAAGGTAGACTTCCACCCAAGTCACGTTTTTTTGCACCTTTCAGATCGATCCCCCCCTCAACTGTGATCAGTTTCCCTGTCCCTGCTAGAGAAAAGAACCCCACAGCATGATGCTGCCACCACCACAGTTCACCCTGGGGATAGTGTGTTCAGGGTGACGTGCAGTGTCAGTTTCCCACCACATAGAGTTTTCTTCAAGAGTTGGTTTAGTTTTGGTCTCAACTGACCAGAGCACCTTCTATGTTCGCTCTGTCTCCTTCTGTCATGATTGTGGTCAGACCCAAGATGCAGGCAGAATACGGAGGCAACGACTGGATTTCAACTTTTAATGAAATAACAAAGTTTGGACTTACAACTGACAAAGTCAGTATTAGATATGAACAGGCAGGTAATACAACAGAGAACCAGGAGACACGAAGGATTACTGAAGGCAGAATCCAGCAGAGAATGAGTGAGAGAGAAGAGTAATATATATATATAATGTACACTGAGGGAGAGGTGAAAATGACAGTGAAACCTGAGGAGGTGATTAGAGAGGAGTGGATGTGGCTGGGAGGAGAGCAGGCAGAGGAAAATACATAATGAGGATCATCTGGGAAGGGAAGCATATTGGTAGGCTGAGGAAAGGTGAAGACCACCAAGCAAAGACACAGGGAGGAAAAAGACATAAAGAAACATAACCTAAGAAAATGCAAGCATGGACACAAAAAGGGACGAAGAAGAATTCGCAAGAAATAAATGAAAATGGAAAACAGTCACCAAAATACTTAAACCACAAGGAATTAACCAAACACAAACCAAAACAACCCTGAACTGTGACACCTAAATGGCTACATTTAATTGTAAAAGAAATCTAAAAATAAACCCTCTGACATGCGGACTTCATGCTTGTCAATCATATAAAATCCCCATGAAATACATGGAAGTTTATGTGACAAAATGCAACAATGGTTGAATATCTATGAATACTTTTGAAAGGCACTGTCTTTATGTAATTGCCACATATAACCTAGTCATCTAAGTCTAGACACCTAGACAACTTATCTCTCTTTTTAATCACAGAAAGAAAAATTCTTCCTACTCACCATGCCTGATCGTACTTGCTATGTCATCTTTTCATCAAGACTTTACTCCTTCAGTAATTTAAATTATGTGCTCCATTTCTTAGATTCTGATTGTAGGAGCTGTTCCATTTGATTTTTCATATTTGGAAACAAAGCAATTACTGCTTCCTGTATAAGAAAAACCACCATCAGTCTTTGGTTTTCAGTTAATTCTTGCTGGAGGTTTGTCTTATTCATTGTGCCAACTCTCTTTAATAATGTGACAGAGATTTGTATTTTTGGGAAAACTTAGATGTTGAGTTCCTCTTTTATCTCGTAAAATACTCATCATCAGCTGAATAATATGTACATACTTTGACACATGATGGTTAATATGTTCTCTTCTAGCTAAATCAAGAAGTTTTAGCTTGTAATTTCTTTTGAAAATTTAAATGACAAGTGATTAGTTCAATATTCCTTCACGGGATTTCCATAATTAGAGTCCCTGACTAGAATTTTATTTCACTCTTTTCTAGTCAAAGATATGCAGAGACATTCTCGTGGAGATGATTAAATAATCTTCAATCAGTATTTAGCCAGCAGGGTGGCATCTGGGAATTGGAAATGGAATCTCTGGGGGAGACATCTTTCCTTGGTGGGATGATGTACACTTCAGTTTTGTGTGTGTGCATGATGCAGTTTTGACTGGCTGCATTCATGTACCTCATTTCTGTCTCGCTAAGGTGTCTACTTTCTCATTCCCTGGACATGCTGATAGATTAGATGTAACTGTGGGAAACTGTTGTCATGTGGGTATTCAACTTGGCCTCATCTAACAGTGTTGGAAAAGAAAATCAAACCATTTTTAGTGAATCCTTTAGAAATGGAGAAAAACGCCTAAGCGTAGGAACAGGACATGAGATTTTATTGTAATAAGAGAGGTAAAAAATGTTTGCCTTTTTAACAATTTCACAAGCTAGAAACTAGAACTCTAAGGATACATAGTGGTTCATTTTCAAGCTTAATCTAAATAGGATTTTTGGAGAGAGATTCTGTTAACATCTGGTTTGATGCAGTTTATTGTTTTTTTTCATTGCTTGACTGAAAACTAGACATATCAGCTAATTGATTTGGGGGATTTTAACTCTTTAAAGGCCAGTATGACCACATATTTCCACTGTTTGTTTTAAATCACATCTCGTGGGTTGAGTGAACTACCTTGATCGAATGAATTTGTAGGACATTTAAAGCCCCACATCCAATTACCTGACACATAAAAGCGCTCTGACATAACATGACTTTTGACTCTTTAACTAAACCACTGAACTAACAGCAACTAAGGAAGAACTTAGAACTTTAAAAATCAAAGCAGACTTTGAAAGAATATCTGAGAACAAGATAAGAGCTCTGCACAGTGTTAATTGGTTTAACAGACTCCACAACTATTTATGCCGTATTCTGAGGTAAAAGGGATCAATCATCAGCATTAAGAAAATGTTAATGATTGAAATCTGCCAGTGAGTGTTTAACATACTTTTTTTTTTTAATCTTTCATTGTTAGGCATTTAATTTCTGAGCATGTTCTGAGGACTGAACACCTGAAGCATTTGTGGTCACATTTGTCTGATATGATTGCAAAAATATTATTGTTGTTTCGATTAATGCGATTTCATTCTTTTTTATATCATTTTCTATTAGACTACTACGTTGTCCAAGCTTTACATGTTTAATTCTCAGTATATTTCACACAGGAAGGTCTTTGCTGGAGCATCACTCTTACCTCTATTTCTCCTGCAAACAATGTTGGCTTCTGTGTAAATAACCACCTAATGCTAATGTGATAACGGTTCAAAGGTTCAATAAATCATCAAAACCATTTGCTTAAACCACTCTACATTTTTGTGACTGGAGTTGTTTTGAGATAGTAGAAGTAAGCTTTGGTCTCAGCCTTTGGGACCAACTAATCTGGATTCAAATAAAGACCCCAAGAAAGTTTTCTAGTGATATATTAACTGCTTACACTCTTTTGAATATAGTTGTACTTTAAATAATCCTGAACTGTCCCTTTAAGTTTACCACAGACAAGTCCAGTTTGACTTTTTCCTCAATTTTATTAGTGTCCTCATACCATTTGAAATGGCTTCTAATACCCAGCATGGAGCACACCTTACTGCATAATTCAGCAGGCCTGATTGGTTTTAAATGTCCCCGGTTTAGTTATTCTATTTTAGTATGGTGTGAAATTCCAGTAATTCTGTGATACTCTGAATAGGAATGCTGAACCTTGTTCATTTGACTGTGAATTCAGAACACAGCAGAGCCACAGTGTGGATGAATGCTTTCACCTTCAATTTGTTTGAACAATATAAATGGTTTTGACTCAACTCATTTCCTTTGCCTCGGGCTGCTAATGTCTTGATCCTCCCAAAGATAGCCTAGAACCTCTAATTATTCACAGAGCTATTGATGTATTAGCTCTCATTCTGTGATAGAGAAAAGACGGGATTTCTAAATTGAATTGTCACCTCCCCTCTCTCTGAAACATTAATGCTGTTGTTACAGCAAATATTCCCGTCTTCTCTGAACTAACTCATTTCATTAAATCTAATCCATCCAAAGGGGTTGATGGTTCGGATTTATTGTCAGAGTTTTCAATGAATTTCAGAAATGCTGTGGTAAACTCTTTTGAGCAAGCGACAGACTTCTTTGTTTTGACTGTAGGTCAAGCTTGTAGAGGGGCAGCCCTGGCTCCAGGGGACTCAACAGATTTGGGTCTTATCAGCCTCAGCAGCCTTCTTTATAGACCACAGCGCATCTGAGGGCCCCGAGCCACCCACATGCTGAGCATGCTGTACAAGTGTTCAACACCAGAAGCAAACAAGCCTGCTCTCCTTTTAGAGTTGGGCGAATGTATGCTGAAAACATTCCATGTATCAAAGAAAAAAAAAGATTTCTAAAGTTGTTTTTCAAAGTAAATAACCAAAATGATTCTTTATCCCTCTAAGCTCTATAAATTGTTTCTGGGTAAAGCCCTTTTGGCAGTTTGATGGCTAATTCCTAACAAGTTTGTTTCCCCTGGACTTTATTTGTGTGATGTTTTTCTGTCTTGTTGAACACTTAAAGCCCTCTTGTGCTACAAGCCACTAACTGACAGATTGTAGGGAATGTGGGGTTCAGTCTATTTGTCAAAGAAAGCTTTGGCATATGGGGTTGGGAAGCCAGGATTAAAATGCCCAGCCTTCTAGTTGCAGACTAGGGGTTACATTCCTATCACTTTTCTGTCTAAATGTTTCTTTATGAGAGAGAGCAGATCATTTTTGGAGTTTTGTGTTTTCCAACAAGATAGTCTCTCTCTAAAAATACTTATAACTGCCTATTTTAATAGGCCATAATATGCACAGAAGAAATTGTGTTAACACTATTGCAGAAACTAAAATCGACAGTCTTCCTTAATTCCTCTTTTTCTTGGGAGCCAATCAGCACCAACGAAAATAAATATCTTTGCTGGACTGGCTGCTTTTCAAACGGCACCTATTAGCGTATCAAGTAGCATTGCACCTAGATATTTCAGCTTCCAAAGCTGCATTTTCTTTTGAAGAGTTTAGATACGGAAAATTCAGCGAATAGGCGCCTTTGTCTGTGGATCATAATTTAGAATCAAGCTCCACAGAAAACTAATGAATCCGCAAATGCTAAACAGCAACTAGGTGGAGGTCCACTGTTATAATAATAATTAAGGAACCAGTTAACAGGAGAAGACTAATGTTTCTCCATCACTTTTACCAAAGGCACGTTTTTGTGCGGTCCAGCAAGAATCAGAACCTGAATCCAGTCCATATTCTGTTAAGGGACAAGAGAGATGGTGAGGGAGACTTCTAACCTCAAAGATCTTGTTTGTTGACAAAAAAAGATGTTCAAATTCCCACTGGAGACATGCAAAAAGCTTGTTAGCAAAGATATTGATTGCTGTGATTGCAATTAAGGGCTTTGACACTGATTAATTCGAGGGGGGGCAAATAAGTTTGGGTAATTTTATAAGTCAGAATTGTTTTTTTAAACAGATAAAAAAATTCAAGTTTTAACAGTATTGCATTAGCTAGTGCATTATCTTTACTGAGGCCAGATTTTTTTTTAGGTAAGTAGAAATTAAATAGACAACAACAGTTGGCATGGCTATGTGCAATTTTATGTTAAGGGTACTCTAAAATGTTGCTAATAGTGTTAAAACTTCCCCAATTTTCCTATAGTAATATATCATGGAAATACATCCTCTGCCACACATTTAAACTTGATCAGATGCCTGCTGCTTGCATAAATGTTACTGCACACACACATATGTGGCCAACCATCATGGATGAGAGCCCAAACAGAACAGACCATTAGTGGGAGGATGTAGAATATGCCCAGTGGTCGAGCCATCTTTGCTTATCATGTAGGTGAAAACCCAATTTGTGGTTTGGTTCAATGGCTCTGAGCGCATTTTGGGACATCAATTACTTCAACTACTTGCTTAAAGGCTGTAATTGCAGCAGGACAGGGGACAATGTTTATTCATGCGGTCATGTATTGACAACCTTTTACCTGTGTGCATCTCTACTGAATATTTGTCTGTGCACATCCCCCAGAATCAATCTGCAGATTCACAGAAAGTGACAGACTCTAGACTAGACTGAACGCATAAATGCATTCTTCCTTAAATGTTTACTTTAACAAATACTTTTTGAATTATTAATGCCACACCAGTGAACCCAAGTGAGTTTTGAAGCTTAAAACACACAATCTTAAGGTTTTGATTTGGAAATATTAGATACACCCTGTGAATTTTTGATTTTATTTTTGAGGAAGGATGTGTGAGAAAGGATCATCAGAAAAATAATCCACCACTGAGAGGGAAAAAAAAGTCAATGCTTTTAACAGATCAACACGCATCAAGTTCCCTCCAAAAGCCAGGCTGCCTGTGGCCCCATGCTGGGAGTGATAATGGCTGGACATGGTCCTGTCTCTGGGAGTCAGCTGCTCTACTGAGCCAATGCAAGCCACTGAAGGGGCCAAGGAGAGGGTGTATCCCAGTGTGGACAGTGGTCAATGGACTGGTGATGACAGCTAAGTCGGTCATTGTTCAGGAACAAAACCCTCTATCATCATGTTCGGTTTACCTTGGGTAACTTGACCCACTGTATTGTTCTGAAATCACGCCTCTGATTTCAAATTAGTCTGTGTGGGGGGGGAAGTGGAAATGTTGACAGACCTGTTCCATTAAAATAGCTTGGAAATAACGGCCAAAATAGCATACTTTTAGAGGTCATTGTTGGCCTCCTCAAAAAACACTATCCCATTGACCCCTCCATTAAAAAAGGCAGACGTCTGTGGGTGAAGGAGTAACTTTTCTTTATTTGGTTGGCTATAAACTTTCAGTGTTACAATATAGTTATCAAAGACAACATCATTAAAAACGAATAACTTATCAAACGTCGAACAGTTAAAAATGTTTTTAAAAAATGGACTGTTTTTCAGCCATAACATTACAAACTGAGCATTTTAAAATGTTTATATCTGCTGCTATTTATACAACACAGTAGAACATAGGAAGCATTTTCTTAGGTTTTTAAAAATATATATCTACATTGTGCTGCACATTTTACATCCTGTGTCTGGGCACACTTCATGTCAGCTGTTAAGTGGAGGCAAACATTCTGTGGCCAACTGTTATTTCCATCAGTCGTCTTTCTTTCTGCGAACAAGTGATGTGCAACTCCTTGGAGAGGCCAGAGCGGTTAAGGATCACTGCCAGGGAAATTGCTTTGCTCAGGTTGCCAGAAAACAGGTCTTTCATCTTCTGAACAGGGGAAGCTGCACAACTCACCGTGGAAAGCAGATCAAAAGCTGGAGATTCAGTGAGGTGACAATAAGTCTTTCTCAGATCCACACAGCTGATTCACAAACATGTGGGATCTTCGGAAGGTGTGAAGAATATCTTCAAAATTCTGAATTAACTCATGTAATGAAGGTTCTATATTGAAAAAAAATCAATTGCATATTAACCATGAAGGAAAACCTGGAGACAGACAAATTTAGGAAGGGCTGAGGGAGTTCCCACCAGATGTGGGAACATTAATTACTCCTAATCAAAGTCTGTGCCAGCTTGGTGATATGTGGGAGAAGCTCAAGGTCATTATCTGTACACTCATGCACCCAAAAACAAATGCCATTGCTTGTGTATTGTGTCTGAGCCGTCGTCCCATAAGTATCTGAATGGGCTTTGCAGAGATGTTGTTTCAAACCATGAAACTAATTAATTTAAAGCAAACTCCTCAACATGTATGGCATCACAGCGATTTAGGTGAAAATATTCGGCAACATTCACGGATTCCTGTATTGATCCAGATTCCACATGCCTGGGAAAAATGGGTAAAAAATAAAGAAATTAAAAAGATAAGTGGTTCACAAGTAAAGTAAGTGAAGCATTCAGCTCTGTGAGAGTTCTTGTTACACTGTTAATGGTGCCACGGGTCTGTGAAGCCAGTGTTTTTTACTGCTCTAAGAGGATTACAGGTTGTTTGTTACGGTTGGTGTCTGGGTAATGACGATAAGGCAGACGGAGCACGTGTACCAGTCGCTGCCAGGTGAGTCGAGAAGACTTAAGGGGCAAAGTGACACAGCTTGTTTCCTGTTGACAATTTGTAAAGACTAATTTGCTTTTTTTGCTATCGGCTTAGCATTAGTTTTTCAAAATGTATTTTTAGGGATTTTTCTTTTGATTAATTAGTCAAAACAGAAGTTGATAAATTGTTTATTCTCTGGTTTAAATAGGAGAAGAAAAGGAGAAACCACATCATGTAGGGTCTTTAATCTAAACTTTGGGATTTAAGAGTCAGATTTTACTTCACTTTTATTTGCCATCTAAAAGTACTTTGCAAAAGTATTCATTTTGTTAGATTACAGACACTCCAATTAATCTATTTTTTATTGGGATTAATGTAATAGACCAACAGAACGTAGTCCATAATTGTAAAGTACTGTTTAGGTAAAACTTTCCATTTTAACATTAGTTTCTTAAGAAAAACATTTATAGTATGATGGACATTTGGTTTCAGCCTTCCTGTTTCAATACTTCAGAACCACATTTTGCTGGATTTACACAACCTAATGTTTTTGGGTAGCTCTCTACCACATTTTCATATTAAGAGACTGAGAACATTTCCAGTTCTTCCTTGCTAAATAGCTCAAGCTCTGCAAGATTGGATGGAACGCATCTGTGAACTCTGATTGTTAACTGGATTTAGGTTTGGACTTTGACTAGGCCATATATACTTTTTCTTAAGCTATTTCATTGTAGCTTTGGCTGTTCCTTTAGGGTGGTTTCAATGCTTTAGGGTGAACCTCTGCACCAGTGTCAAGTATTTGCAGCCTCTTTTAGATTTTCTTTAAGGACTTTTAACTTTTTAAGTTTTAGAACATCATAAAATACATTTTATTTCAATAAATAATACAATAAAAAATAAATATATTTTTACTGCTAACCATTGTAAAAGAACAAAAACCCCAAAACATTTTTTTTTCTAATACATTTTTCTTAATTGAAGCGTATTGAAAACATACCATGACCTCAAAGCCCAAGTACCGAAACCTAATTTTGGTGTACACTCCTAAATTGTACTGGGATTAAAATACCTACAGATGGACTCTATTTACTTTATCAGATGACTTCTAAAATGATTTTATTAGAATTACTTGTATTTAGTGAAATCAGTGTAAAGGGTGCTCAATACAAATGCAAAAATCCTAATTTTTAGTTGTTAAACAAAGAAAACCATTAATCCTTTCTCGTTCACTTCATAATTATGCACTACTTCGTGTTGTTCTATTGCATAAAATCTCTCTCTCTCTCTCTCTCTCTCTCTCTCTCTCTCTCTCTATATATATATATATATATATATATATATATATACATATATATATATATATATATATATATATATATATATATATATATATATGTATATATATATGTATATATATGTATATATATATATATATATATACGTATATATATATATGTATATATATACGTATGTATATATATATATATATATATATATATATACATATATATATATATACATATATATGTATATATATATATATATATATATAATATATATATATATATATATATATATATATATATATATATATATAGAGAGAGAGAGAGAGAGAGAGAATGAGAGGATCAGTTAAATACCATTGAAGTGTCCCAGTTTGGTGTGATTAGCGTCTTACCTTCACCAACTCAGAGAAGGTGCAGACAGATGTATATATATATATATTATATATATATGTATATATATACGTATGTATATATATATATATACATATACATATGAGATATATATATATATATATATATATATATAAGAGAGAGAGAGAGAGAGAGAGAGAGAGAGAGAGATTACAACCACAATGTATATATATATATATATATATATATATATATATATATATATATATATATATATATATATATATATATATATATATATATATATATATATATATATATATATATATACATATACATTGTGGTTGTAATGTGTTAAAATCTGAGACACATTTGTATGGCAATGTACCTCAGCATGGATCAGTTAAATACCATTGAAGTGTCCCAATTTTTGTTTGGTGTGATTAGCGTCTTACCTTCACCAACTCAGCAGAGAAGAGGTGCAGACAGATGGGGAGTGGTGGTGACTGCCATCATTACTGCCTGTCTTCTCACCTGCTCCCCGGGGGACATCGTATCATTGGACTCTCTCCCCGTGCTAATAGCTCTGTCAGAACTAGCAATGTACCTTTCGAAGGTAATGTTTCCCACTGCAATTTAGCTTTCCTTGTTCCAAGCCTTGCAAGAAATTACAGGAGAGCGCTGATGTGGGGAATTTCTCCCCACAGAATCCAATTTCTTTCACCCAGACAGAATTATGAATGATTCATGCAGCACAAGTCAATCATTTCTCTGCATGCATTGAAAGAAGCCTGTGTGTTTGGATGCACTGCACAACCAGTCGCTCAGCGTGGCCTCACAGTTTTTATGCTGAGCACACAACAAATGCTAACCCATCAAAATTCACAGCTCATCCTACTGTAACCCTTCTGAAATCTAACATTTTGTTTTACATGTGTGCAAATATTTTCTTTTTAGTGCACATAAAGACTCCAGTTCATTTTCACCTCTCACTGACCCTTCAGACATGGCAGGGAGGGCTTTAAAATCTCGTCAACCACCTCCGTTGGGCTTGACTGAGTAAAGAGGGAGAGTTCTCTTTGACTGCTCAGCCTGTGGATTACTCCTCAATATGGGATTACGCTCCAATGAATGAGTGCAGACACAATAACGGCAGCTCAGCTTTGAAATATACAATAGAGATTTAGCTATCGAGCTGAAATTCAGTATCCTCTGATCTGATATCAGATGGCGTAGACCAGGTCCTGTTTACTGTCACTCACACTTTGCAGAGCCTTCCTCTTAATGAGATACCACATCTCTGGGATTTACAATCCTGATGAAGGGATCTTGTGGTCATAGTGTTGTTACCTGATTAAAATTATTTGTTAGTGCTTGAAATGTTAGTTGCAGCTACAGTGAGCAGAAATACTAAGCTTTAAAACAACTGTGCATTTATAACTAGCAGTAAATGTTCTTTCTGACATGTTTTTTCCCCACCAGGCTGTGGTTGTGCGCAAAACATTGATTGTCTGCTGCAGTGAAGACAGAGTTATTGTAAGGTGATTTAAGTTAGAAAAGTCTGGAATCTATTTGATATTGTTCTCTCAGTATAATGCAAACTGTATTAGATGATCAGAACAAACGTGCCTAAACTGCATGGAACTTGAATGTATCACGATTCAACCAAATGGCTTCTTAGCTTCTGAATGTAGATAGAACATATCAGGACAAAACAGTCGCATTAATAAGGCCGTCAGGGTCACTAGTAGGGCTGTTAAGGTCAAATGAGTCACTGGCCCTACCATCCATTCAGTTCAATGTTTGGGTCATTGTCACTTGACGATCCAAGGTGATGGTGAGCCTCCACCCCAGCCTCAAGTCTCTTGCAACCTCCAACAAGTTTTTCTTCTAGGATCAATCGCATCTGGAACTGCTTGAAAGAGGGTTCCAAAAGTACTGAGTCAGATGTTCATATAGGCACGTTTCTACTATTGGAACTTCAGGGTAATTTAACCAGATCTTTTCTTGACGGGGTAATCTGTTCACCTGCTCCTCTCAGCCGCCGTGTCTACATACACAATTGGATCTTTAAAGAATCAGATAAAGACACATGGATATCACAACTGTTTCAGCAGCAAGTAGCATCACTGATCAGCGCAAAAAGGCACTCAGAGCAGCAGACATAACAAGAGATCATCATGGAAGAAGCAGGGCCTGTTGCTGAGTTTCTGTTTGCTGTTGTTATAAATTGCTTCGCCAGCAACTCTTCATATTTTTACAAAGCCAGTTGTTTGGTAGTTTCTGATTCTGGAAACACGCCTTATGTTAGACGTTTTGAAAACCATTGAGACAGATGTGGCTAAGTGGGTAGAGTAGTCGCCTTGCAATCGGAAGATTGTTGGTTTGATTCAAGCTTCCTCCTGCCACATGTCGATTTGCCCCTGGACAAGGCGCTTATCCCCAAGTTGCCTGCTGATCTGCGTATCATGTGGGGATGTGTACGCGTTAATAAATGCAACTGGGTAAAGTGGGCTTTAGTGTAAATTGAGCTCCAGTATAAACTGCTTTAAGTGGTCAGTATGATTAGAAAAAACGCTATATAAATTCAATCCATTTACAATTTATCCTTCAGCATGTCACAATCCTGGGCTATTGTCTATCATAAAAAGCTGCATGAAAATCCAATGAAATTTGTTGTTATAATGTGACAAAATGTGAAAAGGTTTGAGGTGTTATTACTTTTCCAGTATAGTGTCTTGGTTTTATGCTTGATCATCTCATTTGAAGTAAAGGGATCACTGCCAAACATGCATTCTCCAAGCTCCGTACAAGAGCAATGTAGATTTCCTATGGTCAGTGTAACCCTTTCTTTGTGTACATGTTACGAACATTGCTAAAAGCATTATGGAATTCAGTCTCCACTGAGGTAATGCAACTGTGAAACTCGTTTACTCAAATCTAAGTATACTTTTTAAGCTTGGGTGAATTTTTTTCATCCAAAAGATACTATCTATAAAGGAGGTATATAGAGTTTTTAAACCTGCAGAGTGAAAGGCTTTATACATTATCTATGGTTGTCAGTTTATCAGACAAAGTTGAGCACGTTCCACCACTTTCTTTGTGCTGTCAGAGATTAAATAGATATTGATTGTTCCATCTCACTTTGCATTCAATTGTTGCATTTGACAAAATTTCAATGTTCCTTTTAAGTGAACTGCTGACTGTGACTCCCTACTTCAGACAGATGCCATGGAAAGATTTGCTGTCAGTAAAAATTGTTGTTAATCATTCTGCCTGAACATGAACTTTAAGGTAAAAATGACTATTCTACCTGCCTCACATATTGAATATATAGACATTCACTTGATCACTAATAGCATTAATGTTTCAGATGAGGTTTGATATTCAATTATTCAGCAGGGAGGTACAGATCTGAAGGTGAAAAGTCATGTGTGTTCAACTCTGTGACCAAGAAATAATGAGAGAGCAAAGTGGGTCAAGGACAAACCTTTTAAAAATGGGTCAACCATCAGACATCACACAGGACTTGTGGTTAGAAATCATTAATCGTGTGGTTAAATAGTCGGAGAGCTTTCCTGTCTTTCTTCTTTCATGTATCAATTTTTCAGCCCATGCCGCCATCTTAATCTTAGATCTAAATGTAGTCCTCTGCAGTTTATGACCCACCCTCTTCATGCTTCTTCATCCTTTAAACCACTTCAGCAGATTTCAGAAACATTTTGCATCTGGACTTTATTACTCATGATATGCCCTCTCAAGAAGACGGAGGAAAAAAAGACAATCCATTAATTGTGTGTGTAAAGAATAATGAGGAGGAGCAAAGTTATTGGTTCAGGAGGCTTCAGATTCTCCTTGGAAGTATCCACGTTTAAAGCCAAATATAAAGGATTTTGTGGAGCAAATAAAAATCTAATAATTCTGAGAGAACTAACATCTGTCTGCCAAATACTCAGCAAATTAATTAAGACTAGATCTTCTTTCTGTGTTCAAAGAAAACAAAGCCTCATTTGTTGTTTTCCAAAATTATTCATACCGATTGAATGTTTTCACATTGTGTCAAATTAATATCACAAACTCCATTATGTGACAGACCAACATAAAGGACCACATATTGTTAAAGTGCTATAAAGGTACACACGGTTCCTTTTTTAGGAATGAATATCTAAAACATGTATAGTAGGCATTTGTGTTCAGCCCCCTTTACTCTAATACACCTAAATAAATGCCAGTACACCCAACTGCCTTCAGAGGTCACTTAGAAAATAGAGTCCATCTCAGTGGTTTTTGAAGAATATTACATACAACCTCAAGAAGACCAGGGAACATATGAGACAGGTTGGGGTGAAGTTTAAGATGGGGTAAGATTATAAAATAATCAAAAATTTTAACACCTCACTGATTACTAAGTGGGTTTACATGCAGTAAAAGAAAGCCAAATTATTGCCTTACTCTGGCTGAAGTTGAACCAAACTGGATTTCTCATAATCGGATTAACCCACCCAGATAATGTGATTAGAAGATCGAACTTCTCTGAATGTAACTCCAACCCTTCCTCAGCTAAACTATTCACGGGAAGTGATTGGACCGCGGAAGCGGGAATAACAACACTGGTACACAACACAGCAGCATCAACGAGTGTAACACAATCAAACAGCACAATACATATGATATGTACTGTGCTCCAGTATTTTTGTTGTCGCTTTCGTTGCTCATTGTTCATATCCTGCATATTCAGATTTTCTGAGTGACATGTAAGCTGGGATAAAGACTCCCTTTCTGGTTAAGCTATTAGTCTGATTGTTGCCAAAATTTGAATTAGTTCTGCATGTAAACATACTGACTGTTTTCGTAACATCATGCAGAAGTTGAGAGAAAATATTTGAGTATTCAGTTGTACAGCTGCAAACCTGTCAAGATGTGGTCATCCCCTGGAGGAGCTGCAGTCATCCACAGCTCAGGTGGAGATTCTCTTGACATGCAAAATGCTGTGTGGGGGAAAAAACTAACACTTCATATGACCCTTAACACAGCATCATGCTTTAGTGATGCTTCTCTCCAAGTAACACAGGGAAACTGATGAGAATTGATGGGGGCCAGATGGAGCTACATAAAGGACAATCCTGGAGGAAAACCGGTTGAAGGCTGCAGAAAACGTGAGACTGGTGCAGAGCTTCACCAGCAGCTCTAACTGCAGCAATGGGGGCTTCTACAAGGTACACACTTTTCAGATTTTTATTTGTTAACAACTATGCGGTATTTTCTGTTGTTATATATATACTCTAACGTTTTAGTAAAATAAACTGAAATTTGACGTTATGATTGGATGTTAAAAATAGGTTAGAGGTAGGAGAACTCTTTGAAGGCTCTACAACACAAGATACATTTTCATCTCTACTCCATTGGTTTTACTTTAAGGTGTCGGACTTCTTGATATTTGTCTCTTCCTCTTGCTCTAGTTCCACTCTTGCGGTTCTCTTGCATCATCAACTAAATCCTCATTTTCACATCCCAATGCAACTTTTATGAAGCCTAGGAATCTAATTGCATATTTTTTTGTTTAATAAGGCTGTATGCTGGAGCAACAACGGCAGAGATAGATTATAAAAAATGCTCCACACTGATTCAAAAATGTTACAGAAGATAGATCTGTTATGTATCTAAACTATCTTGGTATTTTTTTTGGGAGATCCATTTTTGGTGTTCGTGAACAGAGACACTCAAAAGGGGCACCACGTATTTTAAGATTTAGTTTTGCAGAAACTGAAAGCAACAGCTGGGGCGCTCATGTTCCAACCTTATTTAAACACCTATAAAGCTCAAGCAGCATGCCTGCAGAATTAGCTCATTTTAGCAACATTGACTGGAGGTCAATGTTCATCTAACAAAAGCAATTTTAACTTCTGAGATGCATGCATAGAAAATTATCACATGACATTTTTAATTCATTTCCACGCTTTTGTTGAGAGATGCGTCGCCTGATGTAATGAGTATTAATATATTTTCCTTTGTATGGATTCTGTTTTGCCTAATTTTTTCATATACATTATATCCCCAAAGGCCTCCTAAGAAGCTGTATAGATGCTCAGTGAATTTACCTTGTGAAATAATGTGAAATTGAATTGCTCTGGAATTGAATTGAATATATGAAGAAGGCCTCTGTGGGTGAATGGTATTTTCAAATAACTGTGTAAATCAGAGATTCCTCCAACTGGCTGTCGGTTCATTTAATTGTTAAGAATTGGATTTGAAAATAGTATTCATATCTGCAGAATTGAATCTTTGCATCTAAGAAGACTTCTTTTAACATATCTTTTTTTCCCCTGTGTTCCCACAAAGGACAGTATATAAAATCAATCTGTTTTGCTGCAAGCATAAGAAACAGATTGCCATTTGGCTTTTCCCCCCTTCTGGCAGTCAAAGAAAATCAGCCTGTGAAGCACATTAAGGCATCACAGCTTAAATATCCTGTACAGTAATGACGTTGTACACGAGCACCTCGGGCACAGCTTAACTTCAGCCCAGACAGAGAAGGTTGAGTTTAAGCTCATCACCCAGTTGTTGATATTAATGAGTGGAGGATGACTTCATCTGTCATTCCCCATTTTGTGTGTGTCACCTTCCATCCATAAAACAATCAGTCAGGTACACTTGTAGGGCAGTGGGTTCTACCCACACAGTGGCAGTGTGTGTGTTTTTTCTTTCTTTTAAATGGCTTCCCATTATTCATTTCCACACATTAACACATTATTTCTCCCACTGACATACTACCCCATTTATTTTAGATTAATACTGAAAACGCTACAGGTCAGAGTGATGTTTGGACTGCCAATGAGGCACTCAGCAAGAGGAGCTTTCGACTCACAAGACAGTTGTCTCCACCCAGTGGCCAGTTTTGGAAACGGAAAGCACACTTTAGGCAAAAATACATTTTGAATGTAAGTATTGTTTCCATACTGTTGCATAATTTAACTGACTTTAGCCATCAGTGCCAATTCTTTTATTCTCCCTCTTCCTCCCTTCTCTCCCTTCTGCATTTTCTTTGTTTCCCTTCCCTTGATGTTGGAGTCCTATTCCTTTAACCTACTCGGGTGTGCCTAATGAACAGCATTTATCAAAGTCCTTTTCCTTTGATCAGAGTAAAGCCACTGTGCAAGGCTTTGCTCTCCCCACTGTAAAAGTCCCTCCCTGTAAAAGTCGCTGCACTCACGAGTCCTCTATCGTCAAACAAAACAAGGATTTGCTTTCACACAAGTCATTAGACGAGTGGCCCCTGCTTGTAATGAGGCTTCTTCGGTGTGGAGCTTGTTACTGCGTGATGGATTGCACCTCCACATTGCTGGCTGTGAGAGGTGCATCAAGGTCCTAAAAAAAATATGTACAGAATAGGTCACATCAACTTTCAATTGCAACATAGTTTTGTCTTACCTAATGAGATCTGCTGCATAAAATATCTACTAGCGTAACTGTTCTGTAGCCATTGTGTTCAATGCTGTTGTCCAAGAAGCAATTTACAATAATTTCCGTGTCATCCACATGTCTTTCGAAAGCTGCAGTGTGAGATAGTTAGAAATATTTATTTAGCCCAGTGCAATTATTGGCAAATGAATCACTTGCACCTTGATTGCACTCTAGCTCTCATCTAAACCATCAACCAAGTCCAAAATTGGCGCTAATCAAGCTGTAAAGAGACAGAGTTAGAAGTGCAATGGGTAGAGAGTGGTTTTTTTTGTTCTAGTTGAGTTCTCTTGGTTTTATTATTTCTAGTGTTTGTTTTTATACTTCTTTTGGCTTAAATCTTTTGATAATGAGCTTTGTAAGTATATCCTCGGTTTCTATTTTCTCCTCTATAGTAAGCTTTACATCGCTGTTTTATCATCATTCATTCCAGTTAGTTTTCCATTCTGTTTCCGAGGCTCAATCACTTTCTATTTAGTAAATATGACATAAATGCACCCACTTGTTTATCTTTATCTATCCATCACATTCCACTTATCAGAGATAGGGCTAGGATCCAAGATGGAAACCAAGACATCCATCTCCCCAGTGACACATCTAACTCATTTTGGGGTTGTTACCAGACTAGTATGTATCTATGTCCGTCCGTCCGTCCCTCTGTCTGTCTGTCTGTCTGTCTGTCTGTCTGTCTGTCTGTCTGTCTGTCTGTCTGTCTGTCTGTCTGTCTGTCTGTCTGTCTGTCTGTCTGTCTGTCTGTCTGTCTGTCTGTCTGTCTGTCTATCTATCTATCTATCTATCTATCTATCTATCTATCTATCTATCTATCTATCTATCTATCTATCTATCTATCTATCTATCTATCTATCTATCTATCTATCTATCTATCTATCTATCTATCTATCTATCTATCTATCTATCTATCTATCTATCTATCTATCTATCTATCTATCTATCTATCTATCTATCTATCTATCTATCTAATCTATTGTCCCTCCAGCAGGTTCTGGGTTTGCCCCCAGGGGACTCCTCCCAATCAGATGTGCATATAAATCCTACAAATTGGAGGTGGTCAGGATGCCTTAACCATCTCACCTGATGCCTTTTGTTGCAAACGACTGGGGCTCACCTACAAATTCACACTGGATTAGGCTGAATTTCACCACCCAATGGAGGAACCTCTTTTTAGTCACAAGCATCTGGGATCTTGTTCTTTCAGTCATGACCATATGTGAAGGTTGGGAATATAGACAGACCAGTTTAATCTAGAGGTCAGTTTTTTTGGCTCAGGTCTTTCTTCACCACAACAGACACCACAACAGACCACAGCAGTGCCTGCATTACTGCAGGTGAGGCCCCAGGCAATACATCTATGTCCTGCTCCCAAAGGTTCCCAAACCAGAAACCTTGCTTTCTATAACTGCACTTGGAAATTCTCTACATGAACCTCACAATTATGATCATTGACAAAGGTCAGCTCTGATGGAATCCAACCCAGACTGGACACAAATTTGCCTTTGCCAGGTAACCCTTAAAAGCAACCCAGGCACTCTATATTTCTGAAACACCCCTCATGTAATACCCCTAGGGACACTCTTGAGAGCTTTTTCGACATCCACAAAACAGCAAATTCAAGATGATAAAGCTGTCGTCCACCATTCGGGATCTTCTCTCCAACACTTGTAAGTTTTTCCAGAGAGACTGTGATCTCTCAACAGTTGAAACCCACTCTCAAATTCCCTTCCTTTGTAGACATATTTAGTTTTGATTAAAAAGAAACGAAAAGCACCTTTCATTCCTTATCAACAGCCTTAAAGCATTTTTGTTCCTTCAGTCGGCCCTCAGATATAACAGAATGGGGCAATATTCTAAAATGAAGACCTTGATTTCTCCATAAACATGCAGTTATTGCAGCTTTCAAGCCCATGAATCTATGTAATGTGTTTGTACTTCTGGCGTCCAAAAGCCTATTTCAATGTTTTCAGTCACATTTCTATTTAGGACAGAGCATCAGAGCATTATTAGGAGTAAATTATAAATTCTGCATTCTGCTTGCGAACAGGTATAGTATCTAAACTCTGCATGTGTTCTTAAAGCACATCAACATTGAGGTCTGTTTAATGACTCCTTGCTCTTGCAAACCATGTTTCTAAAGGGTAAAAACATAAATCCAGATTTTTTTTATTGCATCACATCTGAACCACAGCGAAGCTGACAATATATTCAACAAAAATCCCTGGGCAGGCCCCTTTAGCAACCCCGCCTGTTACTGTGATAGAACAAGCCATTAAAATCATGAATAGAAAGGTACTAATGAAATATCAATTAGGTCATAAGAGAAGGCCAGCACTGAGTTTATGAGGATGGAGCTCATTAAGAGGACTACAGGCAAAGCTGGAAGATCATTTTGCAATACTCCACTGATAATCCAATTAGTCCGCAATAGATTTCTCCTGCAGGAGAAATCTTAGTGGAGTAAAGTTTCACTGCACAAGGGGCACATAAAACTCAGTGGCTCTTTTTAAGGATGAATAATGATGATGTAATGGAGAATATAATCATAATTATTACTTAATAATCATATAGTTTAAGTGGCTAATATCAGTGTTATCTTCAGAAACTGCCCATTGTCAAGATGGACATTTTTTCATTTTTATTCTTTAATAAGAAACAAATTAAATAGTGTTGACTTTGGAAGAAATAATCTCTGCAATTTTTAGGATTAAGGTACTTGGCTCAGCAGACAATATGAAGACATCAATTTTTTATCAGGCCCCGTTTCCCCCCTAACTCACTGACCTTCAGCCCGTGAAAATTCAGCTCAATAATTCAACACACTGCATTTTTTCCTGAAGACAGACATCCAGTACAGACTGACGCACAAACACACACAGGCACACGTGCACACCCACCCACACACACACGCACACACACACACACACACACACACACCTGGTGCATGGAATATGGTATTTGTAGTTTATTTGGAAGGATAACGATAACTGACTTGTATATTTGCCCACATTTAGTTTTAGAATAAATAGATTTTGCTTTCTACACCTTTACTCTTTATCACTCTGTCCTTTGGCTGAGCTACCAATAAATATATGCACATAAATCCAAGTATGGTATTTATCTTATTTCCAAGAACAGGAAGCATATTTGATCTGATTGATTGGTATATGCTACATGTTCTTTGTCCATTTTGTCTTTCTTGTATGATTGGATGAAATATTTATTTTTGCTTATGTACATAAATGGACTGTGTTCCCCTGTGTTGTCAACTGACTGTATAACAATATTTTTACAAAATAAACAGAACTACTATTCTGAAATTTGGACCTTTATTGTGAAACCATTTCCCTATTAGAATTAGCCTATTAAAAGCCTACAGAACTCATACCATCATCAGGGTTTTTCCTGATTGGTTAAAGGCATACAGTACATAATTTGGCAATGCCAACTGATGTACAAACAAACATTATTCTAATTTATTGGTAGACCGTGAGCATACACATTATGTGTGTATTTCCGTACAGCTCATGTAACCATCTGGTTTCAACTATAACTTGAAAAACTTCTATTTGGCAAACGACTCCAAAATAAGAATCTATAAAAGATTTAGAACCTACTGTATTTTTTCATTCAGTGTATGAGATAAACAATAAGGGCTCAGAAACAAAAAGAAAAGCAATGTTTATTGTTGAGTTGGGCAGCAAGCACTTTAACAGATTGCAAAACCCAACCATGCATGCCTAAACCAAATAATGTATATTTTATTGTCTCAACCTGAGATATCCAGCCTATCCAGTTTACCCTGACCATATCCCAACAGCAACCCCTGTACAACCATGAATGGTAAAGCAGAAAAATAACATTTACTAGGGATTTATTGGGCTGTATTTGGTGGTATTGAAGAAATGTTGAAATTACTATTTATAAAAGGTAATTATGAAAAATGCTGCGATCATAAACTGAATCAAGAGGAGTTGCACACTAACTTTTGCTTCAATCAAAGCCTACTTTCATTTGTTTAATTTCTTTGATAAATCGCACAAAAAACTTAAAAAGGTGTTAGTCCTATTGCAGTGCTGTTTGAAAATATCACAGTAGTATTTGGAAGACTAAGTATGTACTAAAGCAAAGCTAGATTTTATAACAGTTACATAGAGTACAAAAATAAGTATGTTTAATGTCAAGTGTGGCTGTTGTAACATTGCAGCTTCATTGCATTTTTCCACCATTATTGCAAAGTGCAAGGTTTGGTTGTGTGGAGCCAACATTATATATTTACAAAGTGAGACCATGTTAATAAAACACAACTGAATTGCAGTGTTTACAGAAAAAGTCTGAAGTGGAATGTATTGCAATTTAAATTCACAATATTTAAATATTTTTGTCATTTCCCCACTCAGGTGCCGATTCATTTTGCATTGAACAATCCTTCTCTGTGTCTGTTTCTAGTTTAATTTCACACCTGACTGTCACACACATAAGTGTAGCAGTCTACTTCGTCTGCCACCTAATTTATCACAGACCCTTCGTTTCATTTCACGTACACAGCAAGATCTCTTCCCGTCAGTCCAATCTGATTCTACCATGACCTACTGTAACAACACCCATTACTGCAGTAGCTGAGAAAATGATGAGATGTGAAGATAGACCAGAGAATTGGTCCCTCTTCTCTTAGAAGTCTTCTTGAAATAATGTGGAGTCTTACGGTCTTATCTTCTGAAAATATCTACAGGGTTATGTCTTTAAACTTAGGTTCGATGAGATGTTGAGCTCAATGTGACTATGGATGCAGGAAACAAAGAAAAAGAAAACCACCAGCTACACTAAAATTATTCTTTAAATTGATACATACAGATATGCCTACTTTATTATGTATTGATACTTTTCTGGTATGTTTAAGTTGAATTATTCTGTTTCCACAGATTCATATTTTCCATAAAAGAGAATATAAGTTTTTAATGTCATTACAGAATATTTACCTTAGTGCACAGTTTTATTCATATGCATGCCAGCGCCTTTACTTGCACAGCTGAGTGCTGTTATTACATAACCGAAGACTTTTTGTACATAATTCCAATGCTGAATGCACTTTAACACTGCTCTATGGTCTTATACATTTGTGTCTGTGGCTAGTAAAACATGTTTTTTTTCAGGTCACCAAATGAGAAATACGGGCACACAGCAAATTGAATTCGCATATCAGGGCGTAAATTATTCCACTTTATTTTGTGAGTCTGATGTTGATATTTAAAACTATTTAAACTTAAAATTTGTGGAGTCTTAAACTGAAGACAGGAGTTCATTGGGGTTTTTTATACAAGTTTCAGAGTAATAAAACTTCCTCCACCTCAAACTTGTTCATTTATGTAATTATTGACCTTGCTTTGTGCACTAGTGCACAGTCATGTTGGCACAGGAAGGGGCCACCAGGGCCACCTCCAAACAGAGGCATGAGCATGAAATTGTTCAAAATGTTCGGTTTGCTGAAGCATTATGAGTTCCTTTCACTCGAACTAAGAGGCGGAGTCCAACTCCTGAAAAACGAGCCTGCACCATAATCCCATCTGAACTAAACTTTGTTCTTGATAGAATGCTGTCAAAAAGGTGCTTTTACCTGGCAATTGCCAAACCAAGATTACTCCACTGGATTACCAGACAGAAAGGCATAATTCGTCACTCCAGAGGACAGGTCCCTACGGCTCTAGTATCCAGTGCCAGCATGTTTTACACCACTGCATCGTCTTTTGCATTGCATCTGGTGATGTAAGGCATGAGCAAGTTACTCAGCCTTGGAGCACCATTCCATAAAGCTACTGTATCGTGTTACTGATTTGGATCTAATCTGAATTCCACATGAGGCTCGGATGTCTGTAGCTATTGATTCTGCACAAAGTTGGGGATCTCTTCGCCCTATACTGTACGCCTCAACAGCCAAGGCTCTTCTCTGGCATTCTCCTCGGGCTACCACTTTTTGTTGACTGAGGTGCCCTCATTCCTAATTGCTTTCAGTTTGTGGTAATCCTAAAAAAACATTTCAGTGTGGAAAACTTAGTTGTAATAAAATTTCACCACTGGACTTATTGCACAGCTGGCATCTTGTCACAGCATCACAATGGAAATCATTGAATTCCTGAAAGCAATACATTGTTTTTCTCAAATGTTACTAGAAGCAGTTTGCAAGGCTAGGAACTGGATTTCTATTCACCTGTGGTCATTTAAGTAGTTGAAACATCTGAATTCAATGATCTGGATTGATGAGCAAATACATTTGGTGATATAATGTATATATTGTATACAGCTACAGTCTTGCTTCAAGTAGTGCAATTTGTTTTCATGCTATGCTAACAGTAGCATATTTACTCTGTTTTGCTCTGGCCATGATAATTTGGCTCATAGTTAGACAAAACTAACTGAAAAGGTTTTTATCCTGCTTCATAAACTAAACAATTTCTTGTGATAAATGTGTAGGCCGAACTAAGCACAGCTCCCTGTCACAGAGAAGAGCTGTCTATATACCTGTCCAGCTGGCAAAACAGCTCACATGTCAAAGACAGACTGATCTTCAACCTTTTTCTCCCTGAAGAAGAATCAGAAAAATGGCCCTGAGTTTAGGAAGGTTCGCATCCTTCTTCCAGGACTAAGGAAGGAAACTTAAACATGGAGAAAACCACTCTGCTCATGTGGAAACTGGCAGCTATCCTGGGGGAGAAATAGTCGGTCAAGTGAGAGCCTGTATGCGGGACAAGCTCTACAAGGTCTCGGTGAGTATTTCAAGTGCCAGCTAATGTTAGCTATATGATGTCATATATGTGACTTCTGATTTGTAGTCATTTTAATTCTGAATCATTGCAAGCAAATAAATCAGAAATCATGTGACAAACAGTCAAAATGGACATCATTAAATATAATTTAAATTGAGGTACTGCATATGTGTGATTCAGGGCGTAAGGCAAAGTGGACCAGAAAATAACTTTTATTGCACCATTGACTTTCATTCATTATTCTTTCTTTCAGGGGACCAATGGGCCGACCAGAAGGAGAGGAGACGTAGGCTTCCCATGATTGTGTTGGTGATACGATTGACATAATAACAACACCTGGAGCTGAGGAACTCTGGATTCAATCATTACAAAATCCCTTGACCCTGGGACCTTGGGACATGAAGGCAAAATAAAGGGTTGAATTGACACATGATCCATAATTCAAACCTCAAGCAGCTATATCTACATTCTTACACACATCTTAACACAACTATCTTACAAAGCACTCGAAGGGATTTCAAAGCCTGTGCATGTCTTAAAGCAAGATTTGAATGTCTGGTGGAGAGTTACAGACTTTTTAAAGGTCTATGAACATATACCGCAGCTCCGTGAGTCTGAAACTTGTGAAATATTGCTTGTAAAAAATATATGATCAAATTCTTCTCCTCTATGGTTTGAGTTCAACTGAAAGAAGCCTGTGCTGTCAGTGATGCGTAAGATAACTGCTTACATTATTGCTGATGTTAGCTGTTTGACCTTTGTATACTGTATTCTCATGTAAAATCATGACACTTCCTGTACAAAGCAAGTCTGCATCATATACTTAGTTTCGCTGTACAATTTCTCTTTGAATATTTGTGTCACAGCAAAGACAAAAACTATCTAATAATTGAATCTTTGCAAAAGACTCCTGCAATACATTTAGTGTGATTTCCATACTTCTTAAGGGTTTTTAAGGCTTTCAAGCTCATTTCCATCTGGACATGGACTCAGTCAATACCAATTTAGGTTTTATCAATAATTCATCTTGGGTGATGATTGCTTCTCATTCAGGCTTTCCATGTGATATGGAATTGTGAACACTTGGCGTACCACTTTTAGGACATTTTGTGTGTCATTTACTGCCATTCAATCCATTCAGATCTCCATAGTGGGAAAATGTCAAGGTTTTGCCGTGTACAAGACAACCACTGTAATTATGGGAAAGTATGGGAATAGAAGGTTTAGCTATTCATTATCAGGTTTGGGCTTGATTTATTATTATATTGGGTATACCGAAGCATAAAAAATTCAAAACTGCTATCTTTTCACATGATACCATTTGTATGGTTTAATGTCATTTCATTGAGACAATAGAGAAAATACTGAAATGACTGGATTCTCTGGTTTGATAGGGAACAGAGTAATTCAGAACTGTCCCTCTCCATCCGTTACTGTGCACTGCTGGTCTGCTGGCTGAAAGAAGGCTGATTTCCCTAATTTACAAGACAATACATTTTTCTGATTGCAAAACACATGGCTGGTCATTGTGTGAAAACTAAAAGCTAAACTCGGGGTCATACAATAAGAATCTCAGACTTATCTATGCTTATTTAACAGGATTCAAGCAATTCTTCATAGATATAAATAAAAATAATCATCAAAATTTTTGTTTTATCTAATAAATTATCAAACACTTGGCAAGGTTACTAAATAAAATGTATCAGCAACTTGAAAGATCTAGCAGGACGCAATCAACAATCAACTTGTATCAGTTTTATGTAAGGGTAATCTTTTCTGTTGTGTAATAAATGTCAGAAAAAATAATATTTATGAAGAAAGAGAATCAGGGAGATAATGCATCAAAACGTTGGCAATACAGAATCTTTAGTGGCAAAATTGATCTAAATTCACAGGGGATTAGGGACCGAAGCCGCCCAGAAATAGCTAAAACCCTTAAATATTTGAGACCCTCTCTAAAAAAATAACCCTCTGAAAAAATAAGAAACTACGATTAAAAGGAAGAGAATGGTGAACAAGCCCCAATATTCTAAGAAATTATAGGTTTTCGTTTAAATCATTAATACCGATATTAAGTTTCGATGGAGTTTTTGGTTGTCAGTGTGGTTTCATTCAGACAGAGGGACTGTGTTTTTTGTTGGAACATGTCATGCTTTTTGCATTTAGACCTCACAGGGAAGCATTTTTCTTAGTTTCTCTGTTGTGGCCAAATAAATAAATGTAATATTTTCTATGAAACGACATGAAAGAGTATCTTAGTGTTTTTCCAGAAACAAACTGTTAGGATAATATGTTAAATGCTAGGTATCTAAAACAGTGTTGTTTCTACTATTCTATTCAGGGTAGATTTATGAGAAAACACATTTTTTAATATGAAAGAAACTGAGATTAACAAAAAGATAAAACAAAATTGCACATTTGCTAAAGGTTGGGATTGGGTTCTGTCAACCTTTAATTTCAAATTTAATTGTTTCTTCCTTCCACTTTCTGCATTTGAACCAAGAATGAATGTATGCACGTTTTTGTTTTACAATCCTCACACCATACAGCAATAACAGTTAATTATAAACCAATAATAAACAAAACCCTCAGAGGTAATAGAAGAAGGGGTGATGACTTTGCTGAGGTTTCCTGATCATCGCTCTGGAGTGTAGCCAGTGTGACAACGGGGAACCTCTTCATCATTTAGAAAATTACTTTAAATCTCATTGCGATCCAGAGGAAGGGAAGTGTTGGCCGAAAGGCCGGAAACAATGTTATCTGAAATTGAGCCCTGGTTTGGTGCATGAAAGTTCCCACCATCATCAGGTAGAGATGGGATTGACTCACTGAGATAAATGAGGCTGTGTAATTATGTGCCTTTATCAGGTCCAGGCAGACCTGATGTTGGAAGAAGTCATTGGGCTTGTGTCCTTGTCATATTTCCGAGAATGGCAGGTTGGCCAGGAGGCGCCTTGGTGGCCCTCTGGCATTGTGGCAGGAGAGGTGTCTTTTTAGGGTAGTTATGCTTTTTATAGAGCATTAAATCACTGATGCATGCTAGATGAGGCAGTTTAATGACACTGGAGGTTACACTGGTCTCCTTCACACTACTAAACCACACAAGAGCTACTTCTTATGGCATCTTGTACTATATATGTTTTTCCTGCATGCAGGGAATACACTTAATTTCTAGGCATGATGTACTGCTGTTTTCAAGCTGCACGCAATCCCATGTATACAGATAAACATGAGCATCACACGGTTGTACTTCTGTGCCTCAACGCAGCTTTAGTCTGACAAAAGTGGCATTTCAGCTGAATAAACCCTTTACCACGGGACTCATGTTCATGGTTACTGACACACAGGAAGTTCCCATCATGTAGCATGCATTTAATATGAACAGACAGCAACACACTTAAGAGTTTGGAGGAGTATTTAGGCCACTGAGCCGCTCCAGTTGTCAGCATTGCAGAATCACCTCATGCACCTTCTAAAGTACACTTAGCTGAAAACTGACATTTACTCTCAAACTACTGTGGGTTGTATTAACAGGAACAATTGTGTCACTAAAATGACCTGCAGACGCACAATAATGAAATATAAATTAAATGAGAAACGATGTGGAATAGCCAGGTTTGGCTTGTTTCTTTAGTAAATTTGTCAGATTAGATCTGTAAAAAGCACAACACAACTGTGGGTTGCTGGGTTCTTGTTTATTTTTACTTCCCTTGAATTACATCATGCATACAGAAAATTGTCCAGTAACTGTGATCAGACAGTTTTCAGTAAAGTTGACCCAGTCGCTAACTGGCCAGCTAAAAACGGATCATAACTTAATAAATGTAAGTTCATAATTCCATCTCTACTTTATTGTGTTCTTGATCTCAAAGCATCTGTGACGTGAAGGTCGTAATCTTTTCCTGCCCATTAGGGTTTGCAAGGATTCTTTATGGATGTCCAAAATCTCTTTTTCTCTTATTATGCAAATCTTTGTATTGCTGACCTCTATTAGGCTTTATTGAAAACTGAATATCTTTTAAAATTAGTTTGGATCTGAGCATGTCCCGAAAACGAGGTCCAAGTGGCTAACATGTTCCCAGAGACATGTTGAGCCCTTAAGTGCTAACAGGTCACTCCAACACTCTTCTGTCTAAACGTTATTACCGCTGGAAGAAGGCTTCGGCTTAATAAGAGCTAGGTATTTTCAATGTTAATACAGTGTTTAAGATTCAGTTCGATTTAGATTATTTATATAGTACTAAATCACATTAAATATCACCTTAAACCACTTACAGAAACAAAATGAAGTCAGAAAAAGAAGCAAATAAAAAAGTATTCTATTTTACATACATACAGTATGTGGCATTGTTCTAAGTCTTAAAAAATAATGACTTATTAAAAACATATTTTATGATAGGCTTGAAAGATTAAGACATCTTTTTTCAGGCAAAACAAGACAAAACTTTTAATGTAGATTTACATTCTCCCTGGATTGTTAGCCAATGCCCCAAAATACAGAATACAACAATGTAAGTACACAAAACAGAGGTTTTAAAGGTACTATGGTTGGAAACAGGCATATCATGACATCATTTGTACCTTAGATTTCAAAACTTTTGTACTATTTGCACATATTATGATAGCACTATTAGATTTATAATTCAATATGACTAAGTTTTGATGTTCAAGTATGTAAATAAATTACAGTGTTATGGAAAAAATACACAGTCAGGATGTGTTTGACTGCCTTTACCAACATGTGGCTGAAAATTGAAAAAATAAATCATGGGAACAAAACAGATATCGAGTCCATTTTCAGTTTTCATCAAATCCTCCAAACCACATGGGTTTTACCTTTTGCAAAGAAGTACTTCTCAAATTGCCAATAGATTTTGAAAAACAAAACCATTCTCCCAGATAGATAAGCTGTGTAATAACCCCAGTTTATTCCCGAGAATCAGCTGAGTGCTTAGACACCATTGAGTTCAGCGAAAGCATGATTAGACAATGAGAAGCTTGTCTTTTCATAACTCGTTTTAGGGTCTTTTTCCATCCCAGCTCGTCTTTGAGATAATGTCCTATTTAATTAGAAATTGGAGATATCACATTGTTTTTTAATGAGAGAAACCCTTTAGCACAGTATATGAGGCATCTGAGAATTATGCACAATGAAGATAAAGGCATCCAAGGACTTAAGGGAATCGCACAAGGTTTTTTTCACTCAAGTGCTCTTTATTTCCAATTCTCCATTCTCTCTATTCTCAAAATGCTTTAATCAAATATTCTTTAACATGGACAGGGGGCCCACTTTAAGTGCAATTTCCTGTCAAAGATGCCTGAAAACCCAATTCAACCATTCCCTACCTATTATAACATCTTTCCAGTATCTTCCTATGTCTGACACAAACACTCACACACAGCAATGTTGTATTTTGTACTTATCCCCCCTTTTTGCTCTGTATTTTCTTTGTGCCCATCTGTAGGGTAGCGATGGATTCAAAATGTATTTGCTTGGGGAGAACAAGCACTGAGCCATGAAACCCGCTTCCTGTAGATTTTCAGCAGGTTACTAATTCCTCCATCTCCTCCGTTGCACACTGAGTGACTTTGACCTTTTACTCTGTCAGCGTCATGAGGTGTAGAAATTTCAAAATACACACTTCTATAAAACAAAAGGCTTCTTCGTAAAAAGAGAAAAAAAGTGTGTGTGCTCTGTCCTAGTACCCTCTAAAACCATTCCCTGTGAGCTCAGCTATTTAGGAATCCAATGCCCATGTGTTTCAGAGACCAATTTTTGACTTGTTGGCTAGCACAGTGCACTGCATGATAAATCAGTAGAGGAAATGGTGATTTATATATTTTTTATAAAGCAGTACGAGTTGAAAAGAAAAATATACAATAACATATTTTAGTGTTTGGAAAGACACTCAAAAGAAACAACCCCCCCCCCCAAAAAATGAATAAGGAAAATATCAAACACTGTAAAAAGGGTGCACCGGAAAAATCTGTGAGGCTACCATGTACTTTTCTAATTTTCTCTCATTCTCTGAATTTCATCTGGAGTGTTGAATGTATTCTTTAATGATAATTATAGCTGGCAATACAGTGGCCCTAACTGCCATCATCAGTGTGCTAAAACAGTAAGCCAGTATTTAAATCTTTCTTTTCATCATATTTCAGTATAACCAGTTGTAATAGCAGACATTATAGAGACAAAGCCTTTTCATCAGATGCACGTATAAATTAGCAAATGTGAGCAAAACCCCAAGGAGAATTTCTGAGGTTTTATAGACTCTTCCTTTCTGCCCTAAATGTGAAGGTAAGTGTTGGGGGCAAATGATGCTGGTGGTGACAGCCTGAAAGAATAAAAGTGTTTAATCCAAAAGTGCTAACAGAGCTCCCTTTAGTGAGATATTGACGCTGTTGTCATAATGCAAGACTTCTGTCATCGATGTCTGAATGCTGACTGCTGACTGCTAATAGGAAGTGAGCTATTATCAGTGTATGTGCCCCGCAGGCTCTAAAATGTCAATGACAGCATTGTGACTTGAATAAGAAATGTCCTGCAAGGAGCATGGTTTGAGCCATTAAACTGTGATCACTTGTGGTTGCAGGCAGCGAATGGATAATGCAGGGCAGCAGCTCCTGACAAGGTGCTGACGGATGCCTAGCTTTGCACCACAACACATCCCTGTGATTTGTCACCTCACTGACTTCCCTCTGTCCCTGCTCAATCGGGAAAAGACATATGACTGATGCATGTCTCGAAAAGAGTAATAACCAGTTATTCTAGACAGTTATTAGAAACAAGTTGTGATCCGGGACTGGAATACCTTTTTTAGTCTATTCTGAAATGTCTTTATAAGTGTAGGTGACTTCACATGTGGTTCAATTTCTTTTTTTTTTCTACAATTACTTAATTCACGTTTAATACAGTAACTTAAATATATATACACAGAATAAATGTATTTAGCAGATTTATGTCTGTCTTGTCATGAGACCTGCTCAGATACTCTCTTTTTAGAGGAGTCAACAATTTTTTAAAGTTCTGTCTGTACAGAATTATTAAGTCATTACTAAACAATGAGCAACCAGGCCAATTTTAGCCTAGCACTTAAACAAACTGCTCCGCATGCTCATTTTGTCAACAGGAGCAAGAGTGAGTTTATTAAAGACTGTACCTGTACTGTATATTGTGTCAGATACAGTATATCATTAGAAACAAATGCGATATTTATGGGATGTATTGTCAGAATATTAAAGAGATAACCCATGTAGGGCTGGACTTAGCCTTTAGAAACAGGGTGAGGAGCTCCGTTCTCCGGGGGAGGCTCAAGGTAGAGCTGCTCCATCTCCGCATCCAAAGGAGTCAGTTAAGCTGGTTCGGGCAAATTCTGGATGCCTCCGTTTTGTCTTTCCAGAATGTCCCACCAGGAAGGGACCCGCAGGGAGAACCTAGAACTTGCTAGAGGGACTATATTTGGCCTCAGAACGCCTTTAGATACCCCTAGAATGAGTTGGAGGATGCTGCTGCTGAGAAGGAGTTTTGTCAAATGTTCGTCGAAACTGTCCTATATTCTGTCCTATGAATGAAATTTAGAATGTTCATGCAAACAGTCAAAATCTGGATTTATCAAATATGCGGTTCCCACACGTACGCATGTTCTTCCGCAATCAAATGTTTATAAATCCAACACGTGCGTACCTAGGTGCTCATGCCCGTTCACAGTCATTAGCATACAGAAAGGCCCTCAATTTAGCATTATTGGTCATACCGCATCCTCTGATACATGCATTAAATCCTTGTGTTCTTCCCAAAAATAATGGCCAAGGGACCAAGAAAAGGAATATCAGTGACACCGAGATTGAAGTGAAACATTAGTGGGGGGGGGGGAGAGTCATGATGAACAGACCATTTGAGAATTGTCCTAGTTAACACAAATTAATTTTAACAGAGAAAGTTTTTGCCCTCTGTTACCAGCGGTTCCTCTACTTCATGCCCCCCACTGTTTAGAGTAAAAACAGCAATAACGCATAAAGCATGCTTTTTAGAAGTAAAAATAATAGCTTCTGCTTTTCCATCATTTAAAAGTACAAATTTAGAAGGCAGCCAGTTTTAACTTCTGAAAGACAGTCCAAAACAGAACAGGTCGGATCATGAGGACTTATGGAGAGGTAGATTTAGCAGTCATCAGCGTAGATATGGTAATTACTGTTGTGTTGCCTCAGATCATATCCCAATGGGAGTATGAATGGTAGAGAAGGGGTCCAGGGACCAATGAAGAGGAGCAATTATTTAAATGGACACTGAAGCTTCTGTCAGCCAGGTATAAACTAAACCAATCAAGTGCTACACCATTAAGACCAACCCAGGAGTGCAGATGCTCAATCAGGATGGTATGATCGACAGTATCAAATGCTGCTGAGAAGTCAAGAAGTAGAAGGGGAAAATGAGAGCCTAGATTGGTAGCAGTTAGAAAGTCATTAAGTACACGAATGTGAGCGGATTCTGTACTATACCAAGGTCTGAAACCAGACTGGAAATTGTCTAATAAACCATGTTCATCCAGGTACTGCATTAATTGGTCATACACAGCTTTCTCCATGACTTTTGAAAAATAAAATTTTATTTGGAAATCAAACAAAAATTTAAAGGGGTTGTTGCTTTATAAGCCTGGTTTCTTCAACAGTGGCTGGACGACCGCATTTTTGAAAACAGATGGAACAACAGCAGATAAAAGATTAGTATTAATGTGCTTGTGAATAACTGGACCAATATCCAGGAAAACCTCAACTAACAATTTAGGAGGAATGGGGTCTTGAAGGGAACCTAAGGGTTTCACACCACTACCTTCAATAAAGAAGAGAGAGAACCTGTGTTGGGAGACTCCAAAGATCTTAATACACTAAGTAAGTAATCGTGGACCTAATGTTCCGAAGTTTCTGTAGAAAGAAATTCTGGAACTGAACACAGAGATCCAAGGAAAGTTGAGAAGGAAATAACGACTAATTTCTGGAGAACACAGTAATAACAGTGCTGTAAAGGGCACATTGGTCCCGGTGATGAAAAGAAATGATGTCAGAGTAAAATGTATCCCTAGCTGCTCTAACAGCTTTCTGATATAAGATCAATAAGTCTTTTAGCATCTGTTTTGAGATATGGAGCTTGTCTCTCTTCCATTTTCGGAAATTTTTCCAACACGTGTAAGTGCACGGGTATCTGAATTTAACCAAGGATCAAAGACAATTTTTTTACGCCTGACTTTTAGTTGAGCCAGTGAATTAAGAATGGTTGAACTTGCGGTCTAGAAAGAGTTCCCTGCTTCATCCGCATCAGAGTCAGTAATCTGGCAGAGAAGGGGAAAGCATGATCTCTGCTAGACCCCGCAGAAATAGGTTAACTGTCTAGGACAAAATAAAGCGGGAAACATGACCAATTTAGTTCCCCTTTAGTACAGAATCTGTTCAGGGCTGTACAGACAACTAGAAAATGATCAGAAAGACAGACAGAATCAACAATCAGAATGGAAATGTTCAGACCAAATGAAAGAACAAGATTCAGAATAGGAGAACGCTCATAAATTGGCACTTTAACTATTTGATGAAGCCCGAAAGAGTCCAACACATCCATAAAATCCTTCACCAGGGTTTTTTCCGGACAACAAATATCGCTATTTTGGAGGATGACAACACAGTGCACAAATAATCGGAGGAGTAAAACCTAACTTAAATACTGACCGTTCAGAAATGGCTAAAGTAATATTACAAGAGAGTATTTTACATTGAAGGATCGATTTAAAAATAGTCAACAATCCTCCTCCGTGGCCAGACAGTCTGGGAGCGTTAGCATAACATCCAGAGGGAATACATTCTGGGAAAATTGTAGACTTACCAGGGGATATCCAGGATTCAGAGATGCAGAAGAAATCCAAATCATTGTCCTTGAAGTAATCCTTCTGAATGATGGTTTTATTTCTAATGGATCGAGCGTTGAGGAGGGAAAACCTGAGAGGGGCCGCAGGTGACGGACAATGTAGAAGTCCAGGACAGCCTGAAGGAATTGAGTCAGGGAAGCAAAGATTAGCCTAGTTTACCCCACGGAGATGTGACCTGATGACATGGCAGGGCCGGTGCCCACAAACGATCCGAATTTTGTCCTGATGAAAAGCAGACTCCCGTGCTGATCACCTGACCCGCACACTGTTGATAGGTTCCAAGGGGAAAAACAGACATTGACTGCTGACTGAAAGCCCTCGAAAGGAACAATGGTGGAGCTCCGTTTTACCAGGTGCCTGCCACATCTGCCTCTGCAACAGTGCCGTCTTCGAAGCCATGTGGAGTTCTGAGCAGGAAACCCGGAATCTCCACAAACAGTGGATGTAAGGATCTACTGAAATTAAGGCTGCAGTTTTGCAGAAGACCAAGTTTCTGGCAAAAATCTAAAAGAGTGAGTCTGTCATATGAGAATATAGGTGTTGTCTCAGCCAAAAACGGGCTCAAAACCAGAAAAAAATGAGACACCTAACAGGAGTGGTACACGGTCACCGGTGAGCACTGGCACCATCATTCCCAAGATAAATGCATAAATACGAGGTCCTGTTGCGATAATAATGTTTTAATTCTAGAAATGTTCTTCAGATGATAGAAGGGTGACCTTGTTATTGTTAAAAAAACAATGCTGCCTGGGATAAAGTGACAGAGGTTTCTGTTGGAAATAAAGCAAAACATGGTTTGATATCAAACTGAATACAATAAAATGTCCTTCAGCACACAGCTGGGCCAGATTTCTACCGGGGGTGCACAGTTTACCACATTTAAAACACGTGTGGCCAGATTTTATTGGAGACACTGCTTTGGCTGGCATCAGTACACATGGAACCAGCAACAACCTGCTACACCGATAAGCAGGACTACCCAGTTTCCACAGTACAGTTTGGAAACATTTTATTTATAAGTGTAACAACATTCTTTTAAACTGAAGCGCTTGAAAGCACACGGAGAGCGCAGACCTCTGCGAAGCACCTCACCCCCCCCACCCAGATTGCACTTCACAGGATCACTTGACCATGCATTTTCATCCCCAAAATGTAATTTATACCTTGGCAAATGTCTAACATTTCCTGACAGTTTAATCAAAATTTGTCTTTAACTTTTTGAGTTATTTTGCTAAAAGACAGACAGACTCCAACATGAGCTCCTTGGCCGAGGTGAACTGATGAGATACATATTCTGTCAAAGTAGAACTGTTTCAGTGTTGCAGTTCCTCCTTCTAACACTAGATGCAGTGTGTACGTGTGGTCAGAGCTGTTCTTGTATTTAGGAACATTTCCACACACAAGTACAACATTGTAAATACCACACTATGCATAAAATTGTTTCTACGCACGAAGTACCCACATATCTGTTTGTAGGTATGATTCATAAATGAGGACCCTGATGTTGGATACCAAAAAACAATGGATGGATGGGTTTACCCATGTTAGAGCACCATATTCAGGTTTACCTGCAGAAACTCCAGTTTATATCAAACGGAATAATTGATATGGGATTAAAATGATTAACTTTAATGTCGTGTCTGATTAGGACTTTGTATCAGAAAATACCTAACTGGTATCATGGATTTAACAATCTTGACGGGGGACATTCCTAATATAAACTGAGAAGAAAAATTAATCATAATCAGAAACATAAAACAAATTGTTAAATTTTAAATCTTAAGGAATCTTAAATCTTAATCTTATTATAATCTTAAGGACTTGTGTTTGGCTTTATTTTAGGATATGTCAGTCTTTGCTTTTAATATTTAGTTTTTCGAATCCTTGTGGTTTATTGCTATACTGTAGTATTTCATGTTCAATTTTTTCTGAGTTGCAGTCTTTGGATACATTTTAAAGATCTTAGTTCCTGATTTCCTGTTTCTTTGTTAGCTCTTGGTTCTCAATTTGTAGTATTTAAGTTTCTGTGTATTCCAAAGTGCTAATGCTTATTTCTCTTAGTTTCTATGTTCTCAAATTGACCCAGTAGCTTCCTTCATTGTCTCTGCTCCCTCCACTCCCCAGCTGTCTCCCATCTGCTTGTTAACTCACCTGTCTGGCTCCAGTAATTAAGCTGCCCATTATAAATACTCCTTGGTCTTTCTCATTCATTGTCATATCATAATGTTGTTCTTACCAACCTGGGTTCCCATGCACTCCTCATATGAGTTACACTTTTTGATCCCCCTGGACTTTAGTTTTTTGAACAATCTTTTAAGAAAAATAGTTTATTTTTATTTGCACCCAGCATTTAGGTCCATGTCTTCACCATTTCCTGACATGCTAAGAATGTAGTACATGTCCTTGGATTATAAAGGAACCCCCCCCCCCCCCAACTTTATTATTGGAACTGAATTTAATTTATACTAAGAATGTTGAAATTCAGACCAAAAACAGAATATTTGTCATGAAAACGGTCAAAGCTTCTTTATTTTTTTAGGCCTTGGTATTGAACTTTTCAGCAAATGTTCTTTTGATATTTTTCTTGATTTAAGGTTTGATTATTTCAAATTTGTTATTTAAAACGTTCTGTCTTCAGTTCTTAACGACATATCCAGCTTTTAAACAATCTTTAAAGCTTTTTCAAATGATCTCAGTATTTCAATATCAAATATATATCTGACCTTTCCATAAAATGCACGTTATCTTAAGCTTTAATCACACCTTCCAACTGACTTAACAGTTTAACTCTTGAAGGAAGAAGAGGGTTTTAAGGGTGTTATTTATTGAAATAAATAGAAAATCAAACCGCTAGTCTACATTAATAATATTTATTCCAAAGGAGGAAAAAGAAATGGGTCTGGATACCTTTTTACCGCTTTGACATTTTGACAGGAACAAGTTAAAAGATGACATTTGTGTTTGGAAAGCAAAAAGGCATACCACTCACGCATTGATTTGTTGAAAAATGTGAATGGTGTGAGACATAAAAAAGAAGTTATTGATCCTTGCTGAAATCATGCTGATTAAAGTCTGAGTAGAGAGCAGGGCAGATAATGGTTCAGCCAATGAATGCATCCTGATAAGGTCAGGATGAGGTGGAACTACATGAGTGCAACCACTCCTTTATTTGAATTTGCTTGAAAGCCCTTCATTCACTTTTCTGTGACATAAATGAAAATCCCTTTGTTTTCAAGTTCTTTAATCCAGGTTTTGCTGCTGGGAAGCGAAATGAGGGACAGGGAGCTTCATTGTAGAGATCAAGGCCATTCTTACGCATTGAGCTGTCAACTTTAAATATAAAGGACCTAGGAGTTTTCCATCCTTGTTTAAATAAATACCTTCAACCACATGCAACGAATTTAACATGAAAAGCTTGAAAACTGATGAAAAAATAAGTGTGAAGAGCTGAAAAAACAAGAAACAATAGCGAGCAGGTGTTAACATTTGAAGTCTCTTCAGGACACACACAACTAATTGGATCCATTTGTTCAAACATCACATAATCTGATCTAAAGCATTAAGCAAAGCTGTTATTAAAAAGCTAAATGGAGAAAAATACATTAAAATCACTGTATTCTGGTCCACCAGGCAAGAAAGCAAAGACTGATTGAAGGATGTCTGAGCTTTTCGAATAAACATGTGGCGTTTTTATCCTTGTGCTAATCTGCAAGGATCAAAGCTTGTTACTGAGATTATTGCTAATCAGCACAAAGGAACTACTGGATCCCGAAGACAATGATATTACCCAGTGGTGTGTGTTCAAGCCCCTGAGTGATCAATAAGGTTGTAAGCGTGCATTTAAATCAGAGTGCCCTCCGCTCCTGGGTAAACATCCATGTGAATGGGGAGAGACAGCTTAGTGTTTTCTCAGTCAAGCCCAAGATTTTAAACAATAATGACTTTTTAATGTGGACCTGTGATTACATTGTCACGGTGAAATACGGGTCTTCTTGACTGCATTGGAAATGAGGGCCTAAATGTGAAATACAACACCAGCATAGATTACAGCAGCGCACCAGGTAAGGCAATCTTCATAAATTCAAATCTAATCTTAACAGAGCAGAGTGAGTGGAGAGAGAGTTATCAGACTGGAGGTGGAGACGGACCCACTCAGAGGCTAGTTAGTTAGGTCAAAACAACTAAAACAAAGAGGGAAATTGAGAGGACAAGTCTTTCATTATTAATTAAGGATGTAAAGAGATCTTACGCCAAAAGATCTCATAGTTTTGTCAAAGTGAAGTCTTAAGAAACACAATCCGAAAGCTGTCAGCGTGTGACTTTGTCTAGTGAAGTAAGGGTCAGCTAGTATTATAATTTATGGGTATGTGTGGTTTAAGCATCAATGTTTGAGACTGATTTCAAGGAAGAAAGTAGATAGTTTTTGAGTTGTCCTCATATTAGGTGGGTTGGTAACAATTTCAAAAGGCTTATAAATCAACATAAGTGTAGCCTCAGAAACTCTTTAATCCAATAAAATTAATTTCAATGTGAAGGCCTAACTGTTAAACATGTAGTTTTTTTCTCAACAAAGGGACATTGCAGTGTTAGGAAAATGCATATCCGGTCCAAATCAAAAGGGATTGCTGTGGCTTTGTTCATGCGGACGCTTTGTTTTCCTCTAGATTTATTATCATTGTGTTTTGTTGGCAGGAGATTCTGTGATTACCGCTTACACACTGATTTATACCTTATTTTTAATTATCTGAGGGGGTCTTCAGCTTTCCCCTGCCAATACATCCCATCTTTTGAGACTGTGTGGGGGACAGAAGCCCCTCTAGTTTTCACCCATCATATTCTCTTCCTGTCTGCAGAACAAGGCTCACAGGTGGATCCCTAGCATGCTGCCAACGTCCAATTCACCCCCAGAGCAAAGCAGAGAGATGTTTTAGACATTCATAACAGGTATGGAATCTGCAAGGAGGCTTTAGGGAAATATAAAGATGGTGTCCTCTGGATATCCAACTCTTGAATGATGCCTTCTAACCACCTTTAAATTATATACTATAGTTCGAAGACCCAAGTTAAAGAACCTCTTTTTCTCCTATGAAATTACTTGCTTTAAAATTACATTAGGCAGGTCAGATATGAGCAAAGAACTATTGATCTCTCTGAAGTCATTAGCAGTCAGTTTTAATACATGAACTGTATGATGTGCTAAATCAATTAATGCCTTTACAATCCTTTTAATTCTAAAAGATAATAGGATACAAATGCAAAATCTGCCGGGTTCTTCACCATTAGCAGCAATCTCAGGATAAACTTTTATGCGTTAAATAAAAATATAAATGTATATAAAATAAAAACTAAAATACATCTATAGACTATTACAAAAAAATCTGTCTTAACGTCCCCACTGGGTAAATCTAGATTCTTTATGTAATATAATTTCTGGAATTGTTTTATGTTAAACATTTTTATTTATCATTAAATTGTAGAAATCAGTTTTGACTTTGACTTTAAAGGGGTTGTTTTTGTCAAAAAAGGTATATTTTGTTGATCATGACTGATTTATTAAAGCAATAAAAGGGTTACGCATCCAAGGGGGTGAGCACCTTTTTTATAGGTACTGTACAATGCAGTTAAAACTGAATGCATAATCTATTTATTAGCAGTTTAGCATCTCATTAAATCAGTGGCACACACAGTGCTAGACAGCCGATATTTGTTATCATGTTTCTCTGTTGTTTGAATCCATCAAATGAAGAGAAATATATTGTTTTAAAGCCAAGCTGTTCTTGGTTTACCGACTGCCTTATCTGCCTAGCTGGCCTTTATTTGGTTGTTGGTTTTAACAGTTTTTAATTGGTCTCTATGCTTTTACGATTGTATTTTGTACTGTACTTTTCTGGTGTACAGCACTTTGGGCCTCCTTGACTGGGGGTGGAAGGTGCTTTATACAGTAAATGCATAAAATGAAAAAGTTGTTTATTTTACATAGTTAACAAAACTGCACACTGGAAAGCTGCTGGTGGAGGTTGTGAGGTTCCTGATTGGGTAAGCCGTGTTGCACCATTTCTTGTTGTCGCTGTTGCACTCTGAGCTGTTTGGTGTTCAGTCTCTCTTTAATTGATCTAGTTTTCCCTGTGCTGAGGCCTTTCTAAGTTATTGTAAAACACAAGCGCACTAAAACACATATTTTCTGTTCGTGTAGTTTATGTTTTGGGAATTCTTTGTGTGTCACATGGTTTTTCTTGGCATGGTAAGGTCTTGCTAGCTTAGTTAGCCTAGCTTCATTGCAGCTATGGCAACTCCTCTTCTCTCTCCTCTCTCTCTCATCTCTCATGCCACATACTGTCATTCCGCCAATGGTTGTCTGGGTGGTGTCCTGCAAACGATGTGGGCCACATTGACAACTGGCGAACATTTTGGAGAAAACCTGGTCTGATCCAGAGAGACGGCATCCGTCCCACTTTGGATGGAGCAGCTCTTCTTTCTAGGAATCTGGCCAAATTTATTAGTCCTCCAAAACACTGACAACCCACGGTCCAGACCAGAAAGTAGAGTCGTAGTTTACCCACCTCTCTGTAGCTTCTGTACTGTACTATTTCATTCTGATTTACTAATTAAACCCAGACCAATTAATAGCAACAGTTCTTTTGAATATCTAACCCTTAGTTTTCTTCATCCAAGTTGCAAAACATTAAGATCACTTTTACTTGTGGATTTGTATTGTCCTCCAGGCCCTTACTCCCAATTCCTAGATCAAATCTCACATTTTCTATCTGAATTAGTATTAAATCCTGATGAGGTCATTATACTGGGGGATTTCAATATTCATGTGGACACTGAAAGTGGTAGCCTAAATGCAGCCTTTAATTGTATCTTATAATCAATTGGCTTTAGACAAAAAGTTCAGGGACCCACCCACTCGGGTCAACACACTTTGAACCTTGTACTAACATACGGCATTGAGTGTGAGGAAATAACAGTCCTCCCACATAACCCGGTTCTGTCTGACCATTTTTTGATAACTTTCAAATATCAAACTGACCATCTTAAACCTGAAAGAAAATTTCATTATAATAGAGCTTTATCAGACAAGGCTGTAACAAGTTTTAAAGAATCTGTTCCATTCTTCCTTTCCTCAGTGTCTCATAGTAACACGGTGGAGGACAGCAGATCCATCTCTAACCCTTCAGAAATTGATAGTCTGGTTCATAATGTTACTTCCTCATTGTGTGTAATTAATAGAGGCAAATAACAACAATCCTAGGTTTCTTTTTAGTACAGTTGCTAAACTTACACAGAGTCATAGCTCTGTTGAGCCAAATATTCCCCCAGCTCTTAGTAGTGATGACTTTATAATATTCTTCATAAATAAAATAAATTCTACTAAAAGTTGAATCATTGGCATCCTCCCAAACATGACTACTTCTCTCTCTCAGTAAATGAGACAGCATTGGAGAGAACTCATTTGTGTTTGGACTGTTTTGATTCAGTCGACTTTTTGGAATAATCAAAAATATTAGCCTCATCTAAACCTTCAACTTACATGTTAGACCGAATCCCAACCAAATTATTTAGGGAAGTCTTCCCTTTGGTTCCTGGCCCCATTTTAGATATGATGAATCTATCCTTAGTAAATGGATATGTACCGCAGGAATTTTAGAGTTGCTGTAATTAAACGTTTACTTAAGAAACCTTCCCTCGATCAAGATGACTTAATTACAGACCTACATCTAACCTTCCTTTCTTATCTAAAATCCTTGAGAAAAGAGTTGTTAATCAGGTATGTGAGCATCTAAACAGTAACGACCTGTTTGAATAATTTTTGTCAGGTTTTAGAGCTCATCATAGCACTGAAACAGCACTGGTGAAGGTTACTAATGATATTCTCATGGCCTCAGATAATAGATTTGTGACTCTTCTTGTCTTGTTAGATCTCAGTGCTCCTTTTGACACAGTTGATCATAATATTTTCTTTAAAAGCCATGAACATGTTGCAGGGATCAAAGGAACAGCAATCTGCTGGTTTAAATCATGTTTATCTGACAGATTCCAGTTTGTTCATGTAAATGATAAATCTTCTTCACACTGAAGGGTTACTTGTGGAGTACCACATAGTTCTGTGCTTGGATCAATTCTTTTTACTATATACAGTGGGGTGAAACTGCTCCACTACAAGTTAAAAGTTTTAAATCTAAAGCTGCACCGCCGTGGAAAAATGAAAACCTCCGAAAAATGAAGAGAAATTGTAGGGCGGCAGAGAGAAAATGGAGGATAAGTAAAACCACAATAAACCATCAAATATACACAGATCTTCTCAAATTATACAACAATGCAGTAAGAAATTCAAGAAATTCATACTTCTCCAAAATCATCTCGGAACATAAAAATAATTCCAAAATCCTTTTTTCCACCATTGATAAACTTTTTAACCGTACTACTACTGCATTTCCTAAAACCCCCTCAAACACTCTTTGTGAGGCGTTCGCAGACCACTTCAGAGGGAAGGTAGACACCATCAGATGTAAGATTTTATCTTCTCAGAGTAACATGGTTTTAGACAAATCCAAGCGTGTGTCTTTACCAGAGGAAACGCTGGACAGTTTTGTCCTGGTAGAAGCTGGGACTCTTGATACAGTTTTCTCCTCAGTGAGGCCCACCACATGTGTTTTGGACCCGATTCCCACTTCCTTTTTTAAGCAATTTTATGGATCTTTTAGAGATGAGATTTTAACCATGATGAATTGCTCTCTTCAGACGGGGGTCTTTCCTGCCACCTTTAAAGGGGCGGTTGTGAGGCCCCTGTTGAAGAAGAGCAATTTAGATTTTAATGATTTTAACAATTTTAGATCGGTATCTAACTTTTTTTAAGCAAAATTTTAGAAAAAATTGTTTTAATTCAACTTAATGATTTTATTAATGAGCACAATGCCCTGGAGAAATTTCAGTCTGGTTCTAAGATGAACCACAGCACAGAGACGGCCCTTCTGAAGATTTTAAATGATTTTAGATTAAACTATGATGAACAGAGGGTGACAGTGTTGGTTCTACTGGATCTAAGCACTGCCTTTGATACAGTAGACCACACTATTCTTTTAACCCGTTTAAAACAGATTGGCCTCTCTGGTGCTGTTCACAAATGGTTCACATCCTATGTAACAGACAGGACTTTTATGGTAAGTTTAGATACCTGCTCCTCTAGGGTCCATAGCATTACATGTGGTGTGCCCCAGGGTTCGGATTTAGGCCCAGTGCTTTTTAACCTGTACATGCTCCCTCTTGGCAGCGTCATCAGAAGACATGGGGTCAACTTTCACAGTTATGCTGATGATACACAGTTATACATCTCCATGTCTCCCGATGACACACGGCCAATGGATGCACTTTTTAACTGCATTTTAGACATCAAATCCTAGATGGCAGAAAACTTTCTCCAGCTCAACCAGGTCAAAACTGAAGTTTTAGTCATCGGTCCTGAGGCTCAGAGAGAGAAACTTTTACCAAAACTACAATCACTGTCTTTTAATCCCTCTTTACAAGTAAAGAACCTGGGCGTGATCTTTGACTCTGAGCTGACTCTTGTTCCTCACATAAAAAAATATTACTAAAATAGGTTTTCATCAACTAAAGAACATCGCCAGAGTCCGCCCCATTCTCTCTTGGGGCAACACGGAGACACTGATGCATGCTTTTATCTCAAGTAGAATTGATTACTGTAATGCCCTGCTTTCTGGTCTTCCCAAAAAGAGTATATCAGGTTTACAACTACTACAAAGTTCAGCAGCACGTGTCCTGACTAAGACCAGGAGGCGGGAGCACATTACACCGGTCCTAAAATCATTGCATTGGCTCCCCGTACATTTCAGGATCGATTTTAAGGTTCTTTTAATGGTTTTTAAGGGTCTTAATGGTCTTGGGCCTTCTTATCTCTCTGAACTGCTTTTACCATATAAACCTTCGGTCTCTGCGTTCCTCTGGCAGCTGTCTCCTTGTCACCCCAAAATTCAGGACACACACGCATGGCGAGGCATCTTTCCAGTTTTATGGCCCTCTCCTCTGGAACATGTTGCCGGAGGTCCTCAGGGCCGTGGAGAACATTCAGGTTTTTAAGAGCAGACTCAAGACTCACCTTTTTAGCCTAGCTTTTAACTGATTATTATTTATTACTGTTTGTTTACTTGCTCTGCATGTTTTTATATGATTATATTTTTATCAGTGTTTTACTATTTAATCTTAGCACACTAATTTACTGTTTATTTTTTATTTATTTATTTTTACTTTAATTTATCTTATTCCCCATTCCAGTGTTTCCTCTATGGGAGCCCTCTGCCCCGGGAGCGGTGGTCGGCTGTGGCTGCCTGGGTGCTCTCCAGGTGGAGCTTGGGTGGAGGTGGGGGTCTTGGCCTTGCCTCCACTGGGTGCCCTGTGTCAGCTCCTCGGCTGCTGCTGTTGATCTACTGCTGCCGGGGCAGATGGCTCCTCTGATGGCGTTTCCTTGCATGGTTCATCTGCACTCGGCCCAATGTCCTTTTTTACTTTTGCTATTAACTGTGTGTGTGCATGGGAGTTGGGTTGGGGGGAGGGGGGTATAACTGTGACCATGCTTTTAAATCTGTGGGGGAGGGAAGGAAAGGTGGTTTTATGTGGGGTCATTTTAATCTGTAAAGCTCTTTGTGATGCAACTTCTTGTATGAAAAGCCCTTTATAAATAAAGTTTGATTTGATTAAAGATGAGTATGAAAAACACCACAACCAGGTTAGGCTAATATCGGCTAATATGACTTAAAGAAATTGTCATTAAGGTCCCTGAGGGCTGGAATCCACTCACCTATTGGTCTACACTTCATATTTGTTCCCCAACTAGTGTCTAACAGTGCAAATGGAGGTGAGCAAATATGACAGGACACTTGGTGTTCATGAACAAATGGAAGAGACAAATTAAACAAAACGACTGTTGCCTGTCACTGAGCTTGTCGTTGGGACATTGAACAAATTATTTTCCTCTGAGGCATTTTAGCATTTTACTCAGACTGTTTAAACTAAGAGCTTGACTTCCGGTGACGCAAATCATTTTGCTGTCTTACCATCTGTACCGGACTTTTTTTTACATTAAAAGGAGCCATTTGGCGCAGGACCTCCATTTATACACACCTTGGGGGTGCTCTGTCAATTTAGCCAAGGCGCTCAAGAGTTGATTTCAGCAATCAGGAAAAATAAATTACTGTAAGGCTACTCTATATTATCAATTTGAGCTTTCTCTGTTTATAACGGAACAAGTGAGGCTTTCTAAAAGGTCTCCCATTGTGTTTCCACACCTCGAAGGTTTGTTGTACGGTTAGTGGTCTCATTAAAGGACAAGTCCATTTTAGAGCTGTGACTCTAAGAACATTAGGCCAAGCCTTTGCTTGTCTTTGAAGGTTTACCATTGGGAGGAAGTGGGGGTGTTACTTTCATGGATTATTTCTGTTATTGCTTACTCTAGCAATTAGATCAGCTGCCAATGAGGGAGCAACTTGTTTGTTGTAAAATGCTGATGTTGTCCCTGAGTCATTTACTAATTAAAAGTCACTGCATCGCTGCCCAGCAGACATACTCACATGGAACTACAGTGAATTACACAGTAATCCGCCTTAAAGAGACTGGAAACAGACTTCATAGAGTCAAGGTGTTGTATGTAGTTGACTATGCTTTCTATTGGGAAGGTCTGAAAATGAGCTCTCCGCTGTTTTCAAAGTACTTGCTCTCAGCATTTACATGATTCCTTTAGTTTTTTTCTGTTCTGTAATAACATGCAACCCCCCTCATGCCATCAGCCGGCTTACATTAGTTTAGTGAATCCTCTGGCTGTTAAACTGAAGGATTGACTGCAATGCTTGTCGAGCTTTTATCTTTTTTCCCTGACTCATTTTCATTTCCACCATAAAAGGGAGAAGAAGCAGCATCCTGTCCCATTACTTTGTTGAGACGAATCCCAAGACAGATCATCTCGCCTGAATCATACCATTGTTTATCAAAGACACTGCGACATTACTGGACTAAAGAAGATGATTACTAGAGTATTTTATGGACTATTACAGTAAGAGAGATGGCACTGGTGACCGTAGAGTAATGACATTCAGCTATCCCATACCAATGGATTCGACAACATGTAAATGTGTCGCTGAGGAAACCAGTTTATTGCAATCTTATTATAGCGGCAGTAGAAACTGCATTATAGTTTCCCTTAATAAGCTATTTTTCCTAAGAAAGGAACACTTTGTAATTTAAAAAGCTTGTCTCCTTCAATTCAACAGATGATTCTTTTTTCTGTGCATTTGCTCTTTTCAGCAAGTTTTTAATGAGATTTTTCAGAATACCCATAAATGTTCTGTTGCCTTATTAATTTAATTTTGTCTTTTAAAAAATCAGCAAAATCTCTATTTTGCAAGCAGCATATGGGGTAAATATGTATTGAACATGGCACTTTTTTATTGATAAATAGCTTTTTATTAGGGGAATTGATGTAATCTTCAAATCAAATGTTGGTAAAAACAGTAGTAATCCACGTATACAAGAAAAAAAATTTAACCTATGTGAAGTAGAATGACAGAATGAATGAAGAACAAATTAAAAACCCTTACCCTAATTATTCAACAAAGCAAGAGAGAAGGAGAAGCAGTTCAAGCTAAACTCAAAGAGTTAAGCTCACAAATCTCCCAAATGAAAGATGACCAAAAGAAATTGCCGTTTGAAAACAAGCTCAAACAGGATCTAGAAGATTTAACCAACTGAGTACAACAACAGAAAATAAAGAAATTCAAGCGCGATCAGAAGGATTACAAAAGGGGTAAGGTTTACTAGTGGACCAAACCAGCACGAGATAAACCACGACAGAGATCAGTGTTCTTTCATATGACCAGCCTTGACAAGGAATCTATCTCCAATCTGAGTACATCCTCCGCAGCGGCATCATCTACATCTGATTTTTTTGGACGAGTGGCCCAAACCCACAAGATCCATCATAAAAAAAAAAGGACAAGGAGAGGGAGGAGACGTACAAGAAAACATACGTCAGGTGGAGCCACCACAGCGGCGGAGCTTGAGGAACAGAAACACACGGTAATCAATATCTCCAAAACATCTCTCACCCCAGATATGGTCAATGTATTGTCCAAACGTCTTTCTTTTTCACCTACCCATCATAATGATGAATTCAGCACCAAGGTGGATATTTTCAAGTTTTACTGTAGACGTCATCTAAAAGTTTGGTATCATCAAAATATGCCAAGAAATGTTAAAACAGCCCCCAGCTCTCTTTTCAGATCTAAGTCTCACTTTATGCCACCTAGCTCTAATGCTACTTTGACAGCTTTTACAAAAAAAAGTGGATTTTGACATTGAAAATATGTTCTCAAAGCATGAACTACTACATGCCAAAAACAGGGTTTGGACTGTTTAGCTAAGAATGAGACAATGATAATAAAACCTGCAGATAAAGGAGGAACAGTGGTGGTGGATAAAGACAAATATATTGAAGAAGCTGTAAGACAATTGAACAATCTGGAATTATCATGAACTGTCTTGTAATCCATTGGAAAGCATGCAGGAGAAAATGGGTGCGATCCTGTCCACAACTTAGGAGGCAGGGTGGATTGCCCAGCAGGAGCATGACTTCTTGTGGCATGAACACCCCAGGATACCTATCTTTTATATGCTCCCCAAGGTTCATAAAAACCTAGAATCTCCCCCAGGTAGGCCCATTATATCATCCAATGGATCCTTCACCGAGCCTGCTTCTAAGGGGCTGTTTACACGACAACGTTGCCGTTTTTGTTTGAATACACAGGTGAAAACGCACTGCGTTTACATGACAGGGCGCGCAATGGAAAATGATGGAGTACATATGCCCGGCCTTTAGATGGCAGTGTGCAGTGTTCCAAGGCTTCCTCCACACAATAAACATTTCACGGTCTTCTTGTAGTTCTCCGCTTAAATAAAGGCGTATTGATTATTTAACGCACGTACTGTATGCGTTTCCGTTGGCGATCACATAGAAGCCTGATAAGTTTTGCTTAAAGAGACCAAATTACTTCAGAGGCTGCATCAGTAGTAACGGCATACCTGGATCCGCCATTGTTGTTGTTTTTCTGTAGAAAGGCGGAGTGCGCAAGTGCAACAGGTCCGTAGGTGGCTAGCAGTGAGGTCATCGTTTTCAAAAGTCTCCGGCTTGCGTTTACATGACAACGTATCACTCAGCGTTTTCAGAACTCTCCACTCTGGAAGCCGTTTTCCAAAAGATGTGTTTTCGCCCCCCCGTTTTCCCGTTGTCGTTTAAAAGAGAGGCCGAATCGGAAAGAAAAACCTCCGTTTAGTTGAAAAAACGTAGTGTAAACAAAATTTGTTGACTTTTTCATCTTTTGCCCAACAACTGCCCTCATATATCCAGGACACTACTCATGTCTTGAAGATTCTACATGATATGAGAATCCTGCCTGATTGTTTTCTGGTAACTTTAGATGTAGAATCGTTGTATACCAACATTAATCATGATGATGGACTAAATGCACTAGAACACTTTTTACGGAGCAGACCTATTGACTCTTTGCCTCCTTTTGATTTCCTCCTACAGCTCACTGAATTCATTCTTAAAAACAATGTATTCCTTTCCGAAACCAGTTGTATATTCAAGACAGAGGCACTGCTATGGGGGCTTGTTTTGCTCCAAATTATGCCTGTCTTTTCTTGGGACCATGGGAAAAAGAAGTTGTCCATCACACCAGATATAATAAGATAAAATGGAGGGGAAGATATATTGATGACATTCTGTTGTTTTGGACAGGTTCAGAGGAGGAACTTGTATTATTTTATGATTTCCTGAACACTAATAATAGAAACATAAAACTGTGCATTGAATATTCTCAAAACTGCATCAATTTTTTGGATTTAACCATTTCTAAAGGCGAGTGTGGTAAACTTCACACCACTGTTTTTCGAAAAACCACAGATAAAAATACTGTACTGAAGGCTGATAGTTTCCACCCTAAGTGGTTGAAGGACAACATACCTTTCGGACAATTTCAACGTCTGAGACGTATTTGTGACACTGATCTTGAATTTGAAAAGCAGGCACAAATAATGTCAAACAGATTTACACAAAGAGGCTATGAGGCCAAAACGGTCCAGAGGGCTCATAGAAAAGCCCAATCTATCCCCCTTTCCGAGCTCTTGAGGACAAAAATGAAATCTTCAAAGCCTGAGCAAGTTTACTTTGTCACAAGATATAGCTCTGTGCTAATACTGTAAAAAAAAATTTGCATTCCAATTGGAATATAATTGACCCTCTGCTTAGAGAGGTCTTTCCTGTCCCTCAACAAATCAGTTTCAGCAGGGCGCCCACTTTACGTGATAGACTGGTGACCACTCTCTGCACCAGTCAAAAATACTTGGCTTTATCGACCAGTTAAAGGAACCTTTAAATGTGGTTTTTGCAAACATTGTGGTAATGTCAAAGAATGCAAACAATTTAGTGACTTCAAAACCAACAAGGTCTATGATATTGAGTCGTTTAATAATTGCAACACCATGTTTGTTGTTTACCGATTGCCTTGCATCTGTCGTTGTTTTTATATAGACCGGACCAAGCGCCATTTGAAGGACAGGATTTCAGAGCATAAATATGCAATAAGAAAAGTAAACTTTCATTATCTAATGGCTAAACACTTTTTTGAAGCCCATAACAGCAACCCAGGTTCACTTATTGTTGAAGGCCTAGAAAGCATCCAAAAAAACATTAGAGGTGGTGACAGGCTCAGATTACTTCTACAGAGAGAGACTTTCTATATCTATCAAATGAAAGCCACTACTTATCCAGGATTGAATGAAGACATTGATTTCAGTCTTTTCTTGTAATTGTCATTTGTTAATGTCTCTTTGGCATTACTGACATGTTTTTTTTTACTTCTTCTGTCATAACCAGTGATACCATCTATTGGTCATGATCTGCTAAATCATGTTGTTGTTGTTCTACCTACTCAGGTGAATCTAATTATCCTATTTAAGCAGAATCTTTGTGTTGAGTGTTACACCCTGATGAAGGCTGAGGCCGATACGCGTGGGCTGTAACCCACATGTTTTAGCATTTTCTATATGATATAGCCATTTAAAATAAAGGCTTTTTATATTTAAAGAAGAGTGCCTTGGATTTTTCCTTTTTTGATGACCCTGTTTTCCCAAAAAAGAGCACATTTGCCACAATTTTTGGATGAACCTTCTGAGCACTCTGGACTTTATTTTTTAATAAATGAAGAAGCTTAGAAATATCCTAAATCTGACAGTATTTATTTGCCTGCTCCCATGAAGGCAAATAAATACCAGCTGGTTTAGTCTTAACTCTTGATATACATAAAGGTTTCTCATTTTGAAGGTACACACAAAAATCATCTCACATGCAAGAAGGTGTTGGAATATTTGCAGTCTTAAGGCATCTACATACTCTGCAGAAACATATAATTTTGATTTTAACTTAATATGAAAAGAAAAAAATGATTTTTGTTTTCAGGATTTTTCATATTTTACTAAATATTGAATGCACAATCCCAGGAAGTCTGGTCCCCACCTGCCGCAGCATACTTCAGAGTAGTAATCAAGCCCAAATTCTGATCAATCATGTGGGATAATGTTTAGATGTTGCTTCAACAGGAAGCTGCAAGGATTCCAATTTAAGACTGGAAGAACAATCGTTTTTTTCTTGCAGCCCTGGGAGAGAGAGAATCTACAAGTGAAACTTGAAAAATTTGAATATCATGCAAAAGTTGTTGATGCAAAAGGTGAAACTAATATATGAAAAACACTAATGTATGATAAACAAAGTGAGATATTTCAAGCCTTCATTTGTTATAATTTTGATGATTATGGCTTACAGCTTATGAAAAACCCAAATTCAAAATCTCTGAAGATTAGAATATTGTGAAAAGTTTCAATATTTTAGGCTCGAAGTATCAAACTCTAATCAGCTAGTTAATCCAAAACACCTACAAGGGGGTCCTGAGCCTTTAAATGGTCTCTCAGTCTGATTCAGTAGGAATCACAATCATGGGAAAGACTGCTGACCTGACAGAAAACCATAATTGACACCCTTCATAAGGAGGAAAAGCCTCAAAAGATAATTGCAAAAGAAGTTGGAGGTTCCCAAAGTTCTGTATCAAAGCACATAAATAGAAACTTATGTGGAAGGGAAAGGTGTGGAAGAATAAAGTGCACAAGCATCAGGGATGATCGCAGCCTGGAGAGGATTGTCAGGAAAAGGCCAATCAAAAGTGTTGGGGACCTTCACAGGGTGTGGACTGAGGATGGAGTTAGTGCATCAAGAGCCTCCACACACAGACAGATCCTGGACATGGGTTTCAAATGTCCAATTCCTCTTGCCAAGCCGCTCCTGAACAACAGACAATCTCAGAAGTGTCTTACCTGGGTTAAAGAAAAAAAGAACGGCAAATTTTGCATCTCATTTGGAAACCAAGATCACAGAGTCTGAGGGAAGACTGAAGAGGCACACAATCCGAGATAACGGAAGTCCAATGTGAAGTTTCCACAGTCTGTGTTGATTTGGGGAGCCATGTCATCTGTTGGTGTTGGTCCACTGTGTTTTTTTAAGTCCTGAGTCAACACAGCTATCTACCAGGACAGTTTGGAGCGCTTCATGCTTTCTTGTGCAGAGGGGCTTTATGGCTGACTTCATTTTCCAGCAGGACCAGGCACCAGCTCACACTGCCAAAAGTGAGACCGAACAATGTAGAAGAGCTGAAAGCCGCTATTGAAGTTTCCTGGTCTTTCTAACACCTTAGCAGAGCAACAGGCTGTTAGCATCCATGCTGCATTGAGGCAGTAATTGATGCAAAAGGGGCCCAAGCCAAGTACTGAGCACATATGCATGATTATCCTTTTCAGAGGTCTGAAATCTCTCTATTTTAAATCCTTGTTTTATTGATTTCATGTAATATTCTAATTTTTTGAGATTTTGAATTTGGGGGTTTCAGAAGCTGAACGCCATAATCTTAAAAATTAAAACGAATTAAAGTTTGAAATATCTTGCTTTGCATTTAGTGAGTCTATATCAGCATGGGTTCTCTCCGGGAACTCCGGCTTCCTCCCACAGTCCAAAAACATGAGTGTAAGGTGAATTGGTCTCTCTAAATTGCACTTAGTTATGAATGTGTACGTGCATGGTTGTTCGTCCTGTATGTCTCTGTGTTGCCCTGCGATGGACTGGCGACCTGTCCAGGGTGGACCCTGCCTCTCCCCCTGTGACTGTTGGTGATAGGCACGACACCCCGCCCCCTCCACAATGCTCCATAGGTTGGATGGGTACAGATGGCTGGATGGATGGATTCATCTTTTAAGTAGAATTACTGAAATAAATGAACTTTTGCACGATATTCTAATTTTTTGAGTTTCACCTGTATTTCTCTCTCTTTGTGAATGAAATACCATTAGATAGATAGATAGATAGATAGATAGATAGATAGATAGATAGATAGATAGATAGATAGATAGATAGATAGATAGATAGATAGATAGATAGATAGATAGATAGATAGATAGATAGATAGATAGATAGATAGATAGATAGCCCAAAAAGGGAAAATTCACTTTGTCCAGTGCTCACATATTTAGATATATATATATAAGACTAAAACAAAACAATAAAAACTAAATTCTTTAGGAAACATGTTGGATGTCTCTGTTGAACAGTCTTATGGCTGCAGGAACAAACAGTCTCCTGAACTTCTCAGTCCTGTATCTAAAAAACATCAATTTTTGACGAATCTTTGACTGTGTTATGGACATATCTGTTCAATTCAGTTTATTTATACAGTGCCAGTACACAACACGTCTCAAGGCACTTTACAAGAAAAATCATTTAAATACATTGTTTCAATCCGTTTAAAAGTTTTCTATCTAAAGAAACCAAGCAGACTGTATTAAGTCATCGACTTGCAGTATTCACTCCTCCAAATATCTCAGTTGGTACTGTTGGTACCATAATCCAGAAGTGAAAAGAACATAATTTTAACTTAAACCAGCAGCAACCTGACACTGCTCAAGATTTCTGTCGCAGATAATAAAATAATTAGTAGAAGTCCAAGAGCCAAGGTTAAAATTGGCAGCTTCAAAGAAAACACTGACTAATGGACTCAGCCACCATGGACCATATGAACACGCATGACTTCCACTGCTGAAAAAAGTTTGCTGCAGAATATTTGGACAAGCCAATTACATGTGCCATATATGGAGGAGAAATAGAACAGCACATCACCTGAAAGACAACTAACTAACTCTTCTTTCAGCATATGGTACTGGCAGACAGTATATATAATAGAAGAAAGGGTATGAGAAGAAATTAACTGAGAATTTATTGATAAATTTCTAAAGATTAAATGAATTTGGAAAAACCACAGTTTCAGTCAGAGAAAATAATGTGGCTAAAATGGCCTAGTCAGTTTGAAAATAATTAAAAATATATGGAAAGAACTGAAGATCAAAGTTTGATAAAGAAACCCCCAGGACCAAAAAGATTTAAAAACAGTTTGTGTGTAAGAATCACTTAAAATCACTCTTGAGCAATGAAAACATTTTAAAACTATTTCCAAAATGACTTTTCTGCTATGCTATTACACTCAGTTTATTAACTTTATATTTGTAATTTTTTTAATTGTAATTTCTTTGTGTACTATTTTGGTTATTAGTGACGTCTGGTGTGAATTTCATTACAACTCATTAGAAATGTATTTATGGAGAAAAATGTTCAACATGACTTTTTTAATAGGTTACTTCTTTCTCTGCTCTATATGGAAGCTTCTAGCCTAAAATACAGGGCTAATTTACAATCCGTACTAATAATTGGGTTTATAAAATGTTCATAAAAAAGCCACCGTGTAGATGTTGGTGTTAACAATCACAGACAGAAAATACAAAAGGATGTGACTGAAGGGAAGTGCTACTGTAGTAAACCCGGCACCACAGAATCATAAAGATAAAGGCCAGACATTTTCTCTGCTCACCCGTCATGTTGTCTTCTGTTTGAGCACGCACACACACACACACGCACCCCCCCCCCCCCCCCCCCACACACACACACACTCGCTTCTGTGGATAGATGCCTTTTATAGCTCACATGACACAGAAATACTCTTCTATTTCGCCTGATTGCTGTTGCCTGCCGGGCAGTTATCATGCTATTGTCATTGTTACATTGGTGGAACTAATGGATGTGATGGGAGTGTGTTTGCCAAGCCCCTTACATTTGAATTCAGTGTTGTCGTGCTCTTTGCTGTATAGATATGTTCTTCAGTTTATTCCACATAAATTATGATAAATTGCGATTCTTTTCAAAAACAATAAGCCAAGAAAATTAACAGGTCTCTGAGGTTGCATTATGAAAATAAAACTGTTCAACTGATGTCTAGTTGCACACATTAAAAAGGAAAAAAAGGACTTGTCTGCCCTCTTCAGGCCTGGAATATCATATGGATATGTAAAAATGCCTGTGTAATGAAGTCGATCAGATTCAGCAGCATGTTCCCTGAATGTCACCAAATCCAATTAACCCAATAGGTGTGGCAGGTGCAGCATTGCATGTAGCACAGCAGGTATACTGCTGTTCCCCCCCAACTCTCCCTCCCTCTTGTGTTATTTCTTCCTACTTATTATTATTTTATTTTTTTCCCCTGAAGCCCCGAAGGAGAGTCACTTACTGAACTCACCAGGTAACTTATTTGCGACTCTATCTATTTTATTAGCCCTATTCCTCCTCACCAGCAGCTGTAGTTTTTGTTGAAGCTAGTTACTATCTACGATTAAAAAAAGGAAAATAAAAAGAGGAAGAGGAATAACTCCAGATATCTGGTTCTTTGTGTGGGTGTGGCTGTAAAATGCATTTGCAATTTGTGACAATTCCCATCCAGAAGCTGGGATTCTCTGGGGGACTCCCAGGAAATTACACCTTGCTCTCATATCATTCCATCTTCCCTGAGCCTGTTGAGCTGCCCACTTCCCCTCCACTCTCCTCCTGACACACTTACTCCACCACTAGGCTGCCGAAATGTTACACCAGCCCAGTTTTTTGAAAAGCCATTTCATTTTTCACTCCTGTCTGAGACTTGCAGTAATGGGCTCCTCTCACTCCACATGGTTTCATCAGTGATACACATTCGGTGCAATATTTGCTGGCCTTTTCTGACCTCAGACAGTGGATGCAATTATGACAGGCCTAATGCCCCACTGAACTGCACTGCCAGACTGCTTTTAGCTTTTCTACACTTCATATGCCCTGCGGAGTTAACCCTTTCCAGTCCCTTAAGATTCAATTTAAAAATTACATTACTGGATGTCCGTTAAAGCTGGCAATTTAGAAAGCTAGACATTTCACAGATTTGCTTTGCAATACTAAAAAGTGTAGGTAGGAAATTAAGCAATTACATACATAGGAGTATGAACAGTAAATGATTGGAAAAGTTATTGTGTGGCTTTAGGAAAAAACCGTGCTGTTTTAGAAGGGTAAATATCATATTTCAGAGCTATAAAACGTAGAAATATTGAAAGTTAAAACAAATCGATCTGCCTTTCCACTGTTTTAAAAGCAGATGAGTGATTCTCACACTAAAGCGCCTGTCTGTCCTAGAGTAGATAATATGTTGTCAAACAGAAAACGTTTTTTTTCTGGAGTATGTTAAATTGAGGTTTTGTCAGTTATTATCAACACAAAAGAAAAGAAAAGAAATAACATGATTACTTTCCCCAAAGATCCTCTACTCAGGAAAACTGGGTGAGTTCTATTAAATTAAGTGGGTCGAGTGAATGGATTCCTGCTTATAACCAAAAACGGTGTCTCTGTCCACTTTTTGTCCCAGGGTTCTGGGACAATCAGACTCTTGGATTCAAAGAAAGAAGCAACCCAAACCTAATGGACCAACAGACAACACAGTTCATGCCACGTTGAACACAGGTAGCTTTAGCAGAATCGACAGGCAAGCTATTGGGGCAGGTGCAGGTGATTAGCCAAAGTTTCTGAGATATAAATATATGTTTTCACCATGGTTTTTACCTTTTAATTGGTCAGTTCAAAACATCCAATAATATTTACTGATAATTACTAAATCAATAACTGCTATGTTTAAACATTCCTCCTGCATGTTTGCACGCAATAATTAGCTACAGTGGCAACTTGAAACCTTTTCACATTGTCTAGTTTTTTTGTGTTTTACAATCAACAAATATCACAGACAGAGTCATGGTTGGTGTTAAGTTGGTTTCGCTGAAAAGATAACGAAAATCAGCATGTGGCTGGGATACATCCCCCAGTAATAAAACCAATATTGCGAGATAATTATCATGGATTTTTTACAGTATGCCCAGTGCACTTCTCCTGGAGGGGAGACTGTCAAGCATTTGATTAATTTTAGTTTTTATTAGCTCACACTAAAACACAGCCGTACTGTCTTATATCTAATACAATAACCCATCTTTATTGTCAAGGGAACCCACAGTAAAACAAAAAAATGTGCACATCAGCAGTTGCATTCTAATGTAGTGCGCAATCCTGATGCATATTATGTATTACTGGTTGATGTTGAATGTCCTCCTTTTCAAGCGAAATTGTGTGCACAATCAGTGCTGGCCTGTAGGGTTTAAAGTAAAATAAATCTGGAGCAAATTTCTTGAATATCTAATTTCTTAAATATTAATGAAGAAAATGTTTCATACAAAATACTGACTGCAAAAATTAGGGTGGATTGTACACATCCATGCATCTATCTATCTATCTATCTATCTATCTATCTATCTATCTATCTATCTATCTATCTATCTATCTATCTATCTATCTATCTATCTATCTATCTATCTATCTATCTATCCATCCATCCATCCATCCATCCATCCATCCATCCATCCATCCATCCATCCATCCATCCATCCATCCATCCATCCATCCATCCATCCATCCATCCATCCATCCATCCATCCATCCATCCATCCATCCATCCATCCATCCATCCATCCATCCATCCATCCATCCAAGAGATGTGACCTGGCCTCTCTTTTCCCATCTACCAATGCCAACTCCTGGATTCGTAAGATGCAGTATTTTGTAAAAGTATTCATACAAACTCCCATGTGTTTTCGTTAGATTTCTTGAGAAAGTAGCAGATAATGAAGTGGAAGGAAGAATAGATGACTTTCAAAACCTGGGTTTTGTTGAAGCTGGAGCTCATTTGGACTGGATAAAGAGCATCTGTGGACATCAGCTTTGGATTTAAATCTGAACTTTGACTGGGAGATTCTAACACATGATTTTCTTTGTTCTAAAGCAGTTCATTGTGGACATACCTGTATGTTTAGGGTTGTTTTCCTGTTGAAAGGTCTGTCTAAGTCGCAAGTCTTTTGCAGACTCCAAGAGGTTTTCTAACAGGATAGGCCTGTATTTAGCGCCTTTCATCTTCCCATTGACTCAAGGAATGCAAGATGCTGCCACAACCATGTTTCATAGAGATAATGTAATGTTTAGGATAGTGTGCAGGTTTAGCTTTTCCCCTCATGTAGTGTTTTATATGTAGGTTACATAGTTCAGTTTTGGTCTCATCTGAACAGACCGCCTTTTTCCACATGTTTGTGGCAAATTGTAAATTTTATTTATCATTTATTATTATTATTATTATTATTATTATTATTATTATTATTATTATTATTATTATTATTATTATTATTATTATTATTATTATTATTATTATTATGATGCTGGCCACATTTGTGGACTGCTCAGCTAATAGATATCTTAGCTTTGGATCTCAGCAGCTCCTTCCGAATCAAATTAATGCTCTCCTTTCCAAACTTGTCAACCCATGTGGACAGCCATGTCTTGGCAGGTTTGCAGTTCTGCATTACTCTTTCTATTTCAGAGTCTATTTCAGAGTGAGATGTTCACTGGAATAATCGTTTTTCTGTAAGGCAAGGCAAGGCAAGGCATTTTTATTTGTATAGCACACTTTCAAACAAGATAATTCAAGGTGCTTTACATGATTAAGGGGTAAAATAAAAATAGCAGTAAAACACAGACAAAGCATATAGGTAAGTAAAAACAGCAATAAAGCAAGAAGCATAAACAGATACATCAAAGCATTACAACGCAAATAAAATAAAAACAGCAATTAAGCAAAAAGCATACACAAAACAAATGGTATGTCAAAGCATTAATGTTTTTAGTTGTGATTTAAAAGAACTCAGTGTTTCAGCAGCTTTGCAGTTGTCTGGAAGTTTGTTCCAGATTAGAGGAGCAAAGAAACTGAAAGCTGCTTCTCCATGTTTGGTTCTAATTCTAGGGATGTTGAGTAGTGTTGAGAAGGTGTTTTCACTCTAATTTAAAGCCTATTTTAAAGGAACAGACATACATTTAATTTATGACCCTAGGCTCTCTCTAAGCTCTCATTTCACCTTCCCGCGTGCTCGTTCATTTCTGTAAAAAGGAGCAATAAGAACAACAAACAACAATGATATATTTTAACAGTGAGACGTTGTTCACTGGACTCAGTTCTAGTAACTGAGCACAGCTTTATCTTAGCATAAGGTTTTTATTTGAAACAAGAGTTAAAAAGGAAACTCCTCCCACATAGATCTTCCTTCACAGAATGGTCACAGCTTCTTCACAAAAGGCACACAGGATGTGCCACATTCCTCTTGATTATTCACGGTTTGTAAGTGTTTCCACATGCACTACAAAATTAAACCCTCATACAACATTAACAGAATTTATATCTCTTCAGTAGAATGGAATTAGAAGACCTGGGTATTCTGGTGGGTTGGTATAGTAACAGTAGATCTTCAACATACTTTGGTGCTTAGCCATTCAATGATTTCTAAACTAGTAAAAGTATTTTGAAGTCTATTCTATGAGTTACTGGGAGCCAGTGTAAGGACTTTAGAACTGGGGGGAGGTGTTCTACTTTCCTGGTTCTAGTGAGGACATGAGCAGCAACGTTCTGGATCAGTTGCAGCGGTCTAATTGACTTTTTAGGCAGACCTGTGAGAACGCTGTTGCAGTAATCGATCCGACTAAAGATAAATGCATGCATGGATGAGTTTTTCGAGGTCTTGTTGCTACATCAGTCCTTTAATCCTAGAAATGTTCTTCAGGTGATAGAGGGTTGACCTTGTGATTGCCTTTATGTGACCCTGGAGGTTCAGGTCTGAGTCCATTGTGGTGGAAATTCTGAGAAGTCCTGATGAGATGAAAATGATCAGCTGGTTTCAACAAAGTTTATTACTTGCAGCAAGGAGAAATCAAAAGAGACTCTACAGTTATTATATTATGAGTATATATCTGTAAGTCATAGCCTAACCCTAACCCTACACCTGAACCACCCCCTCCCATCCTCACCAACCGATTAACCCTGGTTCCTCAGTTAGTGTCTTACGAGAAAACAACTCCTTATTAGGGTTTTCCGTGTAGCTGCAGGAGTTGAACATCTCCAAGGTCAGAAGATAACTCTCAATTGATAAAAACAGTTCCGGATGCAGGAGCTGAGAAGTCAGCACACAAGTAACTCTGAAATACATATGTTTAACTGAATAAACACATTTTATGAAATGAAACAAATCAGTGAAACAATAAGAATAAAGAAAGAAATTTCTTTCACATTTCCCCTCTTTTGGTCATTTCATGACCAATCTTCAATAATGAAATTTCTTTCAAGTGATTAATGTATGTACAATGGTAACACTTGAACATCAGAGAAGGCACACCCGCGTGGGTTTAAGACAACTCTTCATAAGGTGTTACTACGTAAGGAACAAAAGGAGTTTAATAAAATGAACTTAGAAAACAGTATCATCATCTTCTTCAGAGTCAGAGGAAGTGTCTTGGATAGATGCAGCAAGTTCATCATCAGCAGTGGTAGAAAGTCTGTTGTACAGGAGCTGAGGAACTTTCTCTGTGAGGGCAGTGTTGATTAAACGCACAAGGAGGGCTCTAATGCAGGGAATACAACAACATCCACATGGAACGAGTATAGAAGTAAAAACGGATATAGCCATGATTAACGAAACAATGAGAGTCTTATACTTTCCAAACATGTTTAAAAGAGTTATTACTCCTAGAAAAGATGACTGTTTACTTTGTACAGGTGTGATGGTTACACTTGATGCTTCTTGACACACAGTATGAAAATGCAAATTTTTACCCTGTTTCCAAACCCAGAACATGAACATATGACAATATTGTTCTTTAGAGTCTACAAACGGTGGGAATAAATTGTCTCTAGTGAGATTGAACGAGAGCATCAGTACATGTCTTCTTGTAGTAAAACGAACGAGAGGGCGTTGGTGCCGGGCATATCTGTTCGTAGTGTAGCTGGACCAGTCATAGCCTGGAGGATCAGCCACTAGGGTGGACCATGACGCATCTCTTTGATTATTTGTCACGTACCATAGATATCCAGCGTAGGCACTCGCTTTCTTTCCCTTGTAGGTCAAACTAGCCAAAGGAATAGAAACAGTTGAGGAGGAGTTGGCAGGAAGGCAGACTTGGATGAAGGTGTGGTGTGCGCTTGTGTCACCACACCGGGAGTTGGCAGAGGGGGCATTTCTTCACCAGTGACCATCCATGTATGCGAAAAGGGTGCCAGGGGCCTGGTCTCTCCATGGTGAGGCGGGTAGGTAGCTTGGAACGCTACTTGTAGCAGTAAGGGCACCAGTACCCTGGAACTTTCCTGCAGTGTGACGCGTGAATCCAGGTGGCTCGTTCAGCAACTTTTACAGCCGTTTGGGTTGTCAGAAGGATCTGGTAGGGTCCAGTCCAGCGCTCGTGGTTCCACCTCTTCCTTCTGAAGTTTTTAATCAGGACGAAGTCTCCAGGCTGAAGTCTGTGGAGCTGGCCTTCTGCTGGGCGGGGAAGAGCTGCTGCAACCTGAGAATGAATATCTGATAACATTTTGGTTAGGGACACACAATATCTGAGCACGCTGTCCTCATACATCGTGGTGTCTGCGAGGAGCTGCCCTGGAGGGTGCAAACCTGTGTTAGGAGGGATAGCAAAAAGAACTTAAAAGGGACTTAAGTTTGCTCTGCCTCTTTTCCTCATCCTCATGTACATTAATACAATGGGGAGGGCTTTAATCCAATTTCGACCTGTTTCAGCACAACATTTAACTTATTTGTTTTTTAAAGTGCCATTTTCTCTACATTATTAGCAGCACAAATCATGCATACTTGACAAAATTTTTGGGCAGAAATTGTGAACCCTTTTGTGAACCAATGTTCAGAAATAGCATTTAGCATTCCTCCCTTTGACACATGATCCAATCCATGCGTCAATTTAGCATAATGTGGAAAAAGAGCAGATGGGAGACAGGGTTTTTTGTCAGGACCAAACCATCCAGCAGGGGTTTTAACACATCCTGCTGTTTTCCATAAATTATGGTCAGCTGGAGTAGCCAGGGATTGGACAGCAGAAAGAGAAAATTCAGCTGGGGTAGGTGATGCGGGGGAGTCAGAGGCAGAGCTCAGAGTAGTCAGACACATGTGTTTATGTTCTGCTACAGATTTAGCAGCAGCTCGAGCATTACCTGTGGAGACTGAATCAGTTAGGTTAGTGTGAGCTGTACATTTACAAACAGAAATGGAAGTAGGTAATAAAATGGCATCCAGGAGCTGTGAAATTAAGTTATGATGAAGAACAGGTTTACCATCAGATTTCAGAAAATCTCTGTGGCGCCAAAGCACTCCAAAGTCATGTACAACACCAAATGCATATCTGGAATCACTGTATATTGTAACACTTTTACCTGAGGCCAAAATGCAATCTCAAGTCAAAGCGACAAGTTCTGCACCCTGGGCGGAGTAATGAGATGGCAGAGATCCAGATTCAAGAATAGAATGATCAGTACATACAGCATAACCAACCTGGCACAAACCAGAGGGGGTGGGTGATGCAGAGCCATCCACAAAGAGAACAAGTTCAGGATTAGGTAGGGGTGTGTCAGTCAAATCTGGTCTGGGGGTGCATGTCAGTTAGAGTTCAGCAGCACAGTCATGTGGTTCACCTTCCTCCTCGTTTGGCAAAAGGGTTGCCGGGTTTAACACTCCACATTTTTTAACAGTCACATTTGGTAACCCAAGCAGGCAAGTGTGATAACGTAAAAAGCGAGGCACGGTGAAATGAGATGTTTTATGTTCAGACAGAATCATAGAAACTTCATGTGGAACCAAGAGAGTCAGGGGTGAGTAGGCAACAATGTCACGTGACGCTGTTAGGGCTTTCTCTGAAGCAGCAACAGCACGCAGACAGCTGGCATTCCTGCTGCAACAGGATCAAGTTTACTAGAGAAATAGGCCACTGGGCGCATCACATCCCCATGATGCTGCAACAAAACAGAGGTCATGCAGCCGTTCCTTTCAGCTACTGTTTGAATAAAAGGTTTTGATGGATCCAGAAGCCCCGAGGTGGGCGGGGACTGCAAAGCAAGTTTCAAGGTCTGGAAGGATTCTGATGCCTCAGGTGTCCAGGAAACAGGGGCAGTGAGGGGTTTAGAGTGGATCAGGGCTGTGAGAGGTTTAGGAGTGACCACCAGGGGTTCACAGTTTTTTATCAGCCCTACATCATATTTATGTTTGGCCCACACTTCAGATGGAACTGTGGCCAGTTCAGGAGGTTCTGTAGGCGCAGCTGCTGATACACATTGTGGAATTTTGATTGATTTCTGGTCTAAAGAATAAACTGAACGTAAGGCTGAAAGTGAAAGTGTGTGTGTCTTGGTATACACGCTCAGTGATGGAGAGAAAAAGATGTCTAAGTCATCAGTGGGTTGCCAATCTGTGACCTGAGTGCACTGTGCAGTCCATGGACCCAAATCACGCCACTGGTCACCACGAGACTTGACCAGGGAAACATGTGGTACACTATTCTCAATCTGAAAAAACTTTTCCCTGATTTTTAGTCAGAGTAGCAGAAAGAGCACATTTAGTTGCAGACCAATACAAATTACAGGAGGTAATGACATCATTCAAATCCTTAAAGAAATAATTTTCATATTCAGTTTCATGCATGGAGGTAACACGAGATGTGCAGTGTAAGTGAGCAGGTTTCATAAAATCCAGCATAGGAGACATTAGCTGACCTGCAAGATCTACAAGGGGTAGGGCCTGGTTTTGATTTATCCACCATTGATAAATTAGTATGTTGGATGGATCCTTTAATAAGAGGAATGTCAGATCAGAATTTGGAGTTGAGACCACCATGCCTTCGGATGTGGACTTTAAAACCAAATCCAAAGTAAGCATGAGGTCTCGTTCCAGTAAATTAAAGGGGCAACAGTTGGAATAGAGAAATTAGTGTTTTAGAGGTGGCATTCCAGGAGGTGAGCAGGAGATGGGAACAGTGAACAATTCTTTCACCTCATTTCCGCTCGCCCCAACAGAAAAAAGATACCTTCCACTAAGTTTTTGATCTGGAAGATCAGCTGTGCGAATGACAGAATAAGTGGCCCCAGAATCCACAACAAATGAAATGATTTTTCCATTAACTGTGATGTTCATCATAGGCAGTCTTTGTATAGTTTCAGTAGAAGGAAAATAAAACAGTGTGTGTGCATAACCTTGTTGGAAGGACCGGTGGAACCTGCTACTTCTCCCCCCTCTGGAGCTCCACCGCACCGTGCCATTCAGTCACACTGCTGATTGTTGGAGTGATGGTAACCTCGCCCTCTGCTGAAATCACGATTGGGATTTCCTCTGCCGCGTCCTCTTCCTCGTCCTCTTCCTCGTTGGAAGGCCTTCACTGGGCAGGAACGAAATCAGTGATCGGAACCTCCGTAGAAACAGGTGTCAGAGTCAGTTTGGTTTTGAGAAGCAGGACGGTGTGGTGCTGCAGCAGCAGCACACTGCAGGAGAGCAATTTGTGTTTTGTGGGGGAAAAATCTCTAATAAAGTCACTGACAGTCTTTGCCATAGCTTCGCTGCCTTTCTTAGAGCTGGGCAGCTGTTTTTCCATATTAACAATGTTCTCGGAAGTCCAAGCTCTAAATACGTAGGCTGGTCCTTGCTGTCCCATAACTTGTACCATAGGGAGCTGTGTCACAGAACTGTCATGCGTTGGGCCATATCTTTTGCTGGTTCTTGTTGTGAGAGGTGAAAAGCCTTCTGCTCCCTTGTAGGCATGTTCTGTTGAATTGTCAGGAGAGGAGGGTGGACGTTGATCAGTTGGTGGCAGCGGCTGGCGCTGTTGCTGGGGATCTGGTGGGGGCATCGCGGCGAGACCCTGGGTGGGCGGTGCAGTAGGTGGTGGGGTGTAGGCTGGCGGGGCGCTGTCCAGAGAGGGGTCCACAGAGGCCCCCCAGGTTCCTTGCAAGGAAGGGTAAAGCACAGCAGTATCAGATGTCTTCATAGAACATTTTTCAGCTTCATCACACGTATCAGAGTCCTATTTCTTTTTTCTAACCTTCAAGAGCTGTAAGAACCTGTTGGCATGTCTGTCTATTTTTTCTCTCACTTTCTTCTTCCCATTTCTTTAAACAATTATCCATCTCATCCATCTCTTTAAGGTCCTTGCACTTCACTTTTTTCCCTTTTAACATTGCTTGTCTAGTACCTTCTAAATTTTCTCCTAGCTTTTTTAACTGAGTCTTACTAAGAGACCCACCTTCAGGAAAACCATGTTTTTCATTCCAGTATGACAAATATTTACACACAGTGTCACCATATTAGCTTTTCATTAAATTAGTTTCAGGGCCCGTGAAGGAACCATCCTTTGCATTTACATTCCCCATGTTTATTTCTGGTCTTGCTCATCAGCTCACAGTTTATTTGTATTAAACTCACAGTTCTAAGTTACCCGGTCTCGAATAATCACAATTATAACAACACTGGTCTTGCTTACGAGCTCCCAGATTTATTTGTATTAAGCTCTCGGTTCTGAGTTACCCGGTCTCGCTACATAGTATTACGCATTTTTATTTTGCACTTAAATACAAATAGATGGTTCCCCCAACACTTATTATGAAAGCAGCTGACCACGGAAAACAGGAAGATATAATTTCCTGTGTTATTATCAGTTGGATCTTTAATATCACTATTATTTAGAATGTTAGACTCCAATGTGGTCCTTTAACTAATTTATTAAAGAATACATTTTTCTCACCGGACTTTTTCCTCAGAGAACTAGTAAATCCCAGCGCAGTCGATCGAAAAACGCTGACCAAAGTCCCTGTCACTCTGAAGTCTAAGCGAGGTTTGGACATGGGTTAGAGAGGCACAGGTTGATCAGACCCTCCAGTCAGGACTCCGACGGACCTACACGGGATCCTGTTCCGTGACTCCAAGATTGTAGTGGAAATTCTGAGGAGTCCTGATGAGATGAAAACGATCAGCTGGTTTCAACAAAGTTTATTACTTGCAGCAAGGAGAAATCAAAAGAGACTCTACAGTTATTATAAAGACATTACTTCTGTTTTGTTTCTGTTCAGCTGAAGAAAGTTATGGCACATTCATCCATTAAATTGCTCAATGCATTTACTTAGGCTTTGAATGGGTTCAAAGTCACCTGGTGACATTGTAATGTAGAGCTGTATATTATCTGCATAGCCATGGTAGCTAATCTTATTGGTTGCTATAAACTGGGCTAGTGGGAGCATGTAGATATTAAATAAGAGGGGCCCCAGGATGGAGCCCTGGGGCACCTTACATGTGATTTCTGTTTGTTCTGATAAAAAGTTTTCTACAGGAAAAAAGTCCCTGTTCTTTAGGTAGGACTTGAACCAGCCAAGTACTGTACCAGAGAGTCCGACCCAACTCTCCAGTCGTTCTATTAATATATATTGATCAAAAGTGTCAAATGCTGCACTGAGTTCCAACAGAACCAGCACTGTGGTTCTACCACAGTCTGTATTTATGCGGATGTCATTGAAAACTTTGATGAGAGCAGTCTCAGTGCTTTGGTGAGAACGGAAACCAGACTGAAAAACATCAAAGCGGTTGGTCATTGTTAGGAAGCTATTTAACTGCTGAAACATTGCTTTTTCAATAATTTTACTGATAAAGGGAAGATTAGAAATTGGCCTGTAGTTCTGCATTAACATGTTGTCCAGGTTGTTCTTTTTAGCAGTGGTTTAATAACTGCAGTTTTTAAAGCCTGGGAGAAGAGACCTGACAGGAAGGATGAGTTAACTATTTTAATCAGATCAGACCCAATAACATGGAAAACTTTCTTAAGGAAAACTGTGGGTAGGATATCAAGATAGCAAAAGGGGGAGTTTAATTGGTTAATGATTTCTTTTAGTTTTTTTTCGGTTTATTTAATAGAATTCTGAATTTTTTCTACATTGGTGTTAGTTGGGTATAACATTGGTAGTGGGTTCTGTTAGAATCTTTTCAGTGAAAAAGTTGGCAAATTCATTGCAGGCCCTGGTCGAGTTTAGTTCAGGGACTACTGTCACTGGAGGATTAGTTAGTCTTTCCACTGTTGCAAACATATTCCTTGCATTAATAATGTTTCTGTTAAGGATTTCAGAGAACAATGTTTCCATAGCATATTTTAAAGTTAAATGATATCTGTTGAGTTTCTCTTTGTTGCTCTCACAGTGAACCTGGAGTCAAGTTTTCTGTCATTTTCTCTCGGGTCATCGACGCTCCCTTTTTTGACTACGAACCAGTGGATCGCTTGTCCACGGAGACTTCTTTCTACCTGAGACTACTTTTACTTTAGTTGGAGCAATAGAATCAATGATGTCTGAAATTTTCATGAGGAAATTATCTACCAGCTTGTTTACTGAGTTGGAGTTGGGAGATAAAGGGGATGTGGTGGTAAATACGGTAAATACGCAAATACGTTTTTTGGTTTTTTTTTATGTGTCCTGTTTGGCAGTGTGGAGCTCAGAATTGGTGTCTGAGTACCAAGTAGAAGCCCAACAGATTTACTTTCACAAGCGGAGCAGTACAGATTTTGCTATAGTACTCCACTTGATATATGTGTGAAAAATATTTATTATGAATTGCTGGGGGTGTTATTTCCTGATGTTATGGACACAGAGACAGAAAGTTAAGGGGAAGAAAGAAAAAAGATGAAGAAGAGAGGTAGGAAACAAAAAGTCATGAGAGAGGGTGAGTTGAAAATTCAAGAGAGGAAAGGGAACAAAGAAAACACAGGAAAACATTGAAGTCTGCCTCCATACCCACAGGATGGCAGAGAGAGGGGAAAAACAAAACAAAACACAAAAAAGGAACATTGACAAAACAAACCTAACATCGTGAACTAAGAACTACACAACCACATCACACAAGAATGGATATAAAAATACAACAACAATGTAACAGAAAAACTTGTGGTACCGATTAATCAAGGTCTAGTAATGATAACCTCAGCCCAAGAATATATCTGTAAACACCAGAGACCCCACATCTATGTGTGTGTGTTAGCATGCTGGTGCATATAAGGTTTCTCCATAATAGTGTTCGATAGCTGGTGTGAGCAGGCATCAATCCGTCTCCCAGGAATTGATGCAGACATGAAGGAGATCGGAGCCAAGATGTCCAAAGGACCCCCAGAACCCCAGGCGGACCCGGGAAGGGCCAACCGCATCCCCCAAGAGAGGAGCAAAGGAGAACCCCAGGGAACGTCCAGCGGCTACTATGCAGGGCCCCGCCGGCAACCAGCTGCTCCATGAACTGGGAGAGCCAGGGCGCCCCACCCCCCAGCAGAGACCCGACAAGGGACCGGCCGACGAGGGGCCCCCGCCACCACAGGGGCCGCGGCCAGCCGCCGGCCGCCATGTGCCGCCACCACCCTGGGCCAATCCCCACCGCCAACATCCCAGCGCCCCACCCCTGCCCCACATCGGGGCGCCCCAACGATAGCCGCAGTGGACGGACAGCATCCCCAGGCCAAGCTCAGCCAGCACGTGGACACCAAGTTGTACCAGCTCCCGAGTCCTGATCCCGCACAACGCAGAGCACCGAGATCAGGCATCCAACAAAGGCCAGGGCCGGTCCAACCCGCCAATGAACTGACCACGCACGGTGCGCACAGAACAGGTGATCAAACGAGCAGAGACGCTGGATCAGCATCCCGCCGAGCCACCGAGCAGACACCACCCAACAATCCCAAACCTAGCACCCCTAAAAGAGGTGCCCCAACCAACCAAAGGAAGATATCAGCCCAGCGCATTGGCCAACAGACACACCGGCCCCCCCAGGCCCGGCCAGGCACGCACCAGGTCCGAACCGGATTGACCACCGACGCACCAGTAGGCAGGGGCATCCATCACTGGCGGGGAGTGACGGAGGGGAAATAGGCCCCCCATTAAATGTAAGGCCTGAAGTGCACCAGGCGAGAGGGCAGTGCAAGACCCAACCTGACAGGCAGACAAAGACATACAGACACAGTCATATGTTCCCTCCCTCTTAAACACATACATTCTCACTAGCTCACCAAGACACCCAAGAAATGACGCTGTACCCTCACTCACACACCCCATACACACTTCAAGCTCCCAGGTCCAGGTACCGATTCCCCAGTAGAGCCACCAGCCCCCGGACCCGGGAGATGGACCCCCTACCTTCTAGGACGGACACAAACAGACCGCCAAGGGCCCCACAGTGGCAAGACAGCCCGACAGCCCAGGACCCCGACCAGACCACCTGTTCCTCCTCCGGACCCCAACCCCTGATGGCCGGTAGCGAACAGGGGTGTAGGAAGACCCCTAGCCTCTATCCTCCCGCTCGAGTATGGTGTTGATGCGTGTTGTAATAATCTGCATTTGGGATGTGGGGAAGGCAGCCACACATTCCCCAACCCCCACCCCAAGCCCTCAGGGTCTATATGTGGTTTAACAGTGGGCACCGGCACCAGAGGTGAAGCTGATGGAACCGCTCCCCCTATGGATGCCGAAAAGTGTGCCCACCCCTAAAGTCCCTACATGTGTGTCGCATGAAAATGTTATAAGTGGGAGTGAAGTTGTATATTAAAACTGTGACCAGGACGCCAGGGGATAGGGGTTTCCCTCCTCGCACCCCAGTGATGTGCCCATGCCCCAAGACCCTATTTGAGTGGTAAAGTGATGGAGCGGGTGGACAGAGGTGTTCAGGGATGGGGAGGGAAGGACTGGGAGACAAAATGTCTTCCCAGGGAGCCAGCTCTCCCACTGACCCCAATAGGCACCGCTGTTCACCGGGATCCACCAGGGGAGAGAGGCCATGGCACGTTCAACCCGGGGCCCACGGCCACAGCACCACCAAGCCCCACGGACCCCAAGGCAGTCCCCCCAGCCATCCCAGAAGGAGAACTAAACCCACCCTGACATTCGCTCTACTATCAGAACACAAAAGACACTAGACACCCAGGTTGAGTTCGGCACCCCCCCTCCAGCACACCCCTCCCCCCCATCCAAGTGCCCTCGTAGGGGGAGAGCACCTGTCGCTAGTTAGCAATAGCCTCCCCATCAGCAAGGGAGGCCCCCAGCGCCACCCGACCCCCACAGGCAACAGAGACCCCACGCCGGCCGACCCACGGCCAGGACCACAGCTAGGGGACGCGGTGCCCAAGAGCCCCGAATCCCAAGGTCCACCCAAGACCCTACCCAGGCGCAGCACGGCCACCAGGCCAGTTACCCATGTCCGTCAGTGCAACCCCCCAAAGGCACCGCATGCAACCATCAGGAGTTACCACCCAAAGCCACGAAAGCCCAACCCCAGGTTGGGGCCACGACATCCAGCGCCCCGTCCGCCCAGTGATCCCACCCCCAGGGATCCCACCCCCAGGGATCCCCCCAGACGCCTCCAACCCCAAAAACCCCCACATCAGCAGCAGTATCCCAAACGACAAAACCAACTGACCCCCACCCTTACTAGGTGATGGAGCCGATCAAAGGAGCCAGGAGAGATTGATCAGATATGGAGCCAGAGGCCGTCTCAAGACCAATATGGTCCAACAAGAGATTTCTATACTGATTAATATTAAGAACCTTTTTATTTTTCCAGTTCAGGAGGATAGTTTTCTTAGCGATGCATAAGGCAATGTGAACCATTAGAACTGACTTCATGTCCATGGTGACATCATTTAAATCTCCCAACAGGCAAACTGAGGGAGATGGTGGAATGTTACATTTCAGACACTTTGATAAGTCCTCACATATCTGGCACCAAAATTTCTTAACGGGTGGACAGAACCAAAGCGCATGAATATAAGTATCTGGTATATTGCTTGTGCATTGGAAGTACGTATTAGATGACGTAAAACCCATCCTAAACATCCGTTGACCTGTATAGTGTACTCTATGAAGGATTTTGTATTGTATTAATTGCAAATTAGGATTTTTTGTTATTTTAAAGGTTCTTAAACATATCTGAGACCAGACGTTTTGGTCAAGGCTGGCTGATAAATCCACCTCCCATTTTGAAATAGGGATGGCTATTGATTCATCTAATGTAGATAAAGTTTTGTATATTTTAGACAGCAATTTGGGGGGGTTGAGATTAAGAAAATCTAAAACTCTTGCTGGAATTTGTAATTCAACTGTATTGAGCCTAAATTTACCTTTAATGATAGATTTAATTTGTTGATATTCTAAGAATTTGTTTTTATCAATTCCATATTGTGTAATTAATGTATTAAATGGGATAAAGTCTGTTCCTTCAAATATGTGTTCCAGGTATTCAACTCCATTGCACCTCCAGTCTTGAAAACTTTTTTTTGAAAGATGTCAGGGTTATTCCAGATGGGTGTACGTCTTCATGGGATTATTGTGGACTCTGTCATTTTTAGAAACTCCCACCATGCTGTCAGAGAGGAGCTGATATTTATGCTTTTTAAAGCATTCAAGTCGTTTTATATTTGAGCTAATAAATGGTAGGTCTGAAAGTTTTATCTTATTGCATAGTGTCTGTTCTACGTCTATCCAGGACTCATCTAGGTAGCTATGTTTTAACCATCTTGAGATGTATTGGAGCCTGTTTGCTAAGAAATAATGATGGAAGTTTGGTAGATCTAGACCTTCTTTTTCTTTGGACTTCTGCAGAGTTTTTAAGCTGATACGTGGGGGTTTAACTTTCCAAAGAAATTTAGAGACAGAGGAGTCCAGAGATCTAAACCAGTCTAGTGATGGTTTACTTGGAATCATTGAGAATAAGTAGTTGATTCTGGGCAAAACCATCATTTTTATTGAAGCAACCCTTCCCATAAGTGATATGGGTAGGGATTTCCATCTAGCAAGATCATCTTCCACTTTTTTTAAAAGTGGGATGTAGTTTAGCTTTAATAAATCTGCCAGTCTTGGTGAGACATTGATACCTAAATAAGTAATATTCCCAGACTGCAGTTGTCTATTAGTTGGATTCTGGACAGAACAATTGATTGGAAGAACTGTAGATTTTAACCAATTTATCGAATAATCTGAAACGTTTGAGTAAGAGTTTATCAACCCGATTAGCTGAGAGAAAAAGGTTTGTGAATGCTGGAGAAAAAGTAATACGTCATCTGCATAAAGACTGATTTTATGTTCTATGTTATTGCATTTTATGCATTTAATATTGTGAGTTTGCCTGATTGCTGCAGCTAGTGGTTCAATAAAAATAGCAAACAGGGAGGGAGAGAGAGGACATCCCTGCCTGGTACCTCTCTGAAGATAAAACCTAGATGATGTTGGGTTATTAGTCCTGATACATGCTGTTGGTGAACTGAATAATATTTTCAACCAATTTATAAAGGAATTTCCAAAGCCAAATTTATGTAAGGTTGCAAATAAGAATTTCCAGTTAACTCTATCAAATGCTTTTTCTGCATCTAGAGATAATATATTAGTTTTAATGTTTTTACAGTAAGAAAAATCTATTAAATCTATTAATCTACGTGAATTTGTGGATGAATGTCTCCCTTTAATAAAACCAGTTTGATCAGGATGTATTATAAGAGGAGTTACTTTCTCTATCCTTTTTGCGAGGGCTTTGCAGATTATTTTAAGATCAACATTAATGATTAAGATCAACATTAATGATTAAGATCAACATTAATACGTTTAAAGGTTTCAACTAAACTGTCCCCGAGAAAACGCTTTTGTGTCCTCTATTGTGAGTTGGTTGTTTGCCATGCTGGGTCAGGCCAAAGTTATGGAGGGTATCATCTAATGTTTTTGCCAGTCTATCCTGGGGGTTGTCAGTTTGGATGTTGAAGTCCCTCACAATGATTAATTGGTCATAATGGATACATATTACGGAAAGAAGGTCTGTGAAATCATTAAATAAGTTAGAGTTAAGTTTTGGGGGTTTATATAAACTTAGAAATATAGCTTTTTAAGGCTCATTTATCTGCGTGGCTAGGTATTCAAAAAAGTCAAATATGCCGAGGGATACCTTTTTAAAGTTCATTGAGTTGTGAAAAATGGTGTTTCCCGCTCTCGCTTAAGAAATTGTACTTTGGAGGAGTAGATTCTATCAACACAGATGTTTCATTATTTACATTTAGCCAGGTTTCTGATAAAAAAGTGCATGTATTTTATGTTCAGTGATGAATTCATTGATTAGGAGTGACTTTCCTGATAAAGACCTAATGTTTATTAAAGCTAACTTAAGAGTTTTTATAATCCGTAGCTGAACCTTCTGACAGTTGATCAATTTGAGATTTGTTTTATTATAAGAGCATTTGACTTTAGTTTTTAGTTTTCTCTTGCTTGTAATGACTTGATTTTTTTTGGTGTAGCCAGATGACTTCTGGAAGACGGTGGGAGTAGAATTACTGTCCGGTTCCCTTCTATATCAGATGTCTGTTATTACCAATCGGGGCATGTGCGGAATGCATCCAGTGTTACTCCCAGGGGCCTGATATAGTCCAAGTTTTGGTGTTAGTTGTGACCCAAATCTAATTTGTTTCAGTCTATCTGAGAAATCTCTAAACGGAAAGTTATTAGGTGTCGATGAGTCTGATGACATTGGGATTACTTGAAGAACACTTTTGCAGAGATATGTACATCTTTAATCGCTGCTGGAAATGTTTGTTCTCTGTCAGTCCATGCAGCTGTCTGGGCTGGTTATGTCAATGTTTGTTCTCTGATAGTATCCACACGTCGGGCTTTGGGGTCAGCTGTCGGGTGCTTTATCAAGTTTTTATTCAGATAACAGAAAATATTTGTGGTTAAGAGTCTCAGTCCAGCTCTATTAAGATAACGTCCGTTTATCTTGAACAAGTGTTTTGCACATCCAAATTTTTCAAAGTAATTAATAAATGGGATTGATTTTTCAACAGATTTTCTCTTCAACCATTTATGGAGCATGCAAAGTCTACTGTTTTTTTAATAATTTCCTTTAGGGACTGGTCCGCTGATAAAGTTCATCAAGTCTCTGTAGCAGATAGGAGAAGTCTGTTTTGAGAATTTCTGATTGTTTCTTGACAAAATTAGTTGCACCTGTGTGGATAACAAGCTTTTCCCGCTTAGGGTGTTCTTCAAAGATTGACTGGATTTTTTCTGATATTTCTCTCACTGTATTCTTGGAGCAGCTGATAACACTAGTGTTCTCGCTACAAAAATCTTCGATACCATTAATTGATCCGTCATGTATGATTAGAACTTTTGCTAGGGGATTCTTACTTTCTTATGTGTCTGCTTCATCTGGATGGATTTCTACTGGTGGCCTTGATTGGTCCCAGGGGTGTGTGTCTTTCAGGGAATTGAGGGCTGCAAATCTGTTTCTCAGCGGTATTCCGGGGGGAGTGATATCTCTTGTTTTGGGTTGCAGTGCAGTTTTATTTGTTTTTTCTTCCTCAGAGCAGAGAAAGCAGGTGTAAATTCAATGCGCTTTAAAGCCGGCCAGTCTTCGTCAAATTGGGAATGGGGTGTTCTACCCATTAAATGCCTTTTGGCTGGAGGATTGGTATTGTTCTGTGGCTTCTGTGCGAGACTTGGACCGAGATAACACCGGGCAGCCAGATTCTTCCACCCTGTGTGTGGTCATCGGTAAAGTTATCTCATTTCCATATCCAGTGTTTAGATCAAAATGTATCTGAAGATGGTGTAAGTTCGTCTCAATTGCTTCAATTCTCTGGAGCAGTTTCTCAAAGTCCTCAGCTGAGCAATTATCATTTTGATATCCGGTCTAATACAGTAACTCTAGAGGCTGGGTGTATAAAGTAAGAAAAAAAAGAAAAAAAGAAAAGAGAATAAGGCTAGAGATCAGGAGAGGTTGGAGAGGCTGCTCCTTCTTCAGCAGCCAGCAGAAAAAGCCTACTCTTCCGCACAATTGTATCCCTGACCTGTTTGTTGTGTTGCTTGGTCTTTGTGATACTGTTTGCTTACTAATTTTCTCTAAAACCTTTTCAGAGGCCTTCACAGAACATATGTATCTCTGTAATCTGTAATCTCTGCAACAAAGATTAAATTAAACACAGGTGGACTCTATTTACTGATTAGGGGAACTCTTAAGGCAAGTGGTCGCACATAATTTTATTTTGGGGATATTGTTGCGAGAGGGATTTGAACTTTACTGATCTTTATTTCCAAAAATATTTTCCTTCTATTTTACATTTATCCACTACTTTCTGTTAAATTGTAGATTGGGTTTTGTGGTTTTAATGTGACAAAATGAGAACAATTTAAAAGGATATCATTTCTCCAGTGAGACCATATGTTGCAAGCTTACGCACTCCTACTGGTCTTGACCAAGTGTCTTTTGTTAGGTTACCTTTAATCCACAGTAGTATAATAAAATATAAATTAACTATGGGGCAGCTGTGGGTGTGTATTTCACATTTATAGAAGGGACAAATCCACTAAAGATGATCTCCAAGCCGTCAGAGGTTTTCTCACCCAAACGGTTTACTGTTTATACGGTATTTCTGCAGTTTTACTACATTTTGCTTGTGTATTGTATAACAAAAGAGCAGCAGTACATCCTGATACTTACAGGCTCAGCATGCTCTTAGGTGCCTGTCAGAATGAGCCATGGCTGAGCAGGTGGGATTGTCCCACCACAGAGATGTATGCATCAGGAAGCAGTAAATCCTGCACTGCCTTCTATTTGTTTACGCCTCCTGTTTCCTGCCAAACAAACTACTAGATTTCCCATGAGAGCCACCCACCCCCCACACAACATCCTCAGCGGACATGCTTTACGGGCGTCACAGCCAGATGAAAACAGTTAAAACCCCATTTTTAAAAAGGTGCATTTGCATGTAGTTCAAGGGGGAGCAAGGCTTAGATTCTGCTCAATTATCAGCAAAAACAAGAAGATGGACCATAAATCAGCATACCAACCACTGCTGTCTTTCTCTTGTGAATAAATATCTATTAATATCTATTATCTATCTAATATCTAATATCTAATATCTATTAATATCTATAATATCTAGATTTATTTTACCAGCAAACAGTGCTGCTTTAATTTTTGTTTCGTTAAAATCTTCATTCCTGCATCTAAAGATTTTACACACCAAGAAGTTATTGAAAGATCTAAAAAAAGGTTTACATATCATTATAATGCTTTACCAATTATTTTTCTGTCATTTAAAAAAAATCAGATTTGTCTTTTTCATACAAGGTTCTAATATTAATCTTTGCTCCTTCACATCTTACAGCAGATCAGAGCTTTTTGTGTACGGAAAGACTCCTCTGAGCTTTCCAATTTCACATCAAACAAATGAAAATCTAAATTGTGTCAGATCCACAATCCCCTGTTGGATTCTATTAATTAGGTGAACTGCAATGTCACAATAAGCTTCTCATTTTGTTGGTTTATCTGGAGCCAAATCTGGTCTAAAACCTTGTTAGAGCGGGTTTGTGCACGGATGTACACCTAATACTTGAGTTTTATGCCCCTCTGCCAGGATGTTTTATTAACGTGCCACCTCACAGACAAGACGACATATTTCACGAGTGAAGGACGTGACCCTGATAGTTTATTTCCCATGATGAAATTGTCCGCAGGTTGATGACTTCGTAAATAAACACTTTATGGAGCAGCAGTTCTTGGCTGCCAGTGACAACAGCAATTATTATTGTGTAATCATCACAGTAGAAGGTTACTCAGATGTACAACCCTTTCTTTTTTCCTTTTGAAGTAGTAACAAATCAGACAGTTAAAAACGTATGCTTTGTCAAATAGCTTTTGTTTTAACAACCTGCACTTATTACACTACATATGCACGTTTTTACATTTCAGAGCATTAGCCATAACAAAATTGTAGGAAAATATTTCCGTTTGAGCATGTTTATCAAGACGGAAGGGGGAAGACGAGAAATAATTTCTTTAAAAACATCACCACGATTATTGGCAACCCATATTTGCTGTAATATTCGGTACAACCTTTTTTTGCCATTAGGACAGCAAGTAGTTGTGTCCCATAGCATTTCACAAGGTTGGGCTGCACAACATATTGCAAAGTTAACATTATCACATACCACTGTACAGTTGACCCCCGCCTATCCACAGTTTAGTATTTGCTGATTTTTTTATTTTATTTTATAGAATGTGACTCCCAAAAATGTTTCCCAAAAATTCTGCTGGAAATTTTTTCGTAGAGAATATCACAAATATCTGAATGAAATACAGCTTGGGAAGCCTAGGTGCAATGTGCCCATCCTTCAGCAGAAGCACCATTCATTTTCCTTGGCGCTGATTTGCTGTAGCCCCAAGAGTGGAGATAGGGAAAACAGTACATGCTAGCTTCTGCTCTACGCAGTGCTAAGATTGTTTCCACTGTGCATATTAATGCATATTAAGGTATATTTGGTGTTTTTAACTATTAAAATAGGAAGTTAAAAGGATTTTTAGAGGGGTCTCAAGTATTCATGGATTTTAACTACTCGTGGGAGGTTTTGGGGCCCACTGTATATATACGTATCATGAACAACTGCCTAGACTACCAAAATTGTTTATCAATTATTAAATTATATATTTGATGTCACTTGTTGTTTATTGTACAATAAAATGTTTTGGAAGGTAAAGAGGTGGTAAGGTCAAGTCATTAATAAACTACAGCTAAGTCGATAGCATTAAATGGTTATACCATCTTCTTTCTTGAAATTTAAGTTCCTTTTTTTACAAGACAAAGACAAGGTTTGACCTTTTGGTTTACTTGATGTATTTCAGTCATTTCCGCTAGCTTTCCTCAGAAGAGGCATGTGATGTTCCTGAGGTTGGAAAGAAAACAGGGAATTGGTACACCTCTTGCTGTCGGTTTTCTTGTGGAGGTCTGAATATGAAACCCTCGTGTGTCATGCATTATTAGGTCAGAGATGTAATCCGGTGCTTGATCATTCAAAGCCCTGAAAGTTAACACCAATATTTTAAAACAGAAAAATCAATAATAGTCTAATCTGACTTGCACATGGTTCCTAAATCCTACTAGTGTTTAGCAAACTCCAAGTGTTTGCATTTGTGATGGCAGGACAGAACAATCTATTGTCCAACATCACTCCTAAACAACCAGTTGACATGTAGATGGCATCTAATGGTTGTTATGGTGTCTTTGGGAACAGAAGTGTTTGATGCTGCTCTATCTCTTTACAATGAGCTATGAAGATTTGTTTTACTTCTTTTACCATTATTCTCAAAGACATGGACCCTTTTTTAAATGTAATATTTTTTTTAACTGAATAAATTAACTCAAATTAAAGGTTGATTTTTTCTAAACTGTATGTTTGATTAAGATACTGCAACAAGAAACTTTTTACACATCTTTACCAACAAATTTGTCCACATCTGTATTTCAGGGACATTTTTAGTCAGTATCATCTCCTAATATAAAATCATTTATGAAACTCAGAGCAGTCGCTTTAAGCATGTTGTGCCAATGAACTAATCTAATTTCAGACATTTGTTTCTATGCTCCCAAGACATAAGAGTTTCAGGCAATCCTGTCTCCAGAACAACAAGACAAGTCATGAAATATTTACTCATCTTTGTACCATGGAAAAAACATTTCTTCTTAATGACCTAACAAACTGAAAAGATGCTGTAAGTAGACCTGATCAACGAAGGTTAAATCAGAATTTATGGACATCACAAGATGCCTGCTTGAAAACTACATTAAACAGAAAGTCTGGCTGAAACAGCTGCATTATTGCTTCTTCATAAATTCAGAAAATCCATTTGTATGATCCACGATTGACGATTTTCTGAAAATCTCCTTTTTACTAAAACTAGTTAAGGGTTTAAGATTGAGATACTTTCTGTTTTAATTACCATTTCTTTCTTCTTCTTTCTTTTTTTGTTCTGTACGTCAACATGAGAATCAGTTTTCCAGATCAGCCACTTTTATATGCATTGTCAGCACAATTTACTGCCTATAGATTCCCTGTATGGCTAATCCATAAAGTCCACCATCCACACCCCCGTGCCTACATTAGAAACTGTGTTGCAAAGGGAGAAATTAAAAGGTCCAGAAAGCAGGGATCTATAAACATATTATATCCTGTTGTTAATGGAAATGTCATCAACAGAGGTCTCACAGCTCTTATTGAGTGATGAGCCAATTTCCTTGACGCTCTCTAAACCACTCACATGTAAAACGACTAGAAATCCCCAGAACTGAGTGCATTAACAGCAAACTGCCATGCCACAAAAAAACAAAACGACCAAATTTTCCGACCAATTAAATTTTAATGCCTCCTTTTTTTCCAATTTTCAACGAGCCACAATAAAAACGCGTTTGAGAAAAGCTCCTCTTGGGGTGCGAGTGATGTCGTAAACATTTTTAGTGTGTGGTCACTCCCTGCTGGTCATGGGAGTAATCTAAACAGATTGAGTAATTTTGAGCTGTGTGTCTGTGAAGCCCCGATCAGTGGTTGAATGACCGTGACGCTGACCATAAGTCCTCCTGAGGCAGTAGTATCAGGAAAGAGTCATGGTCATATCTGCTGGTCAATCAAAGTGAGATGACTTAACCTTTTATTTAACAACAGGTACACCTTCAAACCTATTAGATGTCTTTGCCCTTTTCCAAGAATAAAAGGTCCAGGATGAGTATTATGTGCTGCAAATTAAAATTTCAGAAATTTTCCCTCTACACATGTCTTAGTCATGCTCTTGACACCATATTTTGAACAGCAAAATGGCCTTGAAATAAAACAAATATACATCTTCATATTTTGGTTGTCCCGGTTTATTTCATAACGCGATTCGAGCCCAAAAAGAATTCTTGCCACATCGTGCCACAACACAGTGACTTCGTTGATATATTCAGTTACGTTTTAGACCCCTTTAGCAACTCATTTCCAAAACCCGACTAGCGACAAATCTAGCTACGTTTTGTAGTGTTATAGGTGACTCTGATGTGAAGCACATATCCTTACTCTTCTCAACGAGCAGCGATGCCGCTGTTGGCTCCTCTCCTATTCCGGAGCGCTCATAGCAAGCAGCCAGTCCTCCTGCTGCCGTCAGAGCTGATGTTTATCCCAGATCTTGCCTGTTTATGGACCTCAGATTTGTCGTGGACTAACAATTTTATTATTTTGTCACTTGTATGAGGCTACGAATTGTAAGTTAAATTATATTTATTTCGGGGGTGGTTTGCCAAAAGTGCTCACTGTGTCTACAGTTATGGTTATATCCTTGATTGGTATACATCATTTGAATGAAAAGAGTCTTAGCCTTCCAATGATCTATGATAAATATATATGTACATAGAAGTTGGTTGAGAAGATGGGCAGGTTTAAACCTGGAAGTAGGCAACGTTCCGCTCAAGGGACATAGGAACGCTAAGGGGTAATAAATCTAAAGAAAATCACTATTCATCAGTTATTGTTAGATTCTGTATGGATCATTATTCTCAAATAAGACTGATTGATTGATTCAGATTAGACATAAGCTACCTTTACTTTAGATCTAGATGACATCTAATCAGCTGTGTACAGTAGAGCTATTTTTTATGTATTGCATTTATTTCAATATTATTATTATTAATATATTATCAATATTGATGGTGAACTGCTTTTCTTTAGCTTACCTCAAAGTGTGCCGAGCACAGCCACGATGCATCCATTAGGGCCCACTTGTCTCTTTTTTTTTTGCACACTTCTGCTGGGTCCGGATCTTTTGGAAACCTAAATAAGTTTAAACCTGCTTCTCTGGTGTTGGAACAAAATCCTGCTACACACCAATGTGGTACTCCTTCAAAAATGAAGATTGTATTCAGAAAAAAATTGACCAACAAACAATCAGAAAAATTTGTTTTCTCTCTTACAACGTACTACTAAACACATCACTTTATCCTCAGGGTCAGAAATGATCGATTTTTCAATGGCACGCTATGGCACGCTATTCAAATTGTGAGCCAGTCTCAGTACACACTTCTGCAAGAAGTTTATTTTATTTCGGTTATATCGTATATGACAATTTTCATTGACTATACATGAAAAATGGTGTCATGAGCACTTTATGCATGCTAAATTGTAAAAGCTGTTTAAAATCTGTGGACAAAGTATGGATATCCAGAAGGAATTCATTTACAGCGTGTTGCCAAGTTATACTCCTTGAACATTTTTTCTACATTTTGTCACATTAAAACAAACTTCAGTGTGCTGTCTTTCTAAATACAGGTAAATCCTGCAAGAAAACCTGTTAGGGGTTGCAAAACACTTGAGACTGGGGTGGAGGTTCACAAAGAATGGACAAAGATTTAAGTCTTTAGATTTGTGAAGCTGGTAAAGTTATACAACAAGCAACTTGTACTTTACTGTTTTGGAGTAAGTGTTTGTTCTCATAAAATCTCAATTAAACATATTGATGTTTGTAGATGTAACATGCTTTGTAGCATAACGTTGTTCTGTTTGCTGCTTTATTAAGACTTGGAAGTTACCAGTTCAATTTTGAAGTTAACAGTTTTAATGATTAATCAAATTTAAATTAGACCACATTTAACTTGAAATGAAGGCTTAACCTAAAAACGATCACAAACAGTTAATGAAACTTGGCTGGGGCAGATAGGCTGAGTTAGACTTTATTCTTTGGTGACTAAATGATGCTTAAGGAGTTTTTTTTCAAGATATCCAGGGACAATAGCTTTCCAGAGAACTGCAAATAGAGTTGCCAGGGCGGCAAATTAAAACTCTCTTTTCACTGCAAAGACCCCCTTGAAGCTGTAATAGACACTGGAGTACTAACATGACTTTCTACTCCTTAGCAAAGCCTGTACAGATATATGAATCATCTAAAATAATTTGCAGAATATTTTGCCTTCGTCTCCCATCCCTTCATCATAAAGTCCACCACAGAGTAATGAGCCTGAACACATCCTAAAATCGCTCAAACAGGAGAGATAGAGTAGTTGTCATTTTAAAGTGTTAAAGTACCTTAACGTAATGCTATAAGTAATGCTCTGTAGAATTAAATGTGCATGTATGTGTTTAACACAAAGCTTGCAGACTAAAATAATTAATAATGACATAAGAAGTATACAAATTGAATGTATTTTATTTGAAAGTCGCAAGGTTATTTCAGTGATGTTGATCTTCCAACTGCAAAAAAAGGTTGTAAAAAACATTAAACACTGGAAATGGTTTTAAAATGGGCAGGACTTTAAAGTGAGTATTGTAGGTATTCATCTACTGACACAAAATATATTTTGTTAACTTAAAATAGTAAAAACATCTCTGTACTTTGTCAGGAAAACCATGAAAATGTTCTTTTTATTATTACCCCCCCCCGCCCCCCCCCCACTGGTGGGATCTTTATACTTTGTGTCCAACTATAGCTCACTGTTTTGACACAGTGATCCAAATACAATGTTGGGGCAGATTTTAGCATGTTGGCATCCTTACAGTGAGAGCTGCACCATGCTGTTTAACAGGGAAATAGTAAAGCTCTGTTATTCCCGGTGGTCTGATGTGTTTGGAAATTTTATACGGGTTTTAATAGGTCGCCAATTTTGCACATATTATGCAGTGATGTAAACTAATTATTTAAAACAAGCTGTGTTCTATTAAGCAGCCGACTGCAGGCCAATATACCATTTAATATTAAGTTAGTATGCTTAGGGTATTCTACAAAGAATAGAAAAATCCAAGTGGGAAAAAAAAAATATTATGTTCAATAAGTATTTGAAAACTACAACTAAAACTGACAGGTGTTCACAAAATGTTTTCGTCTACCTTTTTCAAAATAAACATTTTGTAAAAACAAATATTACATTGATTGGCAGTAGTAGAAATCCAACCATACATCCAATGTCTATACCAGCTTGTCAGTGTAGTGATGCCAGGGGCCTATTGCCTGTTGTCGTCGTGCGAGAGGCGGACAAAGGACAAGCATACAAACAAACGCTCATATCTAAAAGCAATACAGAGAGAATAGTTACCATAACATTCACCTTTTTTACTGTGTAAAAAAAATTGAAATACCTGGGGAGAACCCGTGGATGCACAGGGAGAACATGCAAACTCCATGGAGAAAGACTCCAAGGTAGGGATTCAAACCCAGGACCTTCTTGGTGCTAGGCAACTACCAACTATGCCAAAGTGCAGCCATAGAAATAGAAATAATTGGTATCACAATAAATGTATTTTTTGTTTTGGAAAAATGTTTTGGAAAAATACGGAGAAACTTATATTTTTCTCTGTAGGTTATCATATTGTTAAAAGTCACACTGATCTATGCCTAATTTCAAGTTACATTATATCATTAAAATCCAAACACAAGGAAACATGAAGTCACAGTTCAAGAAGGATTATTTCACCTCACAGAAAGCCTTTACTTTCAAACCAAGTTTGTGCTACTACTGAACAGGTTGTCAGTTCATCACTTTGCACAAAGTATCTCCTTTGGACAGTTTAGAGTGACCAATCAGCCTAACAGGCATGGTTTTGATTGGTGTCAGAGCACACACTTGTTGTGAGACAACAGTGTGAACAACTGCCCCCCACCCCACCAATGGTGAGCTGATGAGCTGACAAACAAAACCAGCTATCAAGACAGCAGTTCTCCTATTGACCCTTTGTTCTTTCTTTCTCTCGTCTATTTTGAATTTCACTCAGGTGTTAGTCCAGTGGCCTGTTTCACGACTAGAAAATCCCTTGAATAGACTGATGCCAGTTGGCATGGTAACCTCATGTGTGCTGATTTTCACTTTGGCTCCGCCAAATGAGAAACGGGGAGCACAGCATGACTCTGAATATGTTCAGAGTTGTGCCGAACAAAAAGAATCAAGCTCTTACTGTTCGTGATGCTGTAAGCAGCTCAACCCCTGAGCCTAAAAGAGTGCGCTTTAAAAACAAGATGTGTGCAAAAAGTGACAGATATTCGGCAAACTGTATGACTCATTTTATCTTAGTTGGAATGAGTAAGCTGCATCACTGTCAGAACTCCTATCTCATGTTCTGACATCATCGTTTAAACAGCATTGATAATGATGATGATAACTCTACATGTAACAAATGACTTTGAGAGTTTCTTCAAAAAGAAAAAGTGGGAGTAAGAAACAATCTCAGTCAGCAGTCACATCTGATTTATTGTCAGATTGGTCAAATTAATGAAGTGAGAAAAAAAACAGTTTTCCGACACTGCTGTTTTCTGTCAATTTACCTCCCACAAAGAGACAACAAACCTTCCCTTTATTTTCTACTAACAGATGGCTCTGAACTTTCAGAATTGAAAGAGTGAGCTCTAAAATGTGTTAGCCTAAATCTCAAGCACTATTTAATATTCAGTTAGCTGTTTTGGAAAACGTTTTGTTCATTAAAAACAGGAACACATATATTTAAGCTATTTGAATTTGATTCTGATAGTTACAACATTTATACAATCCGCCGAAACTGACAGGCCTGGATTGGAGAGGATTACACAGAAGTGCAGCCAAGCCTTCTTCATGGTAACTCCGGAGGGGCTACTGTACAGAGAATGAGAAAAGAACTATTAATCATGCAATTTACAAATCTGGCCGTTATGGAAGAGTGTAAAGAAAAAAGCAGTAAAAAAAAAAAAGTCAAGAGTTCTTTGTACATGTCTTCAGACAGTTGCCGTGACAGATAGATAACTTTCAAAACCCATTTCACACTATAGTAAAAAGTGATACCAGCATCATGATGTGGGGGACAGAGAAGCCAGTCCAAATTCATGGGGAAATAGATTGAACTAAAGACACAGAAACCTGGTACAATGCATGTTAAAGGCTGCAAACTTGAGAGGGGCAGGGGTTCAACTTTCAGCAGGACATTGACCCTAAACATACTGCCAGAGCGACAGTCAAATCATATTTATGAGTTAAAGTGGCCTCAGTCAAAATCCAGACCTAAATCTACTGGAGCTCTGTAGCATGACTTGGGAAATTATGTTCCCCGGCTCTATTTTCAATATAACTGAGGTTAAGCTGATTTGCAAAGAAGAATGAGAAAAGATTTCAAGTCCATTATAAATATCCCAAAAGAGTTTAATTAAAAAGGCAGTTCTTGAAAGTACTGACTTTGGGAGGTTAACTTAAATGCATCCCACATTCTTTTGATTTTTTATTTTACATGAAAACAATGCAGCATTTTTCTTACCTTCTCAGTTATGCACTATTTCCCATACGATTTCAACAAAAGATAGTGGCTCCAACATGATAAATGTGAAAATGTTCAAGGTGGTTTTTACAGTTGTGCTAAGCACGGTGTGAAAACAAAGCTTTGGTTGAACCCTTTGTTGTACCATCATCCAAACAGCCACTAGGGGGTGCAAGAGTAGAGCAAAAGATAGGCTCGACATGGATGATGTATGAATTTGTGAAATAACATTTTTTAATTAATTGGTTTTAACTCAGAGTGACAGAGATGAATCCCCACAAGCTCAGATAAGTGGACATTTTCATAAAGCTATGAACTGCTATGACTCCGCCTCTTCTGGACTCTTAATGCGTCATTTTTTAACAGTGATGAGAATAAAGGAGTGCCTCTGCTGTTATATTTTCACAGGTCTTTAAATCTGCTGCTCATAGATAAAGGATGCAAAGTAATGCTGAGATTAGAACTGACCATCAAGAAAACTTCCAGATTTAGAAGAGTTATAGACATGTTAGAATTTTGGCTGGGGGCTTTGCAGTTCTGTGTTTACCTGAAGAGCATTTGTCAGTAAAAGTCAGTGGGTCAGATAATTGAATGAAAAGAGACAGATGGCAGCAGCATTTACTGCTGATTACATGGAGGCCGTAAACTTGCTCTCAGTAGCTGGGAGGGGTGCCAAGACCAAGCCTATTAAACCACCAGAGCTTGAATCTTGAAGGGTTGCTGCTGCCTAAGGAGGAGACTACAACTTTAAACAAACTGAAGTTACCAAGAGCTGGAGATTATTTATACAATAACTATGCAGTTTTAAAGAAAGCAAAATCTCACATTGCTTTTAGTGAACTTATTTACCTGTGGGCCCAGGAAGATTTATGACAAAAAGAAAATTCAGTGAGTTTTCCTACTCAGATGGAATTTTGAATGCAGCTGCTGTCACTCAAACAGAGAAAAACATACAGATCAGAGCCCTCTCGGCTGTAGAAATATTGTACAGAGTGGCTGTATATCTCCAAGGTGCAGTAAATATAAATAGTAAATGCTGATGTAGGGCCATGCGCAGTGTCACGAAACAACTGGGTGTAGGAGAGCCTGAGTTTCTCTGAAAACCTGCTGTGAAATGTAAAAATGTATGTTTTGACAAATGTCTCTCGAGATGTATAATTCAGCCCTGTAATGTATTAAGTAAAGCACAAACATGTAAATACAACAGACTCTTAAAGCAGATATCTAATAATAAAATTCAAATATTTAGTATGGTGCAGAGAATTAATTGTTATATTTACAGCAACTTGATAGGTACACCACAGTAAATGGATCTTACATAAGACATCAACAGTAATTTAATATAAAAAAATGTACAGCTCTGCAATAACCTGCTGTGAATGACACACTTTCTCTCCTCTGCATTCACACACTGACTCTGCTCCTTATTCATTTACATTAGTCTGATGTATTGGCTCCTCTGTGTGAATGTGTGATGTGTTTACTGATTATTCTGATGTATTTTCCCACCAACTCCACAGGACAGACGATCAATATTCCAATTACAGGTAGGTTTCTCTTTTTGACCTGCAGAACAGTGAACATCAGTCATTATCTTTGTCAGAAATATTCCTTACACAAGGACATAAAGTTATTTGGAGCAAGATGTAAGCATATATATACCAAAGTGGAGCAGGGTTGAAAAATAAGGAGGTAAAATGCTAATTCTCAGAGCATTTGAAGGTTTACTGAGTTTTCTAATATAAACAGTGACAAATACTTTAGATGGAGTCCCTTATACAGCACAGTGTGAAAATAGTGCATGCCTTTATAGTAAAATGACAGCTATGTGCCAGACTTTTCTATAAAATCGACCAAACTCACTTTAGTTTGTCACTCAAAGACAATATCAGTTTTTCTACTTGTTTTGCTGTTTTGTAGAAAATTATTTTTTAAGTATGACCATTTGCATTGTTCTTGTTTACTATAACTATAACAGTTAGTCCCACCATGTATGGGTCTCCAATACCATCTGCACAATAACTGGCAGTACAGTTGACACCAGAAAAAAAAAACTGTAAAATAAAAAAGCCATCCCTCTGCAGTCTAAAAATAAGGTAAGCTCAAGTAACTAGAGTTCAGAATGCATCCAGTGCCACTGTACTAGAAAGTCACACAATTACACAGAAGCAGAATACAGCATTTATTAATTTTACAAGTGGCCAAATCCATGGAGACCAATCAAATGAAAACATTTCTAAACGGAATATGAACAGATTTGGACCAGGTAAAATCCCTCCATCTTCTATTGCCTTCTTCTTGTCCTTGCAGTATTGGGTGTGGGGGCTGGTGGATGTCTTTAGTCGTCATCGGCCCGGTGTCTAGGTACACACCAGGCAGTTCGCCAGTCCGTAACTGTGGAACAGAGAAACCCACACCTATGAGCAATTTAGAGAGACTGAATAATCAAACAGTCATGAATACCCAAGGAGAACCCACACAAGCACTGCGAGAGCATGCAGACTCCGTGCAGAAAGACTCCAGGCTGGGAGTCTAGCCCAGGATTTTCCTTCTTGCTGCAAAGCAACAGTACTACCAACTGTGGGACAGTGCAGCTCGTAATCATAAATTTTTTTGTATTTAGCTTCTTTACTCTAAAACCTCTAAAAAGATCTAGTGCAAATGATAGCCTTTAGAAGTAACCTAATAAGGAAATAAAGTCCTCCCCTCTATAATTTAATCATAGTATAAATGCCAGCTGTTTCGGGGGAAAAAACTATGAAAGGTGCCCATTCATGGTTTTTCATGTGTCCAAGGGTTTTTACACTTTGGTAACAAAAATAAGAACATGATCCCGCATGAACTCCTCACAGCTGATCTGGTCCTTTAAGCTTGACTTGTCTGCAGTCTTTTATCAATTGAGTTGAGCACCGAGAGTCATTCAGAAAGCTTCCAACTGCATCACATTGAGAGGTTTACTTTCCCTCTCGCTGCATTCTAAATCGACTGCATTGACTGGACAGTAAAGCGAGCACAGTAAACCGTCTGCAGGAAATGAGTTGGTCTGCATCAGCATAATCAATTTCCTCTGCTAGGTGCTGTTCGTCCAAAATAAGGACTGTTCACAAATTACTGTTTGACCCTCAAGTTCAGATCTAATGCTGTGTAACCTCCCAAATGCTATAATCTTTTTTCGCTCTTTCTGTGTTTTGGACATTAATGGAGACAGACTCTACTCATTTGCTTTGTGTTATCTCATTTGTATCTTCTAAACTAAGTAGCTTGTGTCCGAATGTGGCAAAAGGGGTGTTGCTCTCAGAGTTGATTACTTAATAGATCAGGTGTAATGATTTGATTTAATCTGTTCTTCCTCCTTTTTCTGGATAGATAATGGATCACAACAGTGCTGATTACCATAGAAGGCAGTGAGTAAGCATCCAGAAGAGGCAAACCTCTTGAATAAATATTTGCTTTTGTTGTTTGGATAGAGTTTATTTTTCTTGCACACATGCAGAGAAGATGCTGTTTAATTACTCCTTGTTTGCATCTGCTGCTGTTTGTTTTAATGTTATAGTGAAAATGATGGTGTATATATTTAAATGCATTTAAATCCTTGTTCCTTCTTCATTTATAAATTATTAAAAAGGCAGTGAGATTAAAAAAAAAAAAAACCCTTGCACAGAGCAGATACTTTGTGGAAGGATGGTGGAAGAGTGAGGTTTTTTTTTGTTGCAAAAGTATTCACATGCCTTTACCTTTTATCACATTACATTCACATATGTTGCTGTATTTTAATGGGGCTCTTGATGATAGATCAACACACAGTAGAGCATGATTTTGAAATAAAATTAAAATGATACTTGCTATTCTTTTTTTAAGTCAATACTTTACTTCACCCTTCCCTGTACCCTGAAGGTGTGTGGATTGGTTGAGGAATTAAAAACATCAATGAACAGAAATAAGGTTTAAGGTCTTACCAGGGCTTTTTAATGATGTCTGGACTTTAACGGAGTCATTCTAACACATTGATATGCTTCGATTTATCCCATTCCATCATAGCTCTGGCTGTACGCTTTGACTTGTGCTGATAGGTGAACCTGTGAACCAGTTTCAGGTATTTTACAGCCCTAACAGGTCACCCGATTCGAATGTTATCAACCTTTAAATGTGCCTCCTCTACATCCTAGCAGGCTAGAAGGTACGCATCTACCATTCTCATCGGTGATAATATGCATTAGAATTTTTTTCAGCATCACCCACGTCTAAAAGCAGAAGTTTCGTTTTTGTTAACTTTATTTAAAACCTGTGTTTACAATTCAGGCAATGATGTATATTTACTTGTAACCTTACCCCACCCTCAACCCTCATCCTAAAAACTCGGGACAAGTTCCTAAACCTAGAGTCACAAGATAACGACCTACCGAGCAGGAACATTCTGAAGCTATTGTATGGGAGTAATGACTGCTAATAACGGTCATTTAATGGGATGATAACATTCGAAACAGGTGAACAGGTGTTCTTTAAGGATTTATAATCTTTTTCCCCATCTCTAAGTAGCTTCCACATCCATACTGAAAAAACATCTACACAGCTTAATGCCGCCACCACCATGTTTCACTATAGAAGTGATTAGGTAGTTTTGTGCTACATATTACATTTTATGTGAAGGGTAAAATTGTGGTCTCATTTAAAGAGCGCACATTATTCCACAAATTTGTGTCCCTTATATTTCTTTGGCTAACCGGAAATGGGACTTCACCTGACTTTCAATTAAAAGGGTCTTTCTGCTTGCTACTCCTCCATAAAGACCAGCTCTTCAGAGTACATAACTCACCTGAGCTGTCAATCTCAGTAACTGCAGTTTCGGTGGCCAGATATGTCTTTTATGCTTGCAGTTGTACCACATACTTGCCTTTTTTAGATGTTAGATTGTTCAGAGTTTTAGATATGATTATATAACCTAACTCTTCCTTACATTTCCTGCAACTGTATCCCTGACTTGTCTGCTGTGTTCATTGGTTTTCATGTTTCTGTCTGTTCTGTTCTGAGATGACTTTGACTGTTAATCATACAAAGATTGCAACTCAAAGAGCTTTACAGATTATAAATGACCCATGCGCACACCCTACTTTTACTTTCATTTCCTCAGAATGCATACTTTTGTGTCTGTCTTTCACATAAAATTCTTTGAAAATTCTTTTGAAGTTTGTTGTTTTACTACATGTGAAAAGGTTAAAAATGTATGAACAGTTCTCTAAGGCACTTTATTCAGCTGTTTATTCCCTTCAGTGATTGGGGAAACACTCCACACACTGGTGGAGCTACTGTATGAGATCTGAGCCGAGATTGGCTCAGATCTCTGCCACTCACACAGCAAATACTCTCCAACTTCCTCTGTCCTCCTTTCCTGGTGCAGCCAGAGAGGAGGGAGGGGAATGGATCTTTTCTGTGTGATATGCCGGCACTACCTCACACTGCTCCTTACTACCTGTCCTTGACTCAGTGAGCACAGGCGGGACAGACAGCAGGCTGCACTGCTCACTTTTCCTACAACAGCTTTTCTGTCTATCTACCAGCAGTCTGTATTTTTTTTAAACATTTCCCCCTGTGGCTGTTTTCTTCCTACCTGTGGTGCTTCGCTGTAGAAGTGAAAGACGTTTCTCCTCGGCCAGTGAGAGCTCTGATGGGAGGCAGCTTTGACTCTGGCTGGGACTGGGGATGTTGAGCGGAGGGAGGGAGGGCCTGTTTGAGCTGGGACAGCAGCTCCAGCAGCAGGGGGAGTACCAGGCCGCCCTCCACTGCTTCCTCAGCTGCCTTTTGGGACTGACCCATGTACAGAGCTTCACCTCTCTGCCCAACTGCCTGCACCAGGTGAGCTAGATAGGAGCTTGACACAAACAACTGCAGCTTTCAAAATGCAGAATCATTTGTTTGCTAAGGTGTGCAGAGAATTTTGCATCACTTCAAATGCAGATCATATTATCTTACAGCAAAGTACAAAAGCCATATTAAATCTTTATATCTTCAGTACCAATGACAAATTTTACAGAGCAGGCTATTATGTGGTTATGCGCTGACTCTGGAAGATCCCCTTTTTTCCCATTAGGAATGCTGCTAAGTGATAGTAGGTGTCCAGTAGCAGTTTATGGAACGCTATATGTTAGACTATTTTTTATGTTATGGGAGCTATGCTTTTGTACTTTATACACTTTTAGCTGATTACATCTCAGGGTACTTTACAAGGTTTTTTTCACAATAGCAGAGCTGTAATTTCTTACAATATAGTTGTGCATAAAGGCATGTGCGTGATGTCAAAACACTTTCCAGAACTTTACAACATGCAGGATGATGTTGACCAGACCTGCCAGGCTGTGAGTAGACCAGTATTATTAGGTTTAACAGCACGCTTTACGCATTTGTTCCTCCAGACTTAAACATTTTATTTAGTTCAGGTTAAAAAAATATTAAAGGCATAGAGATCCAACAGCAGCGATAACAGTGATCAATGAAAACAGAAAAAAGACAGAATCTCAAGAGGGAAATGGATAAGTGAAAATCAGTCTGAAGTATCCACCTATTTATGCATACCTTTCTCCAAGTAGGCGTCTGTATTTGTCTCAACCAAAAGGAAAAATATTCTGAATAAACTCGGAGCAAAATAGTTACACATCAGACAGGAGGTCAAATTCTGCCTTACTTTATCTTTCAAAAAACTTACTGCTCCATACATAAATTTTTTGGAACTGATTCTAATTTCATTTAAAAATATATTTAAATCTACATTCTCTGAAATACAGTGTAGCTTTTTACAGTGTAGTTTTTCTTACATGCATTCTCCTTTGAGGTCCTATTCTCTCTTTTTCAAACAATACTTGAACCTTTGTAGGTCATAAAGGATGTTTTGTGTACATAATTACAAATGCTTAAAATTTTCTAAGACCTAAAACTTTGTTTTAGTTAGTTTGATTTAAAAAAAAAAGTAAATTTGTTATCTCTTTCTGTTTAGTTAACTTAGGCTGTTCACATTGTTACTTATTTAACCCCTTATGTTGGTGTTGTGAAAAACACATTTTACATTGGTCTAAATGTGAGGAAATGAGGGCAATATTAGGCACGTTTCTACTATTGGAATTTCAGGGTAATTTAACCATATCTTTTTCTGACAGGGTACTCTGTTGTCCCACTCATCTCAGCCGTCGTGTCTCTATACACAATCGGCCTTTTAAGGACTCAGCTAAAGACATCCGGATATCATGACTCTTTCTGCAGCGAGTAGCGTCACATATCAGCGCAAAAAGGCGCCCACAGCAGCAGAAATAACAAGAGATCAACATGGAAGAAGCAGGAGTTGTTGCTGTGTTTCTGTTTGCTGTTTTAATAAACTCTTTCGCCAGCAATTCTTATTTTCACAAAGCCGGTTGTTTGGCGACGTCAGCTAATTTCCCTCTGAATTACAACCAATCAGCGCGACTTAACCACAGCTCACGCTAAGCAACTTGATCGGGCCTTTGCGAGTACATACCCCCATACAGGTACTCCATTGGTTCCTGAAATGGCCCTGAAATCGGCCCTGTCGACTCGGAAGTGGCGACATGTGCATATTGGGAAGGTCCGGTCAAATTACGCTGAAGTTCCGATAGTGGAAACGCACCTATTGTTGAGTATCACCTGCACCTTTTTGCAGTGTATATTTCACTTTTGATGTGTGTATTGGGATCAAAGGTGTGGAGTCTTCTGCTGTGTTAGGATTAGGTAAATAACTTTTGCTGTTTAAATGTCATTTAAACAACAACAGCACATCTTGCACATAGCTCATGAAAACATGATCACACACACATGGAAACGTGTGTATGTGCATTTTACCACAACACAGTCACCTTCTTACTTTATTTGATCTTATTTAAAGGATGAACTAGCTGTTTGAGAAATAAATGTTAATGATTTATGAGTGCAATCAGATTATTAAATGCCAAATTAATCAGGAGGAAACTAATGCCATCAGTTCCAGTTTCAAGCATCCAGCGAGCTTGGGTGAGTGAAGCATCTGCGTAGCACAGCATGAAATCAAATAATGTAAGGGTTGAGTCATTACTGTGATATTTGAATCAAAGCTGCGTTAGTTCTGTAGAATTGGCGAACATGTGGGTTACTTGGTGTAAGAAAGCAGGGATGGTAATGTAGTAGAATTTTAGAAAAAAAATCCATGGTGACCTGGTAGTCAAATCACATATCCTGTCAAATGTGTATTTAAAGGAAAAACCAAAACGTTATTTTTCATGACATTATGTTTTCTTATGCCATTGAAATGAATAGCTAAAATTAATGTGTAATGAAATGTATATTGTGTATCGGCTTTGAAATTTTCAATCTGACATTTATAAGTAACTTTCAACATAAATTTACTGTATTTATTTATTTCAGATTTCAGACATTTTACTTCAAAATCTTTTTTAAAGGTTTGAATTTTGAGTTACTTTAGATTGACCAACAACAACAAACATTTTTTTACATCAAACCACCTCATTGTTTTTTTTTTAGCTCTTATCCCATTTTTAGTTTAATTAATTTTCAGTTTCAGGTGACCCAGTTGTGTTGTTCGACGGGGGTAAGCCGTATTGCGTCATTTCCTGTTGTCACTGTTGCGCTCCCTGTAAGCTGTTTGGTGTTCAGACTCTTATTTTCTCCGTGCTGAGGCCTCTCTAAGTTATTTTAACACACAAGCACACTAAAACACACGTTTTGTGGTGGTGTACTTTACGTTTTGGGAACTCCTTGTGTTTCACACAGCTTTTCTTGGGGTGGTAAGGTCTCGCTAGCTCAGTTAGCTTAGCTTCATTGCGGCTATGGCTACTCTTCTCTCTCCTGTCTCTAACTCTTCTCTTCTCTCTTGCTCTCTCTGTCAGATGTTTAGTTACTTCCCTGCCTCCTTTAGTGATAATGGTAACTGTAATAAATGTAATATTTTTGTAGCTTTGGAGGCGAGGGTATCAGAATTGGAAGCACGGCTCCGCGCTGTTGAAAAACCAGCAGATAGCTGAAGCCCATTAGCCAGCGCGGAGCCAACAAGGATAGAACCCCCTAGCCGTCCTCCGGTAGAGCCCGCACAGCCGGGACCTCAGGCCAGCTGGGTGACGTACGTAGGAAGCATAGTTCTAGGACCCAGCCCCCAGGCCACCACCAACCGGTCCACGTTTCTAACAGATTTTCCCCGCTCAGCGACACACCCGCTGAGAAGCCGACCCTGGTAATTGGCAGCTCCATAGTCAGAAACGTGGCATTAGAGACACCATTGACCATAGTCAAATGTTTACCAGGGGCCAGAACGGGCGACATCAAATCCTACCTGAAACTGCTGGCTAAAGATAAGCGTAAATACAGTAAGATTGTTATTCACGCTGGCGGTAATGACACCCGGTTACGCCAATCGGAGGTCACTAAAATGAGTGTTGCTTCGGTGTGTAAGTTTGCTAAAACAATGTCAGACTCTAATCTTTTCTAGTCCCCTGCCTGATCGGACCAGTGACGACATGTTTAGCGGCATGCTGTCATTCCATCAATGGTTGTCTGGGTGGTGTCCTGCAAACGATGTGGGCTACATTGATAACTGGTGAACTTTTTGGGGAAAACCTGGTCTGATCCGGAGAGACGGCATCCATCCCACTTTGGATGGAGCAGCTCTTCTTTCTAGGAATATGGCCGAATTTATTAGTCCTCCAAAACACTGACAACCCAGGGTCCAGACCAGGAAGCAGAGTCGTAGTTTAACCCACCTCTCTGCTGCTTCTGTACTGTTACCCACCCATTACTCTATAGAAACAGTGTCTTGCCCACGGCCAAAATTAAATGGATTAAAAATTAAGCCAACAAAAGCAAATTATGGAAATCTCATAAAAATAAATACAACTTTGACTGAACAGATAAATAAATCTATTAAATGTGGTTTATTAAACATAAGATCTCTCTCCTCAAAGACTTTGTTAGTAAATGACTTGATTTGTGATAATCACATTGATTTCCTTTGTCTCACAGAAACCTGGTTGCAGCAGGAGGATTATGTCAGTATAAATGAGTCAACTCCTTCCGGTCATTTAAATTTTCACATTCCTAGAAATACTGGGCGAGGGGGAGGAGTTGCAACCATTTTCCATTCTGATTTACTAATTAGTCCCAGACCAATTGATAGCTACAGTTCTTTTGAACATCTAACCCTTAATTTTTTTCTCATCCAAGTTGCAAAACATTAAGACCATTTTTGTTTGTCGTTTTGTATCGTCCACCAGGCCCTTACTCTCAATTCTTGGATCAGATCTCACATTTTTTATCTGATTTAGTATTAAATACTGATAGGGTTATTATAGTGGGGGACTTCAATATTCATGTGGATACTGAAAGTGATAGCCTAAATGCAGCCTTTAGTGCTATTTTAGACTCAATTGGCTTTACTTAAAAAGTACAGGGATCGACCCACTCGGGTAAACACACTTTGGACCTTGTACTGACATACGGTATTGAGTGTGAGGAAATAACAGTCCACCCACATAACCTGGTCCTGTCTGACCACTTCTTAATAACTTTTGAATTTACTTTAACTGACCATCTTAAATCTGAAAGAAAATTTCATTATAGTAGAGCTTTATCAGACAATGCTGTAACGATTTTTAAAGAATCTGTTCCATTCTTACTTTCCTTAGTGTCTCAGGGTAACACAGTGGATGGCAGCAATTCTATCTCTAACCCTTCAGAAATTGATGATCTTGTTCACAGCATTACGTCCTCATTGCGTTTGGCATTAGAGAGTGTAGCCCCCTTAAAAAAGAAAGTGGCTAGCCATCGGAGGCTGACTCCTTGGTTCAACGCAGAGTTGCGTACTTTAAAGCAGAATACTAGGAAGTTGGAGAGAAAATGGCGCTCTACACACCTAGATGATTCCTATTTAACCTGGAATAACAGTCTATTGCTGTATAAAAAGACCATTCGACAAGCTAGAACAGCATATTTTTCATCATTAATAGAGGCGAATAAAAACAATACTAGGCTTCTTTTTAGTACAGTTGCCAAACTTACACAGAGTCATAGCTCTGTTGAGCCAACTATTCCCCCAGCTCTTAGCAGTGATGATTTTATGGGATTCTTCATAAATAAAATTAATTCTATTAAAAATAAAATCATTGGCATCCTCCCAAACATGATTACTTCTTCCTCAGTAAATGAGGCAGTATCGGAAAGAACTGTAGAACCTCAGTTGTGCTTAGGCTGTTTTGATTCAGTCGAGCTTTCGGAATTATCAAAAATATTAGCCTCATCTAAACGTTCAACTTGTATTTTGGACCCAATTCCAACCAAATTATTTAAAGAAGTGTTCCATTTGGTTCCTGGCCCCATTTTGGATATGATGAATCTATCCTTAGTAAACGGATACGTACCACAGGAATTTAAAATAGCTGTAATTACACCTTTACTCAAGAAACCTTCCCTTGATCAAGATGACTTAGTGAATTACAGACCTATATCTAACCTTCCTTTCTTATCCAAAGTCCTTGAGAAAATTGTATCTAATCCAGTCTGTGAGCATCTAAACAGTAACGAGCTGTTTGAAGAGTTTCAGTCAGGTTTTAGAGCTCATCATAGCACTGAAACAGCACTGGTGAAGGTTACTAAAGATATTCTCATGGCCTCAGATAATGGACTGGTGTCTGTGCTGGTTTTGTTAGATCTCAGTGCTGCTTTTGACACAGTCGATCATAATATTCTCTTAGAAAGGCTTGAACATGTTGCAGGGATCAAAGGAACAGCACTTGGCTGGTTTAAATCATATTTGTCTGATAGATTCCAGTTTGTTCATCTAAATGATAAATCCTCTTCACTCTCAAGGGTTACTTGTGGAGTTCCACAGGGTTCTGTGCTTGGACCAATTCTGTTCACCATATATATGCTCCCAATTGGTAGAATCATTAGACAGCATGGGAAAAATTTCCACAGCTATGCAAATGATACACAACTATATTTATCCATAAATCCTGATGAACCCAGTCAGTTAGGTAGATTACAGGCATGTCTGGAAGACATAAAAAACATGGATGACCCTAAACTTTTTGCTTTTAAATTCTGACAAAACAGAAGTTGCTGTCTTTGGACCAGAAGTTCTTAAACAGAAACTGATTAGTCAATCACTTCATCTGGATGGCATTAAATTGGCCCCCAGTAATAACGTAAAGAACCTTGGCGTTATTTTTGACCGAGACTTGACATTTAAATCCCATATTAAATAGGTTTCTAGGATTTCTTTCTTTCACCTCCGGAATATTGCTAAAATTAGAAACATTCTGTCCAGGAGTGATGCTGAGAAACTAGTCCATGCATTTGTTACCTCAAGGCTGGACTACTGTAATTCTTTACTATCAGGTAGTCCACAAAATGTAATTAAAAGCCTTCAGTTGATCCAAAATGCGGCAGCAAGAGTTCTGATGAATATTAAAAAGAGAGATCACATTTCTCCTGTTTTAGCTTCCCTTCATTGGCTCCCTGTTAAATCCAGAATAGAATTTAAGATCCTTCTTCTTACATACAAAGCCCTTAATAATCAAGCTCCATCATACATCAGAGATCTGGTTGTTCCATATGTTCCTAACGGAGCCCTTCGCTCTCAGACTGCAGGTTTACTTGTAGTTCCTAGGATTTCTAAAAGTAGAATGGGAGGCAGATCTTTTAGTTATCAGGCTCCTCTCCTGTGGAACCAGCTCCCAGCTTTAGTCCGTGAGGCAGACACTCTGTTTACTTTTAAGGCCAGGCTTAAAACTTTCCTTTTTGATAAAGCTTATAGTTACAGTGGCTTAGGTCATCCTGAGCTATCTTTGTAGTTATGCTGCTATAGGCTTAGACTGCTGGAGGACAGACTTACCAATTTTCTTCACTCTGCTACTTCCTTTTCTCCTACGACTCTCCAGTTGTATTACAGTACATTCTGTTATTTCGACTGTTAACTTTGTTTTCTCTCAGTGTTTTTCTCTCCATAGAAGATATACCTGGTCTGGTATCCTGCTTGGCTGCAATGCCCTGTTGGACTGGGGGCATCGACTGGGATGATCCTCCCAGTAACTGAACATCCACTGTGTCCTGTTATCAACTTTTTACTTTCTGTAACATAGAAAGTTCTTTTATATCAGATCTTCTGTTCCTTCTGTGTCTCTGCTCTGTCTTCTCAAACCCCCAGATGGTCATGGCAGATGGCCGCTCCTACTGAGCCTGGTTCTGTTGGAGGTTTCTTCCTGTTAAAGGGGAGTTTTTCCTCTCCACCGTCGCTACATGATTGCTCAGTATGAGGGATTGCTGAAGGATTGCTGTGGTTGGAAAGTCTGCATCAACGGGGCCCAACCTCACGCCAATGACTGACGCAATCTGCTGGGATTCCTTAAATAGGAAACTTTTTAACTGATTGGAATGTTTGTATAAATGTATTGAAATGACTTCTTGTTAAGTGCCTTGAGATGACATCTGTTGTGAATTGGCACTATATAAATAAACTGAATTGAATTGAATTAATTTAAATCCTTTTCACAAAAAATACAATGGTCATGTCCAGGGAGTATAAATTGTAATAATGCAATAATGCTAAAGTGAATATTCAATGATTAACCATTTTTGTTGGTTGCTTTTCTGTTCTTCGCAGATTGCTGAACTGTTCATCACTGAAAAGAACTGTATCCTTTTCTAACAAAACCTTACAAATCTTTTTTCCTCATGTTGCTTTTTGTAAATCTAAGTAAGAAAGCTAGCTAAAAAGCTGGTTTGGTGCTTTGTGAGGTAAACATGCTGGAGACGGAGCAAATTCACCTGTTTGGAATGTTATCATCCCATTAAATGGCCGTTATTAGCGCTCATCACTCCCATACAATAGCTTCAGAATGTTCCTCCTCTACCTCCTGCTCGGTAGGTCGTTATCTTGTGACTTTATGTTTTATCTTGTGACTTTAGGTTTAGAAACTTGTCCTGAGTTTTTAGGATGAGGGTTGGGGGTGGGGTAAAGTTATAAGTAAATAGCCATCGTTACCTAAATTGTAAACAGGATTTAAATAAAGTTAAAAAAATGACACTTAAGCTCTTAGACGTGGGCGATGCTGAAAAAAATTCTAATGCATATTATCACCGATAAGAATGGTAGATGCGCACCTTCTAGCCTGCTAGGATGTAGAGTGGGCACATTCTGAAGCTATTGTATGGGAGTGATGATCGCTGATAACGGCCATTTAAAGGTTGATAACATTCGAATCGTGTGGCAAATTCCAGGACAATGGAGCATGTAGACCATATTTAGAAGTTAATTTAAACAGAAGGGAATGAGTGGATGTCTTTGGACGAGTTCATGATAACCCATTTGTCCCAGAATCCCACATGCTTTGTGTGTCACTCAGAAGGTGTGTTTGTCTCTTAAGAGGATTTGTGGGCTCTTATCTCAGTACAACAGAATGGGAGAGCACTAATTAACCTGCATGTGCGGCGAGAAGCTCATGCATGGATTTCCACTTCACCGGCACTATAAACTACAGCGCTACAGGACACTAAGATAATAAAAAGGTGTTGTGTTTCAGGATATATTACCCCCACAGTTCCTCTCCTTGTTACAGAGATACTCCAGTGCTTAACTTAGCCAGCTCAGGTTATCTACCTCAGCATGGCTTTACCTATGTTTGTCTAAAACAGGTCCATTTGCAGAGTTTCAATCTATCAGTGGCTACTACACTGCAAACCTCCCAGCCTGCTTGGATACAATGACAGAGTTAAATCTTTTGAGTTACATAAGCTCGTTAATAGTAAGCTCGTTAATAGTAATGGGTTATGTCAGGTCAGATTGGGGTGTTTCATGTACAGCAGAGTAACACTCTCTTACTTTAAGTGTAACATTACAGCCATAAGAATACCCTGTTGTGTTGTGTAGGATAATGGAAACACGCACTGATTATCAGAACCAAACTACAGTGAATGTAAATATTGTGTTAATATTATTGTAGCAACCTGAAATTATGTATTTTACTAAGATTTTATATTATAGACCAATGCAATGCGGCAATAGCTCCTTCCATAATCATCTTTTCAAAATAGCTAAGGCTCTGTAAGATTGGATTACACACATTCCAAGTTGTATTCAGGTCAGGACTTTGATTAGTCCATTCTTAGATTTTAACGATTTCATTCTATCTCTAGCTCTATGTTCAGGGTTGTTGACCTGCTAGAGGGTAAACCGCCACCTCAATCTCAAAGTATTTTTTGCAGATTCTAAAGGTGTTTTTTTTTTAGGATTCTACTGAATTTAGTGCCACCTATTAATTTTATTTATAGTGCACATTTCAAACAACAGAAATGGTTTGAATGGAAATGTGCTGATAAAGAGAATCAATGAATAATTTAAATCATCCAATCAAGCAGAGACTTGGCTTTAAAGTAACACACACATAAAATCATATGAAATCCAGAAATGAAAAAAAAGCTAAACACTGACTTTTAAAGCAAAATACTGTAGTTACTGTTCTGAGGTGTTATGGGCAAAAAACATGAGATTAAATGAATTAAAGAACCAAGAGCTCATCTACAGTTGATACTAAAATACCTTTATTTGTCTATGGAGAACAATGTGTTCTGATTCTCAAAACTGAACTGTGGATCTGTCCAGCTCCTCTATTGTTACCATTTTGTACACTCCTCCTACTTCCATATGACCGATTTGAATTTAGGTTACTTTTCAAACTATTTGGCTATAGTGGATTTATATACTGGAACATAAAGAGGGATGAATACAAATGCATGTCAAAGTTTTTAGATTTTTACTTTCAAAAGAAATTGAAAACCATGTATCATTTTCCTTTCACTTCTCGATTAGCACTATTTGAGGTTTGTGGTTGTACTACTGAGAGAAAAAAATGAAAAGCATTCAGTTGACATGAATAATTTGGAAGGCATTGTAGCATTTTTCACATCCATCACATGAGCTGAAGCAGTCGAGTTGTGTTCCTTTTGGGGCTGCATTCTGTGGAAGAAGGTTAGGGGTCAGTCTGCTTAAACAGGAACCAGGATGTGGGAACTTTAGAGTTTCACACAAATGTTTTATGAGACCAAAAATACCGTCTTCTCCTCTCATGTTTCTCTATACAGGCAATAAATATACAACCGGGGGAAAAAATGAATTTAAATATTCAAATAACCTAGTTCCCTGCTGATGTGGAAGCTACAGATCAGACGAATCGACACATTGAAAAAAAACTGGGTCACAAATTGTGGCCCACTTTGTTGGATTAGAGATAAGAATAAAAGGAAGCCTCATCATTCTTTAATAAACATCCTAAAAAAATCTCAATCTCTTAAACTTTGGTTTAAAGGCTGAAGATTAACATTCTGCCTAATTAAAACAGATTTCAAGTTGTTTTTTTCACTTGTGCTTTACAGTGGCTTGCAAAAGTATTCGGCCCCCTTGAACTTTTCCACATTTTGTCACATTACAGCCACAAACATGAATCAATTTCATTGGAATTCCACGTGAAACACCAATACAAAGTGGTGTACACGTGAGAAGTGGAACGAAAATCATACATGATTCCAAACATTTTTTACAAATAACTGAAAAGTGGGGTGTGCGTAAATATTCAGCCCCCTGAGTCAATACTTTGTAGAACCACCTTTGGCTGCAATTACAGCTGCCAGTCTTTTAGGGTATGTCTCTACCAGCTTTGCACATCTACAGACTGAAATTCTTGCCCATTCTTCTTTGCAAAACAGCTCCAGCTCAGTCCGATTAGATGGACGGCGTTTGTGAACAGCAGTTTTAAGATCTTGCCACAGATTCTCGATTGGATTTAGATCTGGACTTTGACTGGGCCATTCTAACACATGGATATGTTTTGTTTTAAACCATTCCATTGTTACCCTGGCTTTATGTTTAGGGTCGTTGTCCTGCTGGAAGCTGAACCTCCGCCCCAGTCTCAAGTCTTTTGCAGACTCCAAGAGGTTTTCTTCCAAGATTGCCCTCTATTTGGCTCCATCCATCTTCCCATCAACTCTGACCAGCTTCCCTGTCCCTGCTGAAGAGAAGCACCCCCAGAGCATGATGCTGCCACCACCATATTTGACAGTGGGGATGGTGTGTTCAGAGTGATGTGCAGGGTTAGTTTTCCGCCACACATAGCGTTTTGCATTTTGGTCTCATCTGACCAGAGCACCTTCTTCCACATGTGTGCTGTGTCCCCCACATTGCTTGTGGCAAACTGTAAACGGGACTTCTTATGGTTTTCTTTTAACAATGGCTTTCTTCTTGCCACTCTTCCATAAAGGCCAACTTTGTGCAGTGCACCACTAATAGTTGTCCTATGGACAGATTCCCCCACCTGAGCTGTAGATCTCTGCAGCGCCTCCAGAGTCACCATGGGCCTCTTGGCTGCATTTCTGATCAGCGCTCTCCTTGTTCGGCCTGTGAGTTTAGGTGGACGGCCTTGTCTTGGTAGGTTTACAGTTGTGCCATACTCCTTCCATTTCTGAATGATCGCTTGAACAGTGCTCCGTGGGATGTTCAAGGCTTGGGAAATCTTTTTGTAGCCTAAGCCTGCTTTAAATTTCTCAATAACTTTATCCCTGACCTGTCTGGTGTGTTCTTTGGACTTCATTGTGTTGTTGCTCCCAACATTCTCTTAGACAACCTCTGAGGCCGTCACAGGGCAGCTGTATTTGTACTGAAATAAGATTACACACAGGTGCACTCTATTTAGTCATTAGCACTCATCAGGCAATGTCTATGGGCAACTGACTGCACTCAGACCAAAGGGGGCTGAATAATTACGGACACCCCACTTTTCAGTTATTTATTTGTAAAAAATGTTTGGAATCATGTATGATTTTCATTCCACTTCTCACGTGTACACCACTTTGTGAAAGACCAATGTCTTTCACGTGGAATTCCAATAAAATTGATTCATGTTTGTGGCTGTAATGTGACAAAATGTGGAAAAGTTCAAGGGGGCTGAATACTTTTGCAAGCCACTGTATGTCTCTTTATGTATAATCCTGATTTTTGTTGTTGTTCTAACGTAGAAGAACAAACGCTTAACAAAACTATCTTCACAGTTTGTTAGAATTTGAACAAATTTAGTTTAGTGTCTTTTAGCTATGAAACTTACACACTTTCTGCTCAGAAATGCTACCAAAACGAAGTGCGTATATTTTTTTTATTGATTTCAAATTGTTTCTTCAGGAGGTCATTTCAGTTTACACCCAAGTCTTTTGGCACATGTGATCAGATTTGTCTTTGAAGTTTCCAGTGTTAATGCAAGCTGTTCTTTTCTTTTTTCTTTTCTTTTTTTGTTACTGGAGTCCAATTACCAGTTCAGAGCAGAAGTTGTTCTCAGGAAAGGATTGTGCGAGGTTCCTGTTGTTAGATTGTTCTGCTTCGGGCGGATTAAATATAGCAGTCAGAAAAAGTCATCCCCTTTATTCTCCTATACAGATGGTCCACCTTATTGCTGCCGCAGTCCCAGCTGCTTACTCACGTTGAACAGTAGATTTCTCCTGGGTCAGAGCAGCCATTTTTCTGACCCACCTCAGTATAATTTCCCACTGACAGTCGACATATGTATCACTGTATTTAGGTTCAAATTAAATAGGAAGGCTTTGCTTGTACCACTGATTCCTTTTCAGTTGTAGTATTGATGGCGTATTTGGCTTGTATGCTTATTGTGTTCTCCTTTTGTTTGTGGTTCATGACAGTTATGGACCTCTCCAGAACTTTATCCCTAAGCTGTCTGTTGTGTTCCTTGGTCTTTATGATGCTGTTTCTTCACTAATGTTCTTTCATGAACATCTGAGATCTTCAGAAAATAGCTGGATTTATACTGATATTGAATTATTTTTATTAGGTTACTTCTGAAGGCCATCAGGTTGCACTAGATATTAATAACAGGTAGAAGAGTAAAGTGGGCTGAATATGCACACCACACCTTTCTGAGTTTTAGAAGTAAAAATAAAAGTGTAATTTTTATTCATTACTTTGTGTTGGTCTATCTTTCAGATTGTGACTGTACTGTGGCAAAATTTCAAACAGCACTGTGTCTTCCTCTTTCTGAATTCAAGAGTTTGTGGAGAAGTTTGTTTGAAATATAAAGTTCTATGGTTATTGTGCTTGTAACAAAATCAGGCAACCCTGCTGGTTTTTAGAAGAGAAAAAATTATTGTTTTTATTCTTCCCCTTGTTGATGTTTTGGTATAATTTGGATTTGGAGCCACAGCACAGATACAAACTGAGATGTTTTGGTTGTAATTTTCACTCATGGGAAATCTGATGTTAAGTAGGACAACTAAAAAGAGACTGGTGGGTTTATTTTAAGCACTCTCTGACCCATTGGTCATTATAATAATCTGACAAGCATCAGTGGTGTCTTTTTACAGTGACAAGAACACTAAGTGCCCTGAATACTTTTCCAAAGTGAGTTATTTTTAGGATGTTATTCATAGTCCTTTTGTGAGAACAAATAAACTTCTGTTTGAACAGAAATCATAATTTAAAAGATAAAAAGTGGCTTTAAAGTAAGGATATGATATAGTAGGTGCAATCTGGCATGTTTACTCTACAATACCTTGTCTGACTCAGACACTAAATCTGCACTTTAAGATCCACACCATGAGATTAACAACATGCTTTGGATTGTTACACCTTCTGCTTGGCCTGAATGGCTGTTGTCCACCAGGATGGAAAAAAAAGAAACGTGAGGGCTGTTTTTAACTTCCACAATTGACTAATGCTGTTGACATCCGAGGCCAATCCTTCACCTATATAAACAGACGGGAAGGCCCTCCAGTTCATCCAGGCTGAAAAGATGTTCTACGAAGTGGCATTGATTGAGCTCACCGCTCTTCAGGGGAGCCCAGGCAAGTACTTTTTTAAATTCCACTTTTCAGGGACAATTTCTAGGAAAATTAGTGCACACACAGAGAGTGTACTGCGCAATAGTGGACTTTGATTTAGTGGTTTTTGGCTCTGTTTTCCAATAATTTCCCATGGCCTAAATTCCAGGTAATTTGTATGATATTTGGCAGCTCTTTGGCAACTTTTAGGTAGTATTAAAATGCTTGCTAAATAGTGAAGGATGCATAGAGTAGAATATTGTAAACGTTTTTGGCTTTTAGCATAAATTGCTAAATCACAGATTTTTGTGACTAATTTCAGATCGGCAATTTTTGTAAAGCTCTGACCTGCCAAAAACTTTTGTTGATTTTGATTTTTTTAAGAGGTATAATTGACTAAAAAAATGAGTTATAGGTACAACATCACTAAGTATAGTGAGTCTTTCTTTCAAAATCAATAACAGCAGAATCCAACATTACATCCAAACCATCCAAATTAAAAAGCTCTAATTTACAGTATGTGTTATATTAAATCATTTTTTTATTGTTACTATTCAGGATCCTTAGTGAGCTTTTTTGACAAGATCCATAATTAAATATTGATAGTGGGATCAGAGGGGATGTCGCACTGTGAATGAGAGAGAGAGAGCGGTTACTGTTACACACCTCTGCAGTAAAAAGGGTTTCAACTAATTTTTCTAAACAAAATCACATGATGACAAGTGACAGAAATGTTTTTTAAAACTTTCTTTAGCCTCTTAAATATAGCAATTAGTATAAGCAAGGCGGTTGGCGTGGTTAGCACTACTATATCAATCTCTTGTTTTTTTACTGTCATATAGTTAGTAGATCCTTACCTCAAACTCCGATCTGAGAATGACAAATCATCCGAAAAGAACTCATTGTAGTTGTAAACTGGAAAACCATGTGGGATTTGCTACTGGTTATATTGCTAACGGCTGATAGCAGTACAAGGTGATAGCGATTATTTTTCTCCATTTCAAATGCTGAAGGAATATGTTCACAAATAGATATTGTACAGCAATATGTGGAGGAGGGCAAGATCTTTTCTAACTTGCAAAATCCAGATTTTGACTACAAATTTTGACTGTTGTGCCATCCTGAATGAATAGTTTCATAGGAAATAATGTTTCCTTTAATAGTAGTGGGGGATATAAATGGTATAATGTAGAAATTATATTAAATGGCCAACTGTAGAGATTGTGACTATACCATTCTACCGCGCTTGTGCATTTTGATGACATCATCAAGCTGTGCCTATGTACTTTGTACCAGGTACGCAAGGAGGATAAATACCAATGTTCAGTGTTTGTATTCACGCTAGATATTGCACGTTTTAAAATGTGTTGTTTTCTTTTTAATGGAAAAGAAAACTGTTGAACTCGAAGCATTTTTAATTCAAATATGTGGAGCTTTATTTTTGTGCGATATTAAATTTATAAATAATCAGAAAAACTGAAAAGTTTTCTCTTTTTACATTTTACACTTCTGTTTAAACAATTTTGAACTTTGTTTTCTTTTAGCTTTTATTTTATTTTAAATATCTTCATCTTTTGAATATTTGCCGTAATCTATTTGTAATACAAAATTGTTTAACTTTTCTGAAAAAGGTTTGAACATTGTTTTTTAAATGCATTTTTCACAATGAATGTTCTTTAAATAGTATTCTATACCTTTTTGAAGTTGTTCTGCTGCAATGCATCTGGTATGTTAAAATGTTCAAAAACAGTCATTTGGAAATATACAGTATAAACAGAAGAAAAGAATATATCGCAATAAATATTTTTACTACACATGCTTTAGATTATATTTCAATATAGATTTGAGGCCATATCGCCCAGCCCTACTTTTTAGCTTCCTACACCTTTTGTGCTTCCCCTGAATCATATTTTTAACATCTCACTGATACTGAAACTAACTAACTTTGACCCCTCTTCACTCAGCAACAATTTCCGTTGCCAGGACTGGTCAACTGTTAAATCTACTAATTTCTCTGTGCATCTCTAAAAAACAGTTTTGCGTAAATAGTGTACGTGATATACATACATTACATACATTATTAAGGACTTTCATTTTTGTCTACTGACAGAGAAAAACGGGAAAGGGCATTCCCTTTGGTTTGTTGTTGTTTCTCCTCTGGGAGCATCACCCTCTTTTTATTTTCCACGTTGTGCTGAAGGTTTCTTCCTGTTAAAGGGGAGTTTTTCCTCTCCGCTGTCGCTACAAGCTTACTCAGTATGAGAGATTGCTGATGGATTGCTGTGGTGGGAGTCTGCATAAACAGAGCACAACCTCAAGTCAATGACTTGATGCAATCTGCTGGGATTCTTTAAATAGAAAATAAACTAAAACTTTAAACAGATTTGAATGTTTGTATGATTGAAATAAAAAATGTTGTAAAGTGCCTTGAGATGACATCTGTTGTGAATCAGCGCTATATAAATAAACTGAATTGAATTGATATCAATTCTAACTTTTTAGAATAAAAAAACTATATCAACACATCTGAAATTCAAATATTTTAAAGTTTGTGGCTTCACCTGGTTTTACAATTAGCTCGGTGGGGTCTTATGTCAAGCATTAAGAGCTAGGCCAATCATTCATCACCTGCTTTATCTGCTGCTCAAGACGTCTGCCTGTACCTCCCCGTCTGCTGCTGAGGCAGCAGAGCAGTGTACCGTGGGCTTGGTGGAGGAGATCTAGGAAAGGCGCAGAGGAAGACGAATGGTCACATTTTTCATAAGGAACTGTGTGTCACTCCAGCACACCGAAGCACCCGAATCAGCGCTGACTCAGGTTGAACGGTCGACTTCTCCTGGGTCAGAGAAGCCATTTTTCTTACCTCACTATATTTCTCTTCTGACATCTGACATATGTATCACTGTATTTGGATTCAAATTGAGTAGGAAAACTTTGCCTGTAACACTGACTTGTTTTCACTCACTTGTGGTATTTATGACATATGTGTTTTGTATGCTTGATGTGCTCTCCCTCTGTTTGTGGTTCGTCACTGTGTGCTTCTCATTGCCTCATGGGCGTGGAAACTGTGTTGTTCAACGCCCTTATCTGCTCTCTCTTGTGCTTATCTTTGCTCTCCTGTCTCCAGCTCTCAGTCGGATCCTCGTCACATTTCAAGCTTATAGTCTGGAACAGTGTCAGATAGGCGGATAGACAATTAGGCTTTGCTTAAAGTTTATCTTTTGGACTTTGTGTGGATTGGGAATATCGAAAAGCACAGGGAAGACTTGCTTATTATTCACTGGCTGACTAACTCTATGCCCTGTGTTTCTGTAACAGGGCCTCAGGAGGAGGCCAGTCTGGGTTCTGCGGGATGGACAACCCCAGAAGAACTTTCGGAGCAGGCCTCTCAAGCACAGCACCTCGAACGGCTGGCACAGCTTTGCATCATGAGCAAACAGTAGGTAAAACTATGTCCCGCTGAGGCCTCAACTGCAAAGCAATTAATGGGGTGTAAGATGTTCTGCAGGTTTAATGACTCAGCAGGCTCATTGTGGGTGGATTTACTGTCACAAACGATTTAATTTTATAGTGATGCTTATATTTCTTTTTCAAAATAATGTTAACATCATATGGTGGGCAGGATAGTTTTGTTGCCTTTTCTATGTGCCTCACAAACCCATGCATACATGCATAAACTCAGGACATAAATACAAATAATGTTTTTTAGTGTGTATTGTGGGAGATGTAATAAATCTGGGTTTTAATGAAGAGTCACTGCCTTGCAAAAAAAAAGAAAAAAAGAACTATTTGTTTTAAACAAAAATCACTTTGTTTATCATTGAAACAGTAGCATGTCATTACAACACATACTTTAATTTCAGTACTTTTGAGCATTAAACAAAAGCATTCCTAAACAATCTGCATTTACAAATTAAAATTTTAAAATTTTTACAGTACATATTTTGCATACATGGAGAACCTTTACTTTAATGAGTTGAATGTCCTTATAAATTGAGAAAAGAGACACTGCTCTCTCTGTCTGGATCTGGTGTCTCCTGTCGCGTTGGTACTTTGTTCAGGCCATACCATACACCTAATTTCCTCTGCCTCTGTTGTCGTTGCTGAGAAAAGGCCATTTAACCTGTTTGCTGTGTAGGGTGACAGAGGGTGGAATGTTTGCACGGTGGTGCGCTGGTCACTGCGCTTAATTATTGCAAGGAGCATACAGTAGTTAAACATAAATGAGATGGTAATGACTGAGCATGGCTGTACCAGTGTGGCTCGGGTTTCTAGCTAAGTAAGGACACACAGGAATTTGATTCTGCTCTTTTCTTTTCTGTGTTTTGGAAATGTAACCTAAAAAAGGCTGTAAACTCTCTTTGGCCTCTGCGTGTTCGAAAATCTTCCCTCGATACTCTGACTAGATCTATGATAACCCTCAGGACTTCTTCCTTGGAATAGGAAGCTGTAACTGATTCCTATTATTTTAGGATAAAGAGGTCTTTTGATTGAAAGATATTTCCTTATGAAGAGGGGAAAATAAGTATTGAACATTTCAAGATTTTTCTCAGTGAATATGTTTCTAATCAGCTTGTTGACATTAAACAACCCAAGTAATCTGCAATTTAATATAATCCGGATTCATAATAGCTGATGGCATATAAAAGAGTTTCTCATTGCCAAGGTTTCACTCAAGAAGCATCTCATGTTGGGCTTTCTCAATACCATTGCAACCTTATTGTTTCTAAACCTCTGAATATTACAGTCAGCTCCATTCGTGTCACAATCTGGCAATGGAAAGAACATGATTTTATTGTAAATCAGCCATGACCAGATGCCCCTCCGAAGATTTCTGATGGTGGAATCATCCAAGAGTCTTAAAGCAACTCACCAGAACTCCAGAAAGACCTGGACTTTGCACAGTTTTCCCAGGACAATAGTATGTAATGTATGGTGCGGGATTAGGGTCAAAATTAAGACTACTTTCCAGCCTCAAGAGGCTATTTCCATTCCGAAGCCAGCAACTAATTACTGACAAGTCAGCATCGGTAACCGAGAGGCCGGCACTGGCAACTGAGAAGGAGACCGCTTACTTGTGCTAGCATTGGAGAGGCTAACGACTAGCATGTCTGGGCTGGCCACCCACTTGACTGCCTACTCCCTCTGGTGTCCATTAGCATGGAGTGGCTGGCGACTAGCCATCCTAGGCTCATCACTCGCTTTGTAAGATGCGTATTTTCTTCTTCTTCCAACTTTATGGCAGTTGGCAAACAATTGAGGTTTATTACCACCACCTTCTGGGCTCAAATGTGGACCTGAATAGTTTTAATGCCTTTATTCCTAAGTAAATACATGTGACTCTTAAAAATCAAAATATCATCTTGTAAATTATATCCCCCATAGTCTTTTAAAATCTAATTAATCCTTAACTAAACACTATTTCTGTTGCTCAGATTTGAGTATTTTCCTCTCCTGCCTATATTTATCACAATTTAACATTACATGTTCAAATGCTTCCTCTTACTTATCAAACACAAGATCCCAAACACACAGAACCATGGAAACCCTCGGTTGGTTACAGATAAAAACAATAAAAGCTGCTTTAATGGCCGAGACAATTAGCCGACCTAATTAAAGAAAAATCTTTACAAAGAACTGAAGATCAGATCACGGAGTGGCACCAGAACCTTTACGACAGGAGGATGGTTTATGTAAGCAAATTGGTCAAAATCAGACCTGAGCAGGCATGTGACTAGTTTCTTTGAATGGGAGCAACTTCATTATTAAAAACAGACCTTTTTTATTCAATATATAAACATTTCTCTAAACCTATTCAAAACTTATTTTCTTTGTCATTTAGTTTTACTATATACAATTTGTGGATTTATTTGTGTTGAGTCCTTTGTATTTGTGGTATTGTTACAGACATGGTGAGAATTTGATGGCAAAAGAAACTGATTTGACAAGTCTAATTGTTATCAAATCAAAGCTAAATCTAAATTAGTCTGAATTAGTTCAAATGCAAAAATGGGAACTATTCCAGCATTGTTATTTATGATTTTCAGAACATAAAATCAATACATCTTAATCACTTTACATTTTTAGTTAAGATAATGAATTTGCACTGATTCATAGAACATTCTAAAAAAAGTATGACATTTTGAAATGATAGATTTGTGTGAACCAGGCACCTGGCTCCTACGAACTGAAGCACAGTGTGGATTTGGAACAGTAAACCTGGTATCCATCACACAAACACAGCTTGCTCTACATCTACAGGCACATGCTTGGTTGTGAGGGTGACGAATGTCCTTGGTTGACTTTTTCAGGCCAGATATGCATGGAACAAATGGCAGGTCTTCAATGAAACACATCACGTTCACTTAGCTTAGCACTTCACAGAAGACCGACAGAGAGGCATGAGACAGTAAACTGACCTGTAAGCACCATTCCTTCTATAATTCCCCCTGGAGGATAGAAGGCGGCAGCGCTGGCAGAAATTATAGGTCTCCGCGTCCTCAACAAGGCGCCTTGTTGTCCACTCACAGCTTGCACGTGTTTCAATGTGTCGTGCTGTTATAATCCAAATCCAAACTGTGAAACTGAAGTGCTCCACTGCTTACGAACCACAGTCTTTACATACATGTAGGGTCGTTAAAGCTACAAGTAATTAAGTTGCTATTCACAAATCAGTTAGTTGCGTGAACACTATTTTTTCCAGGAAACTATCTTTATCACTCTAAAGAAGCACAAAGGTGTCTCAGTATTTTCCTCATTATTCCTTTTTTTATTAACTTAAAATAAGCACTTCAAATAAAAATGTAAAAACTGATGAGCACAAATTATTAACTCGAGAATTAAATTTATCCTAAATCACTCGATATCTACTCCCTCCCGATTAACTAAAACAAAAACCGAACAAATGGCAAACAAAAAAAATTAACAGTTTTACCCAGTATTTAATAAAGAATGAATTGCTAATCATAAAATCAACACTCAAAACTACAAAGGGATTAGCAAGTCAAAATATCATTGGAAGCTTATTAGGTTCTGAGAGGCCAAAAGGAAAAAGATGATTATGGCTTTTTTCTGAATCCATATACCAAACTAAAGGAAACTTTCAGCTGGAGATTAAAGAAATGGAGAAGAAACACCTGGCAATATTAGGAAAGATAGTGTTTAAGACATGAATCGGAAACATTTATGGAAAATATTCTGTTTGCACTGCTTGATGTGGCACAACGACCTACTCAAACAACACTCACTTACTTTATAAGACGCCTATTTTCTTTTTCTTCCAACATGACAGATCATAATGAAAAACAGGTTCAAGATAAAAGACCAAGAGCTCATGTTAACCTAATACTTATCTGACATTTTGTTCATACTGTAGCTCTGGTTTTACTGTTTCTGTCCTAAATTAGACACATTAAAAGGAAAACAACTATTAAGTATTAAACGCAGGACTAACAACATTGTGTTGGGTGTTCGCCTCCATACGTCTGCCTGTAGATGAGGTGTATTGGTGTCTGAAATTGCAGCAGTGGAAACGAGAAGAACTGATGCTAAGCCAGCGCTGGCACTAGTTTAGGACTAGAAGTGGTTTGGTGGAAAACTTCCCAGAGAGATTCCTCAAATCTCACAGAAAGAGTGACATAGAGAAATTGGAAATGGTGAATAATGCAAATGAATGAAATACTGCATACAAACTCAAGCTGTGGCAAATTCAACGACCATCTTTTTTCATTTACAGCTGATAATGGCTTTCACAGTTGTCTAGATCTCTGAATCAGCAAAAATAAGATTAGCAATTTTAAAGAACCTCTTTCAGTCACATTTAAGAGACAGCTAACCTGTCAAATAACAACCAACCAATCTTGTAGATTCCTTTTGTTTTAAGTCCCCATTATTATTATAATACAGAAAGAAAAGAGATGTAGTTTTCGTATAATGACAGTTTCCTCTTATCTTTTCTCAGACCACATCTTGCCCTTGAATACAGCGGTAAGGTACGTTCAGGAATTTACATATTTCTTTTTCTGCCTGTGGAGATTTAATGATATTTTTTATTTGGACAAATTAATGTTTAAAATTACCCTGATCCTTTTCTTTTCACCTTGGCTCCTTATAAGAAGTCCTCTTAGAAAGCTTGGTATGACTGTAGACAAACATTTAAAAATCCATAATGACTTTCCAATTTGAGAAGCTCATCAGCTCCACCGAAAAAGTCGGTTTCTTCCAGCTGGGACCTCTGAAAGATCTTGAAATAGTTATTCACTTTTAATTTCTACTTGCCTGGATTACTGACATTCCTTGGATGTGGGTTTAATTAAATTCTCCCGTTATGCTTTGCAGCGCTTACAAAATGCCGCTGCCCTTCTAATTACTGAAGTTTACCTTGATTATCTAAAGGAACCATCATTGGTACCATCATAGGCCCACTAATATAGAACCACTCTTTGGAACAATGTATCATCGCAGATAAGAACCCTCATAGATTAAACTTTACATTAGCTTTACAAACCTCTTGAAAACCAATCTTCACTCATTGACTTTCAGTTCTAGTAAAGCTTAGTCACTCTTTTGAAAATAGTTCAGCCATTAATTCCCATCCTATTGAGGTTTCTTTTTTTTCCTTGACATGTCCTTTTGACTTGTTTTAACTTGTGCATCACTTTGGTCCAATAGGTGTGGTTTTAAATATACTTTATAAATAAACTGATATTGAGGTTATTGATTTTTGTTTAAAGTCTAAATATGCATTTTTTTCTGTGTGGGTTAGGCTACAAAGATTCACCAGAGGACCTTTGGTAATGACCATCCAATAACAGCCAGAAGCCTGGAGCTCATGGCAACGGTTTATGCTGAGATCGGCAAGACAGAATATTCAGGTAAACACTCAAATGTTGCAGAGGAGCAAAGTAGACTCAAGTCTCTTTCCAAAGAAATGTTACAACATAGATGCCTAAAATATACAGCTTAATAGCTGGTGTAAATTAAACACGGGTGTGTAACTAGTGAAAGACGCATGTTAACATTGTGCAGCAGCAGTGCCTGTGAAAACACACATTGCACAGTTGATCTGAAGTGCTTAAGTAAGTCTGTAGCGAATATGTCAAACAGTGAAAATGATAAATGCATAAACACTTGCGCTTGTGTTGGACACATATATTGTTTTATGCAGAACAACAAGCAGATATGTAGCTTTGTGACAGTTTGAGGCCATGCTGCTGTGTCGTAAGTATGCCTTGCTTGCACTAGCACAAGCAAAGACTCTCTCCCTCTCTTTCTATTTCCCAGCTTCTGAACTCCGCATTTTTGTAACTGCTGTGCTGTAAAAAAATAAAAAGTAGTGAAAAGAGTAATACATTGAAACCACTCATGTTGCTAAGTCAGCTTTCAGAGGAGGTGGTGCTAAATAGCAGCTATACTTACTCTATTCAGCAGTAAAGAGAAACAGCAGTTTACAGTACATCTAATACTGGAAAGCTTTACAAGATCTTGTTTTTTTTCCCAAAATTGAACCAATGTCTGGTTTTGAGAAAAATCCAAATTTAAATAAAACAAACTGATGTTTTTGCTGCTTCTTCAGTGCAGTGAAAAAGTGTTAATCTATTTTGCTTTTTTTGCTACACATAAATGTTTCAGATAATTAAACATCTTCTAATATCAAATACCAAATGAATACAAAATGCTGTTTTCGTTAAATGGAAAAAGTGCTGTCCAAACCAACCTTTGACTGGACCACGCCAAAACTCTCATTTTGTTGGGGGTCTTTTGAGTCATTCATCAGTGGACTTAGAATCATCACCCTGTTGCATAACGCATGTGCACTTGAGGTTAAAATCACAAACCAGCAATGCAGCCCCACACCATCATGCTACCTCGACCATATTTTGCTGTTTTATAACAAATGCGAGGTTGGTTTTTATTTCGTTTTTGGTCAGCAGGGGTTTTGACTGTAGAACTCGACCGCTAAGGCAATTTTTTCCAGTCTCTTTCTCATTGTTGAATCATGAACTCTGAATTTAACTGAGGCCAGTGAAGTCAGCAGGATTTTTAGATGTTCTGGGTTATTTTGTGTCCTGGATAAGCTGACCAATTCATCTTGGGGTAATTTTGCTAGGTATGCCACTACTGTGAAGGTTCACCACTGTTGCATGTTTTCTCTATTTGTTGTAAAAAAAAAAGGAGTCTTGATAAGTCTTGACATCTTAAAATGAAAAGTTTGATGTCTGATGTGATCTCAGTGTGTGTTATTTGAAGCTGATAAACAGTAAAACTCCAAATGTAGACGGAGTTAAATATTTCATAATGTTTGTATCCTTGTCACATATTAATGTTGAGCAATGGTTAACTCCTGTAAAAACACAATAAATTATATTTGGACATTTTGTGATAGTCTTCTGGAAGGTGTCCAAATTGGATTAAAAAGTTAAACATGTTTTATTTCTGCAAGATAAGGTAAAATTTTACAAAATTATCAGTCGTTTTCATCATCTGATTATTTATCTGCAACAACAAAACTTGAACTAAATGATCGTTTTAATAAAAAAAAAGGATATGATGTTCTCTTTTTGATATTTTTTGTGTATTTGAAACCTCTGTGTGGATGTAAAGTGTCTGCAAAGTTGGAGAGCTCATAACTGCCAACTGCAGAGGCCGCCCCAAGGCTTTTTGATTGATTCTGATTTGCTTCACTTATGGAGACCAGACTCATGTCCCTGAAGTGCCTGTAACAACATGCAGACTCATTCCAAGCTAAGCCTTCCAGATCATGTACAGGATTTATCATTGCTTGTTTTGACTTCTGACTACAGCATGTCCCCCTGTCATGACCTTAAATCTCTGTTATTTTTAGGTTTATTTTGCCTAACAGACCTTTGACACAGACTTACCTAAAACATTTCATCAGATTAAGCGAGACAATACAGGACTAAGGCAAAACATTTTTTTTCTTAAAAAATATGAATGAAACACATTTGCTGCTCAGACATTTAGCAACATTATGAAGGAGTAATAATTATTTGGAAAATCCGAGGGTTTTTACTATCTTTATCTATATTTGCATTTTCATTGTTTCCCTTCACAGATATCAGATACAAATGTAGTACCAGAACAACAGCAGAATGAAAGGGTTAACATTCTGGCTCCTGTTCTGGGACACATTTGCATGTTCCACTCTCTTGTATTAACCTTAGACACAAATATCAGCTCCGTGCTCATGCACTGTGTGGTCATGGTTTTCTCTCTAGATTCTCTGGGCCAGTGTGTGTCGGCACTGTCCAAACGCTTCGCTGCTTCAGAGTCCCTCAGAGACACCGTCAACTGTCCTCCTCATTCCCACCGCGAGAAGATATGCGAGGTGCGTCACAGAAAAGACGCCCACCACCAACAGGAAGACACGCTGAAACCTAAGGTAGGGGTGGGTTCCCTTTTGCAAAAATAAATTTAGAATTTCTCACTGATTGTCCTTTAAGCTTTTCTCTGTGTGGTTAGTGTGCTCACCTTGAGTTAAATTTAATGTAGGCAACCAGTGGCAAAGTCCCTACCTCAATTCTAAAGAGGCCAAGTCCCAACTATGGGTCAGATACAGAACCCAACCACAGACGGAAAGGCGAACGCAGGGTTCGATTCAGAGAGCCAGAGACCACAGTACACGGTAAGAAAACTTTTAGAAGTTTGCAGAGTTCTGTTGCACATGGTTTTAAATAACTTTTAAAAGTTGTTTACCTGCTATTTGTCATTGCCAGCTGTACATTCACAGGAATTTAATTAAGAAAATGCACTCTAGCATAGGACTCATTAGACTCCAAACATGAGAAAGCTATTAAATCTTACAATGCAAATGACAGTACATTAAGTCCTGAGTGAAAGTGGACTCTACGGCCACAATAACTGATTTCTAGCTAGTGTATATCATTAAAGTTGGCTTCTATTGACACAAAACCTATTCTTTGTTGGCTTGACAGATATAAACTGTGACTGTTTAGGTGATATGTTTGTTCAAAAGGAGCACTAAGTTGCATGGGGGAGCACCAACCTAGACTGCACTCTGCTTAGATCTATCAAAAATCAGCACCAAACCTAACTTTTTTGCTTGACATGCACAGTGTGGTTAAACTAATAATTTATTCTCCCTTGCTTTTAAAAAAATGCGATGCATAAATATAACAAGTTGTACAAAATGATTTAATTTGAAAAAATAAAGTAATTAAAGGGCATATGTAATCATTTTTTTTATGTTTCCTTTTTAATAGTGAATAAAATTATTTATACAGAAATAAGCAATACATTTAGTTCATACCAAATCAGTCATTTAGAGAAAAGAGAGAGACGATTAGATACAACTCAGTGTAATCCAATTTATAATGTGAAATGGTCAAAGGTTATCTTAGCCTAGCCAATTGCATCCAGTCAGTAACTTTGTTACAGTTCAGTCTCCTAACCAAGAAAGTGGATGGAGAATTGCAAAATTCTGGGGTGAAAAAAAGCACAAGGCATCTTAGAACACATCCAAAAGTTGTGGGAAAGTGACAAGGTTTACTTTTGGGACACTGACCTTGAATATGAGTGCTTTAAATTATGTTCACCCAGAGCAAAAGTTGTGATTGCAGTCTTCAGCTTGAATTTTAGAGAGATCTGAATTTTAAAGTACACTGTGGGGAGCCCTGTCAGCATGAAATTCTCCACTGTTGCTAACACACTCGGAAAGACAATTTAATTTATGCCCCAATTCTGACCAGCATTGCTACTCTGATTAACAGAGCCATCTGTCACTACATTTCTCTCATATTTTCTTTCTTGATAAACATAATTCTCAAAAACAACAGCTGCCGTTGGCTTGGTGGTCTGGCTGTCAACTCTCTGCTCAAGCTATCTGTCCCAGCCTCTCAGGTTTGTGTTATTCCTTCCCCTAACTTGACGGGGAAGGTTATTTTTAGTGATTGAGGAGAAATACATCCTCTTCACCTGTTTACTTCCTTTGACCTCACCCATATCACCTGCACCAGTGATCTTTGTAGCAAACTTAATTGCTCCATCCTTTTTCTGTCACCAAAAAGTGGCCATACACTTATGTGACATATTCCTGTTAGAATGCTCTTTTTCATTAAGAAAAATGTCTGTGTACATCAGCCCGTTGGATACTGCAGATTCAGACAACAATATTTCCTCCATATATGGTACTTCCTTCCTCATTTCTTTTTAGGCAAAAGTCTTTCTTATAATTACTTATCTCCTTTACAAATCTGTGGAAAGGCTAATTATGATTTATTTATGTTTCATGCCTTTAATATTTATAGGTTTATGGGTCTAAAATGTGATGTTATTTGCCCTTTGATTGCAGACAATCATCTTTAAAAAGCTTTTTTGTTCTCTAAAAACAAAGTATTTTGCACACTTGAAAATTCAAATGCTACTCATTTACAAGCCAAAAATATTTAAAAAGTGCTTTCATTTTTCAGCCTATGAGACGACGCCGGCCCGCCCCCATCTTGCCCTGTTCACCTGCCTCTTCCTACTAATATCATTCCTTGGCGTTGCAATGTACTGCACCGATCGCCGGCGGCAGCAGAGAGCATGCAAGGAGCTGGAGGCCGCTTTGGCCGTCTACCTGGTGCACATGAAGCAGCTCCTGTGGGGCTGCTGGATATGGCTCACCATGCAGTGACTGTGAAAGACCACAGATGGAGACATGGAGCTTACATATATATTTTTTTTTGTCCTCTCTTTTTATCTTTGAGGGTGCCCAGGCCTCCAAACAGCTCAAAAATGTTGCAAGGTTCTGCAATGGCACCTCTCCGCTACTGAAAAGGGAATATGTGTAATCCCAAAAACATGTAGCTTCCTTGTCTGTATGTATATATCTATATATGGACTACAGTTTGGATATGCCACTCCATATGTAAGTTGTGAAAATATTATGCATATTTGCAACTATAAAGCTCACAATAGCTCCCCACAATAATTTGATTCTTCAGTTCAGGTTAAAATATTTTGCCTGTAAGTGGATGTTTCCAAGGAATGCAAATATTTATTTTATTACAGAACACTATTTGTGGATCTTATGTATAACAAACAACAACTATATATATATATATGTATATATATATATATATATATATATATATATATATATATATATATATATATATATATATATATATATATATATATGGTTCAATATAATAAGGTCTATTACTATCAGTATTTAGCGGTTTAATTCCATAATAATGAATGTAGAGATGTTGGAAAGTGTTGCAGCAGTGTGGCAAAGGATTGGGTGTTTGGTACTGATCCATTAGAGAGAACACAGGGCTACATCACTTCACAGTGTGGGGTTAAATGAAGGAAGACACTTTATTCTTTCTTGACTGTCTGCTCCTTCCAGAGTATAACATTTGTAGCACATCATAGATAATCAAATAGACCATACGCAAACAGTGCCTAACAAAAGCCTTTCCATGCTCTTTACTGTCATGCTTTATCAGTTTATTTGGATTTTAAGTGACAGACCAATACAAATTAGTGCAAAATTGTGAAGTGGAATGAGAATAATGGATGCTTTTTACATTTCTTTACATGTAAACTTGAAAAGAGTAGCATGTATTGGTTGCACTAGATTTTATTAAGACGTATCAGAGTAATAGGAGCGGAATACTAATGAGCTCAAATGGATGTCACATCTTTGCATGTATTAAGCTTGTTTTTCTCTGATACTTTCTTTATGAATATCTGAGAAATAGAGCTGAACACATACACATTTTTGTCACAGAGTTGCATGTGTTTACCTCATTTTACTCTAGTTCCCCCCTAAATAAAAACTCAGTGCAACCATTTATGAATTGACTCTTGTTTTAAAATTTCTACTTATAGAAATAATGGGAAACCATGTATTGTTTTCCATCCACTTCACAAATATCCTTTACTTTATGTTGGTTCCTGCATAAAATCCAAACAAAAAAAACATTGAAGTTTGTGGCTGTACAGTGGCAAAATGTTGTGGGTGGGGGTGAATACTTTTACAATGCACTGTATATGAAGGCTGTTAGTTTCAACAAATGTCCCTTGTCTGATGCTATTCACCCTTGTATCTCACCTGGTATATACACATATGTCTTCAACTGTTTATTTGCATCAACGCAATAATCCCAAAATGTTCTTTTACTTAAAAAAATTTTTTTGTTTAACTGTGATTTCAAACTCCTGTGTATACTTGGATAAGAAGAAAAACAAACACAGAGATATATCAGAACCAGATACCGAATTTATTGTAGATATGAGTTATATTTATGAATAAAGCAAAGAAATTCAGAAAAGCAGCCAAACTTGCACACAAACGGACTAAATCGGAATCGAGGGGGAGAGTGATGCGAATCCAACACACCTCTTGTTATGAGCAATAACACACAGCACAGTTTCCATTAGAACAGTGCTCTTTGTATGACAGGTTTCAGGGAAATCAACATGATCGTGTTTGATTGTGGAGATCTCGCATTTGAATATTAAAGCAATATAAGGCAAAGCAATGCCTGCATAGAGGAAAAAACAAACTAACAAAAAGAAGAAGAAAAAAACACCCACAGCTCCGTACTGTCAAACTAAATTGTCATTAGCAATAAAACGATTCCCAGTAAACTCACGTCCTGTATATGCACACGTCGCTGCTTTTTACTGCTGTCTGAACATTTATGGTCACTTTGGGAAAAAGTGCCTTTATAGAGGGTTTTCTTAGTTCCTGTTGTTTTGTTTTCAATTGTTTTGAATAAAACTGTCATTGCCTATCAAAGTCACATTACCTGCTTGTGCTCTTCCTGACCGATATAGGGAGTGATGTAATAGCCAAGGAAATGCATGCATGTATACATACATGTATGTCACAGTAGTAAAATATATTGTTTTTGTAGCCTATGAAGTTAGAAGAAGCCCCAGTCACTAAACAGCACATCATAAAATCTGTTTGATTCTTTTATATCTCACTGATGCTAAAAGCTTTTTTGGACTAGCTGCTAAATATATTAATGCTTTGAGCTGCAATTTATCATAAATAACTCTTTGTAGCTAATGTGTAAACACGCTCCAAAAGCACAGGTTGCTCTACTTTGCTTAAGCATGCAAATCGGTCTCAGTTCACCAAGATGTGCTTTTTTCAGAATAAAACCCTAGCTAAGGAGAACATTTATCTAGAAGACCAGAAAACCATAATTACACCTGTTTTTATCTAAAAACCACCTTCTCAGTTTGCCGTGCACTGGGTACCATGCAAAAACTTTACAAAGAAACAGTTTTTTAACCTAATTTCTCCAAACTCATTAATACTGAATGGCTAAACACTAGAAAATTAAAGAGCAACTCACCCCCAAATCACCTTTTCTGCTGAGCACTGTTCTGGTGAAATTATCTGGTGCTGATGTTGGGCTCCCCGTTGCATTTGACAGATAGTTAAAAAATTGGGCTCTACTACGTGCTTCCTTGCGTCGATGGATAATGGCGCTGCATTTCTCTGAACCTCCGCAGACGGAGAAGTATAAACTAGTCTTAAGACTCTGGAAGGAGGGTGAGTTGCTCTTTAAGGAAAACTCAAGTGCATATTTCAGCTAGTTGTGAAAACATTGGCTGGTCGCTTGGTTTGAGTTTCATCCAAAGAAGACAAAGGATCCAATTGATTTGATTTACTAAAAAGGAAAAGATTGATTTTGATTGTCTCCACAGGCAAACGTTGGTGAATCTTATGGCAGATGAGAACCTACAGTTCTGGTCACAAGTAGGTTTACTAGAATTCACCACAACTGTCATATTCATTTGGCGCTCTTAGTTGTTCATTTCAGAAGGTTTTTTAGGGTGAACTGATGGTACAACAACTCACTTCACCGAATTTTTAAAACAAGATTTTGATTGCATGTTTTTTTTTCCTAATCAACAATTAAAAATATATGTTTGGTTAAAAGTTATTTGACAAGCCAAATGCTGACAACACACTTTTGGTAGATATCATAAACGTTTTTCATAATTCTGACTGGACATTTGATTACATTACATAGTAGGAATGTGTTTTGGCAAGAATCTGATGATACAATATGTTATCACAATACGGAGGGGCGATATATTGCGATTCTCTGAGTAAGACTATACATTGTGACTTTTAAAACGTTTCAAGTTTTCAAAATATTTGAGCTCAGGACTTTTGAAAAGCATGACGTTAGCCTGCTTTATTTATTATAAAGCCAGTTTGGAGGGTTTTTTTTTTGTTAGTTTGTTTTCTGCATCACTGTCCTGTTGATACACCAAGCTGTGTCCATGTTTCAACCATCTGTTGATAAAAGGTGACGTTGATTAATTTATTCCTCAGTCTTTATTATACTGCCTACTGTATTCAATGTAACAATACAACTGGCAGCAAAGCAGCCCAACATGATGCTGCCTCCACAATCCTTCTTTTGACTCTGACATGCTTGTCATTGAGATGAAACAGCTCAACCTTTGTCTCTTTGAAAATTTTTATGGAGGCACTTTTATATATTGAAAATACATAAACTATGTTCAAAAGCTGTGTTGAAGCCTAGAAACCAACCAGTTTAAAGAAGTGTACCAATGCAGTAAAGAGGGGTCAAAAACTAAGGCCACAAATAGCATTTCATTTATCTACAACTGACCCGTAACATTTTGACTATCAATAGATTAGAGAACTTGTGTAAATGTTTCTTAAATCCAGTGAAGTTGTTTGTTGAATCGTCAGTCCACCATGAAAAAAAGGTTTAAATGCCTCATTAATGTGTAAAATGAGAGCCACGTGGAAGATTACTGTATGTGAACTTGTGACTAGCACTGTAGGGCAGAGATTTTATTGTTGCAGCCTATATCATTTCTAGATCAGGCCAGTCTTGAGGTCAGAGCCACAGCGTGAAGAGCGGCTGAGCAGCAGTTCCTTCTCGTGGATCAGGGAGTCGAGCAGGTCCTCCTGTCTGTAGTTATGGTAGACCTTCAGGAAGGCTAACACTGTGATCCCCAGCCAGGTGAGCCAGGCAGCCCAAAGGCCAAACTGAAATAGGGACATCCTCCTTTTATGACTCCAATTCAAGAAATACCAAACTATGTGGTTGATCTATGAAACAAAAATCTTTACCTGAGCTATTGCAAACTGGTCATAGAAGGCTGAATTGTCCACGCCCAGTTCTAGATCTGTGTCCTGCAGCTCCTCACAGCTAAACAGATGAACCAGAAATTAAAGGGGACTCTATGATGCTTCGGTCTGAAAGCCACTGATTGTGTGCTCTTATCTCACCTGTTAGGCATGGTCCTGCTCTCAGTGATGGAGTCGCACCACAGGTTGAAACCCACGCTGACAATGGTGCTGGACAGGAAGACGGTGAACATCACCAGTGAGCTTATCATCAGATTGAGGAAGGCATTGAAAAATGAGCTGCAGGGAGAAAGAAGAAACAAAACAAAAATGTTCCAAGGTGTTCTTGAAGCTTGAATACAAGCTAATGAAAACCAAACATTTCCTCACTCAGAAAATTTGAATATTACATAAGACCAATAAAAAAAAGATCTTAATGCAGAAAGATTATGTAAGGACCATGCTACGGCCTACACTTTTAAAGGAAAATCCTGACAATAGTTATGCAGAAGAGAGTCACTAACACCCCGCACAAAGAGGATAAGCCACAAAAAGCAACTGCTAATGAAGCTGAGTGTTGTATTAAAGCATATTAATAACGTTAATAAAGTTTAGGGGAAAGAAAAAGTGTGTTAGAAAATGGTGCACTGATAATAGGGATAACCACAAACTTGAGAGGACTGTGAAGCAAAACAAAATAAAAAGACTTGACTGTCGCTGGAAGCAATGAGTTGTTGCTCTTAAAGCAATGAGTTGTGAATCTGCACTTTGTGAATCTCCCCGAACTCTTAAATAGCCATTGTTTACCAAATCTCTCCTGCATGTGGACTCTTTTCTACCACACGTTTTTATTCCACTAAACTTTCCATTAACTGTTAATGAAGGATACAGCCTTCTCTGAACTGCCAGCTTACTTCACAACAGCTTTTTATTTTGGCTTATCCTCCTTGTGCAGGGTGTAAATGACTGCAGAATGGACAGCCGTCAAGTCAGCCGTCTTCTCCGTGATTGTCATTTGTTTGTTAAATCCTTTTTTTATTGACCTTATGTCATATTTACTTTTCTGATATACTGAATTATGGGTTTTTGTTAGGTTTAAGCCATAATCATAAAAAATAAACAGAAATAAATACTTACACTGTTAAATTTCATTAATATGAGTTTTATATATATTAGTCTATGAAGGCCTAAAAGACATCAGTGATAAAACATGACCCAGCTTTAGTGATAATTACAAAACAGCTTTGGGGATAATTATGTCTTTCACAAATCCGGACTCTGTTTCAGATCTTTGAGTCTAAGACTAATTTTTTCATATTCTGAAAAGGTGTTGCGTAATTCTACTGCTACCGGGCAAGGGTAAGATGACTGCGCATTTTAATAGAATTGGAAAACATTATGAAATTCTGATCCAAATACTCTTAAGATGGGGTCATTGGATGTAGCCCGTAGAGGCAGGCACATTTTAGGGCAAACCATTCAACCTAACTGATGCATTTGTGCTCAATTAGGCTCTGCATCCTTTTTTCCTACGTAGCTGTGCTCAATGGGAACGTGAACTGCCACTCACTCGTCGTGTCCTTTGCACAAAAAGAACAGCACCCTCCATGCCTGCACTGCGGACAGGATGAGGGATGCAATCCCGACAAAAGTGATGAAGCTGCAGGAGCACTCGGGTCCCCACTCCTCCACGATGAAACGCTGCTTCGACACAGTGATGTTCTCGTTTTGCCACATTCCGCGGGTGAACAGCAGACATTTCCCCCCGAAGTCCTCCGTGTTCTCCGACAGCGGCACCACGGCGATGAAGCCGAACACGAAGGCCAGAAAATAGAGGATGCACTGGGCGAAGATCAGATTGTCGAGGGCCATTTTCCCGTCTGACGCCTCTGCCTTCTGCCTCCCGGAGAAAGTGCGGCTGCGCAGTGGAAGCAGAGACGAGCGGGGACGCAGCATCCGAGGACGCGCTGTGCTGCAAATCAATAAGTGGGCAGAAGCCTTCAGGGTTCTCCATCTTATCTGCATCCAGACCGCAGGAGATGGACCACTCCACTGCTGCTCCGCTCTCAAACCGCTGAGGATTTAAGAGTTGTCACATTTTAGGGCGGTACTACAGTTAGCGGATTTGACCAAAACTGATTGATTGACAGTTCTTATGCTGGGTTAAACATACTGTAAGTCCGTATAGTAATAATAATAATAATAATTATTATTATTATTATTATTATTATTATTATTATTGTCATGGCACCTTTCATAAATAAAAGTTACAAAGTGCTTCATAAAGAGATTTCCAAACAAGTATAAACAGACATTTGATGAAAATCTCATGAGTGATTTTTTTTTTTTTAAAGCATATACATTTAGAAAAAAAGCACACATTTTTATCACCACAGTGTAAATTAAATTGGGGACATCATGATCTGTGACACTATGTTTTTTGTCACATTTAGTGTTCCATACAGTTAACTATTTAACAAGATTCATACTGCTTACCTTAACAACTTAATGTATTTGACAAAATTCTGATTTTAGCTTTAGTCTATAGCTTTTCATTGAGATGAACCTTCTCTGTTCTGTTTTCCTGTCTTTATAATCAGGTTTCCCCAGCTCTTCGGTTCATGTCCCTACTACAGTAAGTTCATATACATTCAATTAATTGGACTGAACTGATTCACAGGCCACTAATCACATTTATCAGTGGCCTGTTGGTTTCTTATACTCCTTGCCAGATCCTACTGTTGCCACCTCCACGTTTCAGATTTTACTTTTGCATTCATTCATTTAGTGTCATTAAGCACGTTTTTTCAAGCATGCCCTGCCTCCACCCTTATTAGGTCCTTATAAATACACCAAATATTATAATAATGTAATAATTCTAGCTCGGAAGAAATATTTTATTTTAACAATTCTTTTTTTTTTTTTTTTTTTACCAGGGGTGTAAGCTAATGTGTCAGAATCTGTAATAATGAATCCATTGGCGTCGTCAGCCGATTTCCCCGGGGCTTCAGCCCCGAATGTTTTCAGTCTAGCCCCGGATGTTTTAAGTCTGTTGTTTCAATCACCAGCAACAGGCTCACAGCTCCCTCAATCACTCACAAGGGCCGGCTGTGCTTTACTCTGATCAGCGCTGCCACTGACTTGACTCGGTGTCAGGTTACAGTTAGGTATGGCAAACCAGCAGTATCAAAAATAAGGCGTTTTAAAACTATATTCAGGTATTAAAGTCCATGGTGCATGTTAACGCCTTGCCATACCATGGCTTGCCATAGTCAGTATGTTGCTACCATGAACACACGGCCCCTCCCCTCTCCTAACGAGGCCGCTCTGGTACAAACGCATGTGCAGAAAACTGCATAGTGCCAAACCAGAAGATATATTAGGACTAGCAACATTTGTAAATGTCTGTTTTTTTGTTTATTAATATAGGCCAGTTTAGTTACAAGTATTGTCCAGTAAACAGTGACAAGCTGCACTTCCAGCCAGGACCACTGGAAGTAAATTTGAACAGGGGGTGCTGTGAAAAAAATTGCTGGACAAAAACACCTGGAATATCTGGAGATGATAATGCAAAGGATTCTTCAAAAGATTATAAAAAGTTATGGACAACCCTGAGCATCCTCTTCATGAGACTGTCATACAACAACAGAGTGTCTTCAGTCAGAGGTTTCTTCTGTTTCGCTGCAATACAGACCGCTACAGGAAATCCTTCCTGCCCACAGCCATCATCATCTACAACAACTCCTTAAAGAATTAATTATATGAGCTATACCTAGACTTAATTTCCCTCTGGGATCAATAAAGTATTTTTGAATTGGAATTTGAACCTATATGCCTATCTAGAATAGGGTCTGTAACACACATACATCATCAGTTCTACTTCACAATAACACTACAACAATGCAATAGATTTGAACAGCTGGCATGAACCTGAGTCACTACACCATCTAAATGTCACACGCGACTCAATAAGCTCCAAGATCCTTTTATGTACACCACAAGGAAAAAATAAGGAAAAGAGGAGCGCTTGATGCACCTTGAATCACCTTGTTGAAAGTGTGCTATACAAATAAAATTGCCTTGCCTTGCCTTGATGCTACTTAGGTGGAGGGGACAGGAGGAGCGCTTGATGCTACTGAGGTGGAGGCGACAGGAGGAGCGCTTGATGCTGCTGCATCACTGCTGGTTTGTGCTGCTGAGGTGGAGGCAACAGAGGGATTGGGAAGGGCGGGACTGAGAAACATCAGCAGCGCATCTGAAGACAGAAGAGGAGTATGTGACACCAGTCTAATAATAATAATAATAATAATAATAATAATAAATAACACATTATTTTAAAAAAAATTATAAAATGAAATAATATAAATGAGAAACCTAGAGATAAATACATGATGTAGACTATAGTGTATAATATACAATGTATTTTTTCAGATACAAATTATATTAGTAATTCATATATTAGTAATAATTTAAATGTATTGTCATTACAATGAAATTCTAATTAGCAGAATGCAAAAGAATCAGTAAACTGCAGTATAAAATTGCATGTGGGAATGCCAAGTTATGCTCTAACATTAATGTTTTATTTATGCCAATGAAATTAACATTAATACACCTGCTGATTAGATCTAATATTTACACATTTGTCTGAGGAAGGTACTCATGTGACTATTTTCCATAATAATGGCGCTAGGCTTATCTTTTAGAACCATTGACTGTTAATATTTTGGTTAGAACTAGCAGATAGCGCTGGCTATTTATAGATTATACAATACAGTATTGATCATCGTTCTGTAACATCAAAATAATATCATTAATATCATCTTTACTGTAACATTACCTTTGTCTTTGTCGCGTTTTTCCTCCTCTTCTTTTCTTTTTTTTTCCTATCCCTGGGCACCAGATAATTTGGGACTCTTTGACATATTAACTATTTTTTAACGCAAATACAAACGAAAACCGAATGGCGGCCGGGTAAAAGAAGTCTGATTGGTGGAGGTGGTTTCCCATCCTGCTTTGTGGCGCCTCATGTTTTGTTCTGCACCGTGAGCTAAGTATATTTGTGATCCCTTCAAGTACCCCCATGTCGCATTATTGTAAGATCTTATAAGAAAAAGTAAAGGCCATGTAAATCCCAACATTACTTCTCTCGTTACAGTGTCAATGCAGTTCAATTAAGACGGAAAGTTCCTTACGCAGCTTTGGCGCCCCCAGAGTATGTGGCGCCCTTAGCATTTGCCTATTCCACGGGCCGGCCCTGGTTATCAGTCATCTACAGATCAGTACTATCAATTATATGTGCTACCCAGTATTTAACAGGTGGGATATTCTGATCACTGTTTTTAGTGCATGTTTTATGTGTTAGTTTTAGCTTTGTATTAAACAGGCAGCATGTTCTGTGGATTGAAAGAAAAGTTTTCGTATTCATGTAAATTGTTGCGTATTACTGCTAAACCGCCACTTTAATCCCGTCACTTGAAAAATATTTGTCAATGATTATATTTAGCATCATAAGCTAACAGTTGTTTTCGGCATGTAAGCAAACCGGTATAGCACTTTTCGAGGGGTAGCACCGACAGATAGACACAGCTATCTATGCGCGCTATGGTAGGACATAGAGCACCATGCTCTTACTTTGAGCTGCAGGCAGGTTGCCCTGGTTACAGGTGTCCAAATGTCGAGGTGCGCTCTGGGGTCGTGGAAATAAAGTCTCATGAGGGGACAAATGTCCGGGGAGTTCAGAATGTCTGTGTGGGCATGCATCAGCGAAAGGTGTGTGTCTTTTTTGGGTCATGGTGCTGCGTACCCATCATTGACTGCATATCCAGATGTAACCCTGTTATTAATCAAGGTACTTTTGTTGGGCTAAGTTCATGCAGAGAGTAATAATTTAAACTGTTAAAAGTGTATGTTGAATAAGTTTAAATTATTACTCTCTGCATGAACTTAATCCAACAAAAGTACTTTGATTACCTACAGGGTTACACTTGTCTTCAAAAGACGCAAGGCGGAGAAAGTGCGCTCGGATGAGGAACGAACGGGAGCGGGAAACCTCTATACTCGGCGACCACTAGTCTGCCTGAAGCTAATGTTGACAACTTAACTTCCCGGAACGTGTTGATTAGGCCTCAAAGTAAATAAATCAAAATCAAAAATACACGTAATAGTCTACGTGTGTCAAAATAATTTCCAAAAAATTCATAAGGACTTTATAAATTGTGCAAAGTATTTTTTAAAGCCTACATTTAAAAAAAATCTCCCTCTCCCCCCCAGGGGGTGCTGCAGCACCCCGACTTCCCGCGGCCATGCTTCCAGCTCAGGCCGGAAAATTAAGGACTTGTAGCACGAGGCTTAAATTGGTTTCCGTTTCTAGCTTCCGATTCGGGAAATGGCCAAAGGGCTATTACACCAAATTTTTCTCTACTCTGAGGGTCTTTAATCTGCTCTGGTTTAAAATCTACAGTATTTAGACATTTCAGACCTGGATTATATTATTCCACATTACCAGAAGAATAATTAAAACCAACTCTGGGATTTGTGAAACTTCAACAAAGGCAGATCTGCCTAATGTGGAATAATATAATCCTGTATTTTTTGCAATATTCAGTGTAACATAAAGACAAGTATTTATAGGTGTGCTTTAGAGATAACAGGAGGCTATTTGTATCCATCTTACAAACTGAAGTGTTTTGCATTCTCTCCCTGGTGCGTGATTTAGGCCTTGTCATTTTGCTGCAGCACTGCACTCTGATTTTCATGATGTTATCGGCTCAAAGATTAGCTTGAATTATGTTTGTGTGTGAGAGGTTTTGTCCTGAGAGTTGATTTGATTCCAAAGGACTGAGATGATTTAATTTTTTTTTAGCATCACTTGGTACTGTTAAAACCCTTTAAAGCATTTTATTCAGGTATGTATCAGAACCTTTTGTCATGTAGCTGGTGATTTTCAAGTTTCATTGAAAATAACTACAAAACAGGATACACCAGTACCATGTAGTGTACTAACAGAAACCAGAAATTTTACGTTTCAGCTGGCTTTTCCAAAACAATGAATCTTTACTCATTATGGTATTTTTATTCATAAGGAATATTCCAAAAGCAATGGAAAATTCCTCCTGAGATTAAACCAATTCAAAAATATCTAAATATTACTCAATTTGAAACAAGAGGTTTCTCTGATGTTTAAGGGTTGGCATGTGAATTACCCTGCTTTTGAAAGTGTGCTATACAAATAAAATTGCCTTGCCTTTAAGTATAAATATTTGAATATGACCAACCTGTCAAGATATGCTTGCATTAAAATGTTTTTTGTTTGCATCATACTTTGTTACATTTGTCAATTTGTGTGCAAACTCACCATTTTGAGTGGGTTAATTTGGTTTCCCTTCATATTTGTGACAATCTTTTGGACTTTCAGCTTAGTTATGTAATTTTAGTGCCTGTTTGTGGTTATTTTTGGTTTTTACTCCTTTCTCTCCATTTACAGAAAAAAACACATGATTTCACATGGGTAACATCACATATGAAAGATTTTTGACCCATTTGAAATTCACATGTGAGAACATGTTAAAAAGCATGGGAGATGTGTGAAAAACATGTGTTTTGCTCACATTTCCCATGTGAATAAAGAACATTTTAATGGTAATAAACCGTGAAACCTCATGGGATAACATGTTATCCTCATGTGAAACATGTTATTTTCCACAATAAACCTACACGTGAAGAAAATGTGTCAAACCCATGTGGAATTACATGTGAAGCCCATGTGTGCTACACATGTGGTTTACCAGGTACCACATGGGATAACATGTGATCCCATGTGACTTTTTCCGTAAGGGTCAGATCCTCTGCTCCTCCTTACTGTCCCACAACTGTTCATCAGCCATATTCTCACCTGTGTCAGATTCTGTAATCAAACTGCCCTGAAAAGCCATTTTTTTGGTTGAGTCACTACATCAGACCTTCTGATCCTATTTATTACCGTTTACTCCGATCACCCTGGTTTGGTTATTGAGTAGTGAATGGATATTCATTTTCTTATTTTAAGTTTGATTCAATTTGTAAGCAGTCCTTATTGATTCTTCATATAATCTTTAATTGGAGTAATGACTATTTTTCATTACAAGAAAAAAATCAAAATTCTAAGAAATATTCAGAAATCTGTTCTTTTTGAATTTATAATTGGGATTGCTAAATTAAAAAGATAAAGCTTTATCCTTTAGTTTCTCCAGTTTTTTTTTTTTATGAGGAGTTATGAAACTGATGGTCTATCAACACAAAATTAACTAAATGAAGTTGAATTCTGCTGGTGTGCTGATATTCTCCCAGATTAGACCTGGGTCAGCCTCTGGTGTCAGGTAGTCCACAAAATACCATTAAAAGCCCTCAGTTGATCCAAAATGCGGCAGCAAGAGTTCTGATGAATATTAAAAAGAGAGATCACATTTCTCCTGTTTTAGCTTCCCTTCATTGGCTCCCTGTTAAATCCAGAATAGAATTTAAGATCCTTCTTCTTACATACAAAGCCCTTAATAATCAAGCTCCATCATACATCAGAGATCTAATTGTTCCATATGTTCCCAACAGAGCACTTCGCTCTCAGACTGCAGGTTTACTTGTAGTTCATAGGATTTCTAAAAGTAGAATGGGAGGCAGATCTTTTAGTTATCAGGCTCCTCTCCTGTGGAACCAGCTCCCATCAGACACTCTGTTTACTTTTAAGGCCAGGCTTAAAACTTTCCTTTTTGATAAAGCTTATAGTTAGAGTGGCTTATGTCATCCTGAGCTATCTCTGTAGTTATGCTGCTATACTATAGGCTTAGACTGCTGGAGGACAGACTTACCAATTTTCTTCACTCTGCTACTTCCTTTTCTCCTACTACTCTCCAGTTGCATTACCGTACATTCTGTTTTTTCGACTGTTAACTTTATGTTCTCCACCTGGTCTGGTATCCTGCTTGGCTGCAATGCCCTGTTGGGCGGGGGGCATCGACTGGGATGATCCTCCCAGTAACTGAACATCCACTGTGTCCTGTTATCAACTTTTTACTTTCTGTAACATAGAAAGTACTCTTATATCAGATCTGTTCCTTCTGTGTTTCTGCTCTGTCTTCTGATACCCCCAGATGGTCGTGGCAGATGGCCGCTCCTACTGAGCCTGGTTCTGTTGGAGGTTTCTTCCTGTTAAAGGGGAGATTTTCCTCTCCACCATCGCTACATGCTTGCTCAGTATGAGGGATTGCTGAAGGATTGCTGTGGTTGGAAAGTCTGCATAAACGGGGCCCAACCTCACGCCAATGACTGACGCAATCTGCTGGGATTCCTTAAATAGGAAACTTTTTAACTGATTGGAATGTTTGTATAAATGTATTGAAATGAATTCTTGTTAAGTGCCTTGAGATGACATCTGTTGTGAATTGGCGCTATATAAATAAACTGAATTTAATTGAAGTGCAGCAACAACTACAAGGTCAAATTTGAAAAAGCCCAAAGAAGAGATTACATGAGCAGAATTCCAAAGCCTGTTTTTAAATAATACAGCATGTGTGGGCTCGTGAAGTGGGCACCCAGGGGAGACCCACAAGAGAAGTGTGTCAACCTGAAATGTTTTTTAAGTTATTCACTCACCCGAACAAGAGAGGGATAAGGGGAGGGATGCTAACCCAAATGCATTCCCTGGACTCTGGGTAAATATAGAGACGAATGGACAGAAGAAAGCATTGGAAGGTCATCCATTTTTCATGAGATACTATGGCAGCAAAGCAAACATCCCTTTTTTCCAAGGATGGGGGAAGCCAGCAAAGAATGTAAAGAGCAGAATCAATTCCAAGGATAGCATCTGTGGATTTTAAATGCATTTTACTTGTGTTTTTTATCTGACATAGCATGCATCCTTTTAATGTTGAACAGACAATGGTCAAAATAAATATAACAATGTTTGTTACACTTTCAGATGAAGCTCAGTTAGATAAACATTAATTTATGCACTGACTGCATGTTGGTAGAATGTCTAATGTTTGGAGGATGGGTCAGTGTTAGAGTGTGAATTCATGAGAAATAAACGGGAGACACGTGTTCAAAAGACTCTTTATTTTTGCATTATTTTCCTCATGTTCTCTTCACTCGTTTGCCTTTCCTGGATTGTGTTCTTCCGCTCCTCATGGCTCCTTGGTGTCGAACCTTCAGTCCCCAACCTGCAGACTCGTCTCCTTCTGGCTGGAACACAAAACAAGAGCGAACAACAGACACAATTACAGCCTCATATCCTGAGCAGTGATGTGAAGCGCTTAATGAAATATCCTGTACCCATTAATCTTTCCCCTTGAGAGGGTGCAGGAGACTAGAAGCACTGGGCCAACTGCTGATTAAATGCTCCTAATAGAGGCCATTCATCTCGCCCTAAATCTTGAACATTTCAACTTGTAGGATCGGCCAGGACTACATTGTTGCATGTTCCTTTGTGCAACCATTACAGTTTTAATAAATCCAGTTGGTTTTTTTTTGTTGAATGTCATTTTGCACTTCTATATTTCTTAATTTAAAAGTATTTCTTTAGTATCTTCCAAACCACTAGAAAGTGTTTCCACTTTAGAAAATCCACATTAGAGATTGGACCCATAGACATTCAAACGACCCCCAGAGCACAGGAGCCCCAGGCATACCAATGCAGGGCTGACCGCACCACCCCAGTGTGCCAGGCACATCTGGTCTTTTAAAAAATACAACATATCTAATACTTTTCTATCTCATCAGCATAAAAGCTAATTAAAGGACACACATCATAATCCACCTCTAAGTTTTTTGGGTCGTGGTAAAAGCACAAATTCATAGTAATGATTTGACAGTACCCATCTTCTTTTAATTTTTAAATAAATGTACAAAAGCTACGAAGTGACCTGCATTTCTGTTAGAAAAATGACATCATTGTGGGAGGAGAACTTAAAAGCAATGATGTTTATGCTGGGGGACAGAGGAACAAGGGATGAAGGGGAGTAAAGAGGACACCTGCTGGGCTGTGATGAGCAGAAGTCCTCTGGGGCTAAAAATGAGATCATCCCAACAATACCTAGTGGCTTAACTGGATTAATAGTGCCACTTACTGGCCAACTAAGGCATTACATCGTGAATAACTACATCTACGATTGAAAAAAAAAACTCTCATCTGTTTGCTTTGTAGAGAAATCAGTCAAGTTGGTGAGACTGTTTGTGAAGAATAACAAAGTACACAGAAATATGTTGCGTTATGGGTGAGGAAGCAGACATTCCTATAAATTAGGAAAGATAAAGGTTGAAAAATGTTGCCTTTATGCCAGTGTTGTATGAGCATTAATGATCATTTAAAGAAAATATCCCATAAGATGGATGTTTGGCTAAGAAAAGACATTCTTTCAATTTTCTGCAACAGTTAAATGTCTGAGCTTTGACTTGGTGACAAAGAGGGACATGAAAGTGGGACAGACAACAGGCTGTGATCAAAAGAGGTGCAGCGGCAGAGCTGAAAGGTATTCCCCCTCCCACACACACACACATACAGAGAATGGGGTGGGGGAAACAAGGTTTTTTTTATGGATGAATGGCTGCTGCAGCAAGGTTAAGGTAGCCAATCTCTCCCCAGTCCCCATCCCTTTGGTGCAACTACTTATTCCTAACCCTGGAGCTGTGCAACAGCTTCTCTGTGATTCAGTCATCTCTCGGAAGACATAATTAGCAATTTCCTAAACATAATTTACAGTTTTCTTTCTGCAACATATGATTGCATGTGATTTAACAGTGAATTATATTATCGAGCTAGAAAACCTCAAATCTGACAAGAGTTTTTTTTTTTCCTGTCCTCAAAACTAGAAATGCACTTCCATATATAAATGATGATAGACTCTGTAACTGCGCTGACCTGAAAGCCTTTCTTTGTGTATGGGTGTAAAAAGAGAATAAATTGTTTTATCGGCAAAAACCATATTTTGAATAGAAATATGATGAATAAACAGGTGAAACAGAAAAGCGATCGAGTGAGCATTTTGGCTATTAAGAGCCTGTATGCAAGAAAAGTGGGTGATTTGCTGAGGTAAACGGATATAGTCTTTCTGGTGGAAACACCTTTTTCACCCATGATTATGAAACAATTAGAATTTTGGATCCAACGGAAAGAGCAACACAAACAAGAGGGAAGAGGAAATTTAAAAAAAAAACAGTTCATGCTGCAGGACAAATCTTGAGCAGGCAGTAAACAACGAGAACACCACAGTGACCTGGGTGTTGTTAGCATAAAGTTTATCAAACTAAAAAAAATAATCTTAATTTGCAAACATTCTTACTTTGTGTTCTCTGTCAGTACAAAACATCTGCTGAAGTCCACAGTTCATGTTAAATCAGCTCCTTTAAACAATCACCCTAGGTTTAGCCAAGATTGACTGTTTGACTTCAGCTGCAGTCTGTGTCCATATTTTAACTTATTTTCTATCCACCACACATGTAGCATTAGCTTGCTCATCAGAACTGAAGCTGAAATTACAACATCTATCTGAAAGATGTCAGAATTTTGAATTGCTGTTTTTCTCACAGTCTCACGGTTTTTCACCCCTGTGGTACATATGCAGATATGTATACATAGGCAGATTGGGCTTGGCCTAGTGAGCTTTTAAACCCCTGGGTAGGGTGTCAGTTTGTTATGTCTTCAAGCTACTGTGCTCAGAAATACATTCTCCTGATATCCTCTCTGGAGAAATCACTATATAAATTTTCACTTCATGTAGTCAAATTTGAACAGCAGACTTTGTTACAACCAATTTTTGTCTTGGCTGGCCATTGGTCTATGCTTTGACACCTGAGTAGTGTGATGTCATTATTCTTCTGGAATTTTCAGTTGTGTGCTCAATTGCCACATGACTGCCTTTTTCTTTTGATCTGTTTTTATGTTTTTCTCAATTTTGAAGATGGAAATGAAGATAACTCTTGCAAGATACAAGCCTGAACATAACTTTTAAAACAATGTTGTAATATAGTCCTTTAAATTCGGAGGAATTTTCAGCAGCTAAGAGAATAGTTCTGGATGTGATGCTGCAGGGTAGGCTCAGGTTTCAAACCTAGAATCACAAAATGCTTTAAGAGACCTCCAGATCCTGTATGGATGTACATGTGAAACTCGAAAAATTTGAATATCGTGCAAAAGTTCATTTATTTCATCAATTCATCTTAAAAGATGAAACCAAATTTATGATATAGACTCATACAAAGTTAGATCTTTTAAGCCTTTGTTATAATTTTGATGATTATGGGTTACAGCTTATGAAAACCCCAAATTCAAACTCTCAGAAAATTTGAATATTGTAAAAAGGTTCAATATTGTAGGCTCAAAGTGTCACACTCTAATCAGCCAAATAATCCAAAACACCTGCTAAGGGTTCCTGAGTATTTAAGTGGTCTATCAGTCTGGTTCAGTAGGAATCACAATCATGGGGAAGACTGCTGAACTGACAGTCGTGCAGAAAACCATCATTGACATCCTCAGTAAGGAGGGAAAGCCTCAAAAGGTAATTACAAAAGAAGCTGGATGATCCCAAAGTGCTGTATCAAAGCACATGAATAGAATGTTATGTAGAAGGGAAAAGTATGGAAGGGAAAGGTGCACAAGCAGCAGGGATGATTGCAACCTGGAGAGGATTGTCAGGAAAAGGCCAATCAAAAGTGTTGGGGACCTTCACAAGGAGTGGACTGAGGCTGGAATTAGTGCATCAAGAGCCACCATACACATACGGATCCTGGACATTGGCTTTAAATGTATTATTGTTGTCAAGTTGCTCCTGAACAACAGACAATGTCAGAAGTGGTCTAAAGAAAAAAAGAAGTCTGGAGGAAGAATGGAGAGCCACACAATCCAAGATGGTTGGAGTCCCGTGTGAAGTTTCCACAGTCTGTGTTGATTAGGGCAGCCATGTCATTTGCTGGTGTTGGTCCACCGTGCTTCACTTCATGCTTCCTTCCGCAGACGAGCTTTATGGAGATGCTGACTTCATTTTCCACCAGGACCTGGCAGCAGCCCACACTGTCAAAACTACCAAAACCTGGTTCAGTGACCATGGGATTACTGTGCTTGATTGCCCAACAAACATGCCTGACCTGAACCCCATAGAGAATCCATGGGGGCATTGCCAAGAGAAAGATTAGTGACATGAGACTGAACAATGTATGAGAGCTGTAGGTTGCTATTGAAGCATCCTGGTCTTCTACAACACCTCAGCAGAGCTACAGGCTGATAGCATCCATGCGCATATGCATTATTTTACTTTTCAGAGGTCTGACATTTTTCTATTTAAAATCCTTGTTTTTTTTAATTGAATGTAATATAATTTTCTGTGATTTTGAATTAGGGGTTTTAATAAGGTGTAAGCCATAATCATCAACATTAAAACAAATAAATGCTTTAAATATCTCACTTTGCATGTAATGCGTCTATATCATAAATTATCACCTTTTTAAGTTGAATTACTGAAATAAATGAACTTTTGCACGGTATTCAAATTTTTTGAGTTTCACCTGTAGGTATGGTATTGAAGAAGTCTTGAATGCCACATACCTGAATTTCTTTTTGCTGGTGTTGCTCACGCCCTTCCTGAGCATAAAATGTACAGTCAAAGGCAGACAGCAAAACAGATACTGTATAATATATGTGAACTGTCCCCACCTGATCTTCTGAAATCTCCAGAAAACCATCTGACTGTACTCTCTTGTGGGCAACTGAGGAAAACGATTTGGTATACGCATCAGCAAGTTTCACTCCTGGTGTGTATTTCTTGTCTTCACCTTCACCTTGCAAAGGGTAAGAAAATTCTTTATCTTGGGACTTTACAGTTTTGTTGCCGTAGTTGCTGAGTGAAAGTGGTTTAATGGCGCCATCTGTTGTCAATTTTAACTCAGAGAAATGTGGCAAAAAATCCGTCACTGAGGTAAATTTGTCCTCTTCGTCGTCATCATTATCATCTCCTTCACTTCGCATCTCCTGATCAGTGAGAAAAGCTGAAATTTTCTGTAGAGTTATGGTGCTGTCAAACACATGATGATGTTTCAACAGGGGAGCTGATGAGCCCGAAGAAAAAGAAGAGGCAGACAAAGAGCTCTGATTCTCAGAAGACAGAATGTCCTCCTGTGTCTCAGGTAGATTCTGTAACAGAGACAGAAAAATCAATGGTTGTTTCATTTGAAAGCATTAATGTATTTGTTTACTGCAAGTGTGAAAACTTAAACTATATACAGGATTGAGAGCATAATGTTCCTTCTGGTAGTCCTCTGTGTTTGCTGTTTGTTCTGTTTCTTCCAGAGCTTCCATTGAGAAAGGGCTGGGAGTGAGACGGCGCAGAGCCTGCACCGACAGAAACATTTCTCTGCTGTTTGATTTTCTCTTTGGCTGCTTTGGCCACACAACCTCACTGTAATAAAGAACACAACACTTCAAACTTTAGTGCTGATGAAAAATTCCATAAATTCACAATGGGCCTGAATGTGATACTAATTTTGCGCTTTAAATTAAACTAAACAGCTCTTTTTCAGAGTGGAGCCATAAAATAAAATATGATCTAAAATTATTTTTATGGACAAGCATTGCATAAACAATTCTGAGAAAATCTAGTGAATTTAAATTCCTGCATCGAATTCTTTTTTCATTTTTTTTTCCATTGCAGTTTAAATGTTGATATCTGGAACACGAACAGTTAAAAATGTGCAATTGTCATGCACATAGACCTTTGCTCATCCTCACCAGAACGGATTCTGATAGAGAAAGTCTGGATTAAAATAATTTACTAGCCTCAGTACCTAATGTTGGCATGTGGTTTTCTCACTTCTGTCATAGCCTTTTTGAACAGTTTGACGAGTTCCTCTGAACACATTGTTCCTTCTGCCTGATTCTGATATAATGTGGCAGACAGTGGGCAGGGTGCCAACTCACTAAAACAATCTGAAAAAAAATTACACGTTAAATGCATTTTTTTTTACGCCTGATGCAATTTCTTAATGTCTTTTTTTTACCTTTATTTGTCAGCTGCAAGATAGTGGCTTCAACTTTGCTGCAGTCTTCTTTGCCATGATGCTGCGGTGTATCATTTAAATCACATTTACACACACTGTATCCTTCAGGAATGTATTTTACAGCCTCAGCACCCAGATTAATGCCCCTACACGCCTGGAGGAAGTACATGACCATGTCCTCACTTTCTGAGTGGCTTCTCTTCAACAAGGCCCAAGCATCAGACACACAACTAAGAGGTGGAGACAGAGAATTACATAAGAGCCATGACAATAAACCTAAGTTGTTATTCAATAAGAAAATATGCCACCTGCTTTGAAGAAGCACTTCTGCACAAAGCTTTGCATCCTCAATGGTCTCTATTGGAGGTTTTATCCACTGGAGATACTTAAGTGCCATGTGGTGCTGCTTTCTTTTCAGCAGAGAGATGATAATACACCGATGCTGCCAGGAGAGCTGAGCGACAGTGGTTCTGGGACTCAATAAGAGCTCCATGGAGGCCTAAAAAGGTTGTCATAAAATGTACTGTGCTTTATAAGCAAGTCTATCTCTTTATATGAATGGCAGAACCCAAAGAGAAATGGATGTTCATTTACTTTTTAATAGCAAATTCATTGTCATTTCTGGAATGAATACCTTAGTTTGCCCACGGTCAAACATCCAGAAGGCTTGGATTTGTTGGGAAAAGCTGGGAGGGATTGTAAAAGCATGGCAGAAAGACCGTAGAAGGTTGTCTTTGCACTGTAGGAAGTTTGCCACATCCAGGATGAAGTACAACAGCTGAGACAAGTTTGTTAAGAGCCACATATCTTTGATTGTACAGTAGTTTAAAGTGTCCATGCTGCTTAAACTGAAATCTGAAACTGTAAAACTCTAGTCCTCATGAGCCAGTGTCCTGTAACTTTTGAATATGTTTCTGCATCAACACAGCTGTATCACATGATTAGGTCATTAGCAGGAACTTGAGTAAATCAGTGATTTGATGCAGGTGTGTTGAACTGGGGCACATAGAAGAATCGCATGACAGGCCCTCAAGACTGGAGTTTGAAAACCCTGATCTATAAGATGTAAGTATTTCGGCCCTTAGCACCAGGATTAGAGACCATTGGTCTATTACATCTAACTTTATCAAGAGCATTGAGATTTGAAGTTGTAGCATTAAAAACTGTGAAAACAATACAGTTCTGCAAGTCCGTGTACGTATAAAAGCCATGTGATGTGCTCTGTGACATAAGACTGACTGGATACAATACCCTGGATCAACATGTTGTCAATACAAGGAACCAGGACAAGCATCAAAAGAGCCTGTAGCGTAGGTGGGGGGTAGCACTGATCTGTGCAATCTTCAGAAGTCCATATGCACCCATGTTTTTTACACAGCTGCATCACCATGCCCTCTATCAAAAAGCCATATCTTTCCATCTCTCTCTTATTCCACCTATGTATTCAAAACCGGAAAAAAAGAGACAGCAAACCAGAATTTAGGAGTAGTTCTAGAGGTAGGAGTGAAATTATAATATTTGTAATCTCCACACAAACAGATCACTGCTGTTACCCAGCTGTTTTAAGACACATCTGCTGATGGCTGAGCTCCATTTCCTTCCACATCTGAGAGATACGCCTCAGTTCTTGGGCTTCTAACGACAAAAACAGGGAACACAAAAGTTATTAGAAGTGTGATGGTTTTTCGTCATGTCAGTCCATCCATTTACTAAGACATCAGTACCAGGAAACCTGGGCAGGAGTCCCATAATGCCCCACCACTGAACCAGGCGACCCAGCCAAATGTGTTGTTTCAGAGTCCAGAGCTCTCGGTTCCAACAGTCGTGTTTGCCATCTGATGAGTGCTGTGTGTCCCTGCAGATCATACATGGAGTCCCCACACCTATACAGAAGATCTTATTATAGGTAGGTGGCTGGTATGATTAAAATATGCTGAGCTGATCATTCTTTTTGCTGTATGAACCTTGCTGCTTTCTTGACCACTGAACCAAGATCAGCAGGTTCTGCAACCTCTGGAGCAGCATGTGTATTTTAATGAAGGAGCTCCGATCCAGGAACATCCACAAACCCTGACAGCGGCTGAAGCCTGTTGGGTTGAAAAAGAAGCAATAACTGTTTTGGATTTATAGTATTTTCTAGGACCCATAGCACAGAATCTTCATTTTAAAGTGCTTTATACACATTCATGTGGTGGAAAAGGGCAGAAAAAAATCATTTCTTTTATTCATCAATGAGGTGGCACTTGTGCCACTACCTTTCCACACCCCAAAAAGGAACACACCACACCCCAAACAAAATAAACACTATTAATCAGCATCTACTAGTCTGGAAAGGGTTACAAAGCAATTTCCAAGGCACACAGTGTGAACAGTTATCCTCAAATAGAGAAACCATGGAACAGTTGAGAAGCTCATCCAGGAGGTCACAATGGAAATCAAACCAAAACCTAAAAACTGTTAACCTTACTTCTCTCAGTTAAGGTCTGTGTTCTTATCATTAAAGTATATTCAAAGTGTTTTTGTGGATGGTAATTCCTTAGGCAGAAGGCCTCTCTGGTAGCAGTCAAGTCTTGCAACAAATCTGAGGAGGCCTCTGACTTAAGACACAGCAGGTGTACGGTCGTTTAATGAACGTCATGACATGCTAACAGCTTGATATCCAGGGACAGAGACAGTATTTCATTGTACCATGTCCTGGGTGACACCATCAGTTGTTGGCAGGGACAGCTAATCCAATTCATTTGCTTTTGCCGCTCCTTGTTAAAGGTCTCATTCCCTTAGAAACCATTTAAAACCAGCTCTTTTTGAAATACGATCCTTCACTCTGAGAAGGACATGTATGCTGTTGTCCCACCCCCATTGCCTTCTTCAGCCCCAAAAAGAAATCTGAGCTAAAAAATGAGCGAGTCAGAAAAAGCTGCATTATCTACGTAGAAAACCATCCTTTACACGCCTACTTTGGCTTGCGACCTGCTTGTGGGAAGGTGGGGACCATAGAGAGGAGAGCGCATCTCGGCTGGTGGAAGCTGACCGTTAGCAACTCCACAACACCGTAGAGCAGGGTCGGGCTTGTGTTATTTGTGGACATAGAAGAAGGAGCTGAGGAAGAGACTTTTGTAATGTGTCTTTGAACACCGCCAGCAAAGTAAGTTAAGTTAATGATTTGATCGAAGGCAGCATTAGAGTCGGATTGCTGTTAGCCAATCAGAGACGAGACGTTTACATAATGTGAATGAAAATGAGTTGGAGTTGTGATCCTTATATATTTCACCCCACCCACTCCTTCGACAGACTGTAACCTCCTTAAAGAAGCTATATGCAATTATCTGAAATTCAAACTCGCGACTGACACCTGTGGCCAAAAAACTGAACCGCTCTTCCTTTCTGCTCGCTCTCGCAGCGCGCGCTCGTACGCCGGTCGCTCTCAATCTTCGCTCTTTTTCGGGCGCTTGTCAGGTTTTTTTTTTTGTCTTATGTGGAGTTACTATTGGTGTTAGAGTTGTCCTTGGTCTCTTCTGTGTATTTGCACAATCCATTGAACTGCTTGCGAGTGCTGACTACCGGTGGTGGCAGAGTGATCTGAAACGTTTAACATGAACGCGCTTGACATCACATCTGCAGACAGCGCGGGAAAATCCGACCCGACAGAAAATATAAAAAATTGGATACAAGCTCATAGGTGCACCCACTGTGAGCTGACAAGGTTTCAGTATGCTCATCAGGAGATGTTTGAGTCATAAATGGTCAAATAAAAAGGCTATTATTACGTTTATTTTGGGGGAAAAGTTGCATATAGCCCCTTTAAACAGGAGCGCCAGAGGATTTAATCCAAGGACATCTGCTCACAAGGCATTCATTCATACTGGAGACCCCACCAAATTTTTTGAAAAGAACGAGTAAATGAGACGTTTAAAGCTCTGTCTCACCATGTGGTCCGAAAGCAAGGCAAAAAGACGGTGTCAGGGATAGGATCCTTTCCCATTGCAATCAATGGAAGAGATTATTTGAATTTACTTGATTTCTCTCTGCTCTTTGGTCCTGCTTTGCATCCATGAAGCCTCCGTTTCAACTCCTTTGAGATTCAGGGTCTTAGTTCAGGAATTATTTGACCATTGGGGATGCCAATCAGGTGCTCTCAGTTGTAAAACAAACACACCATGTTGCCATAATTCCGAATCATAACTGTCCAAAAGTAAAGAAGTAATAACAAAAATGCTTCCAGCTGCGCAGCGCATCCTAAACCAGAGGTATCAATTGTCCAAGAAAGCAATGCCTCAACACAGTCAATGGCCTCAACTGAAGAAGGAATCAGAACTAATAGTAGAAAAGCACTCAGAAAGCACAGACCTCCGCCAGGGCAGCTCAGTCCCCCCCCCCAATGTTGTGATCTAATTCTAACTTTGTTTAGATTTCTTGACCATGAAAACATGCCTTTAGCAGCTGGATTCACACCGATATCATTATTAGTTCAGTAGTTATTTTTTCAGAAATGGCAGCTTTCAGATGCTCCCAAAATAGTAATCACTTGTTTCTTGTCCCATTGCAGATATTTCTTGAAAATGTTATCAAAATCCACCTATAATTTCTTTGAGTTATATTGCTAACTAACTAACAATCAGACAAACAAACAAACTCTGGCGAAAACACAACCTCCTTTGTTGGAGCAAACAACAGAGCTACTCCTACATGCTGCTACAATGAGCGATGCTATTCTAGACCAAGAACATGTTCAGTTTTCAAGCTTTAAAATTAATCTATAATTTCATGTTCAGTTGTTTCCTTACATCAAGATTTACATGTCGTAAAAGCAATATGCCAGTAAAAAGCATCAGATGGGGTAAGGATTTGTGTGAGTTTAAACACAGACCCAATGAAAAAATTTAATTTAACAGCAAACAGTAGGATTTTCAACCAAAACATGTTGGTTTTTATTTACCAAAATATATGTTCGTGTTTTTCCTAATTTTTCCATCTGTTCAAACTAGTTTCCATTTAAAATCACACAAAAAGTGTTAAATACAAAATACTTACACAAGGTTAACAACTCCTTTTTATTGAGTTCTGATGTCCTCTGTAACCAGCAGCCAAAGGTCTGTAGATGTTCCTCCAAACATGCATCACCTTTGTAAGGTTTAATTGAACAACAAACATTTTACCTTGAAATATTTTTGCAGTTATGTACAGATCAGAGGTTTCTGTTGCTTTTTGTATACCTTTAATATCCAGCTTCTTCAGCCAGTGGAGGATGGTTCTGATGTTGTTAGCAGCCAACGCCTCAGACCACTGACCCACCAACATTTTGTCTTGATCTCAAATGTCAGATCTGGGGTTCTAGAGCAGGGGTCAGGGAACACACATGGTGATTTATAGGGACCATTAATGGTAAATACTGCTCATTTGCATTCCTCAGAGAAAGCACGAAGGGAACTATAATCCACTTCATGGACATGTTCTTCAGGTGTTACAAACCCATAACATGTAATGTTCTTATGATATCTTAGATGTAATTAGATCAATTGATTCTGCAAGAGCAGATTAAAGCATGGAGATAGTGAGAAATATTCATACATTTAAAGATGTTGTATTTTCAGTACTTACTCAGCGTAGCGGGGTTTATTAGTCCACAGTATGTTGGTGGAAATTCCTCGGTCTGAGCAGAACTGTGAGTGCTATAGTTTATGTCTGTCATGTGGAACCCCAGTGGCTGCAGCAATGTTTTCCCTTCACCAAAGCTACTTTCCAAGATGTTAATCCGCTAATCTCTCTCTGTTAACATTTCATAGGCTGAGTCGCACCATCTCCAGACTTGCAGTAAGGACTTTATGTCTGCCGCTGTGTGCTGGTTCTCAAAATCTCATAGAACCAAATTCTTGCACATACCAAAAGAACTGTTACAATACCTTCCACCTTGATTATGCCATTGATTTACAAGCAGAATGTCCAAAGACTTACCCACAGTACTATAACAAAAGGTTCGTACCCTTTGAACTTTTCCACGTTCCAACCACAAGCATCAATGCATTTTATTAGGATTTTATTTAAAATGTCAACATAGGGGGACTATGAAGTGTAAGAAAAATAAAAACTGTGCCTTTGCATTTGTATTTAGTGCCCTCAGTCAAAGCTGTAGAGGAACATGCCTATCTTTAAACCATTATATTGTAGCTCTGGTTGTATGTTTAGGATTGTGAAACATCTCAGTCTTAAATTGTTTCCAGCCTCTAACTGGTTTTATTTAAGTACTGCGCTGTATTAAGTTTTATCCATCTTCTGTTCAACTATGACCAGCTTCAGCATGCCTGTTGAAAAACGCAACCTCATAGCATAATACTGTCACTATCATGTGTCAACATAGGGTTGTATCCAGGATTACATAATTTCCCTCTGGGATCAATAAAGTATTTTTGAATTTGAATTTGAATTCAGTGCAGTCCTAAGGTTTCGGTGTTTTGCATGCCGACCAACAGGTTCGATTTTAGTCTCGTGACCAGAGTACCTTCCACATGTGAGGTATCCCTCATGTGTCTTGTGGCAAACGAAACATTTGACTTTTCTTTTATTGGTGGCTTTCTTTTAACCATTCTTTCGTAAAAGTCGGATTTGTGGAGTGCATGACCAATAGTTGTCTGGTCAACAGATTTTCCCAACATGGATCTTAGCAGCTCCTCCAAAGTTACCATGTTCCTCTTACAGCTTCTCTGATTAATACTCTCCTTGCCTGGCCGGTCAGCTTATATGGACGACCATGTCTTGGTATGACTGCAGTTGATTCATACTTTCTCCATTTTCGGGTGTTGGATTGAACAGGTCTCTGTAAGATGTTCAAAGTTTAAGATATTGTTATAATACCCAACCCTGCTTTAAGTTTCTCTGTCTCTCGGTTTCTCTGCAACAAAGAGACAGTGTATAGATATCTAATTTAATTAAATATGAATTCATGAAATATTCACTATTTAATTACATTTAGATGACATTTGATGTATTTTACAGTGCAAAACTTGGCTTGGAGATATTCAAGATTCCGTGATTTAGCTCTTAAATGATCGTTTCTGTTTCTAACTGAAATTCTAGATTAGGCCTTTGACTTATAAGTATATTAGAAATGAATGCATACAGCGAGTTCATTCTTTAGCACATGGTCTGACATAACTGTTAAATGTATGCCTTGAATTTGACTTATCTACACACTTACACAACAGCTACTTGTAATTACTTTCCCAGAGCTAAGACAGTCAGATTTGCATAGGTGGCAGAAGGTGGGTCCAAATCCCTAGTGGGGCCCAGGGCCGATTAATGATTAAAAGGAGATTATGTGGAGGGTCAGGTGTTGGCTGCTGGTCTCATTCAGATGCTTCCATAGCTGCCTTTGTGATATCTGTGTCACAATGACCACTCGGCTCCCTCAAGAATGAAGTATGAGGACGTTATGGAGAAAATAGGCAAACATGAGGATGGCGACAGGTGTTACAGGTGAAAGCAGAGAACAGAAAGGTGAGTGTTATCGTAGATTTAATTATTGATCTACTTCATTAATTAGAGATGTTGCACCATATTTAGGTAAACTGAATGGCAGTTTTTTTGTTTTTACACATTTACTAGAAGTAAGAAATGCTGATGTTATGTTGTTTGTTTCATGGTTATGGTTGCTGTGTTGGTAATTCATTCTTTTAAAAACCTTGTCAAATGTCACTCCATTTATTTAACACTATTTTCCATTCTAAGATACTACTTACTTGATGATAATTTTTTTGTTCTATAGCCCTCTTCAGTATGACCATAATGCAGCGTCTTCACAATATAAATTACGACTACTGGAGTAAGCTGCTTATGAAAGGGCCGACAGAGAACCTACAACCAAACCCCCTGCCCTCGGTCCCCTGCCCCCTCCGGAGGATAAACTGTTCCTTTTCCATGATCTACTTACATCCCACAATTAATCCCACACTCACCTTAAAGGAATAACTAAAAAAGAAACAGACAATGGCAGTTTTAAAGGTAAAGTTCACTAAGACCAGGAGGGACAAGCTGGCCCAGATCCTATGGATCCTCAACTGGATCTCAGTGGTTACAGGGGTCATCCTGTTCAGCCTGGGGCTCTTCCTCAAGGTGGAGCTCAACAAGCGTGAAGAGCTGATGGCAGAGAAGGACATCCAGTATGTTCCCAACATGCTGATAGCAGTGGGCCTCATTGCTTGCGTTATCAACTTCCTGGGTGGGAAGATCTGCTATGACTGTGTGGACTCCACCAAGTTCTTGCGCTGGAAGCTGATCATGCTGCCCTACATTGTGTGCACCTTCTTTTTCACCCTGTGTGTGTTCGTGGGGGCTCTGATGTGCTACAGCATGCACTGGGAGCTGGAGGAGGCTCTGAACCTGGGTCTGATGCAGGCCATGAGGTTCTATAAGGACACAGACATGCCAGGACGCTGCTTCCTGAAACACACTGTGGACATGCTGCAGATACAGTTCCAGTGCTGTGGGAACAGTGGCTACAAAGACTGGTTTCAAATCCAGTGGATAAGCAACCGTTACTTGGACATGTCCAAAAAGGAAGTCGTAGAGTAAGTAAAGCATCTTGTTACAGCAGTTTAAAAAGTCTATAAAATAGACAACAATACAGAGCTGCTCATCAACTGACATGCCATATTAATGTTAACATGTTATTGGTGCATTTGAACCCTAATTTTATCCAAGGTGGAAGGATGTCAGAAGAAACATCTTTGATTATTTTTAAAATTTGATTTAATGTAGATTTTCAACAAAACACACAGGTTAAAAATGATAAATGCAGCTCAAATATATACATAATAAGTTCGAGCATGATTCCGGCTGGCTATTTAACCCATTTTTTCCATTAGCATAAAGAGATCATAGTTTGTCTCCTGGCAAAGATCCAGCTTTTAGGCATAGTCCATCAGTTGTTCAGCAGAGCAAAGGTCGAGGCCTTTTCTCACATTAAATGCTAGACCACTTTTTTTGTTCCAAACCAGTTTTGATCTGTGTTTGGAATCATTGTACTGTTTTAACACTCAACTGTCTCAAAGTCTTAACCATGTGACTCAAGTTGTCACGTCAGATGACAGAAAATTGCTCATTACATTAATGTTTGCAGTAGAGTGAGTTTTACATCAATGTGTTACTGAATGCGTCCAGCCGATCAAAGAAGCCCTTCTCTGGCAGAATTTCTGGTAGAGCGCAAAATTCACGATTCCATCAATTATAGCAAGTTGTTTAGGTCTCGAGGCTAGTTTTGCTCAATCCCCTGCTGATTATCGAATTTTGAACATCGGCCATGACTGGGGCAAGCGAAACCTTAAGGTCTTTAGATGCTGTTCTGGATTCTCCTCCAGTGAGCTCATTGTTAATTTGTCGGTGTGCTGTTGGAGTAATTTTGGTTGACAGGCCTCTCCTAAGAAGGTTTACCTCTGCTGCATGTTTTTTTTTTTTTTTTTTCTGCATATTGGCTCTCAGTTTGGTAAACTGGCATCCCAAAGTCTTAGAAATGGCTTTGTAACTCTTTCCAAACTCATAGACACTAATTATTTTTTCTACTGTTTTTTTTAAAACTTTTTTTAGATAATGTGCTGCTTTTAAGATCAGATATGTTCAATTTAAATTATTTATTACATCTGCAGGCCATGTAATAATCAGGCCTGGGTTTGACATTTGAAATTGAGCTCAACTTTCTAAAAAAATAGTTCAATTACAGATAATTTTAACAGGGGGTGGCATTAACTGTTAACTTAATTCAATTTCAATTTCTTTATATAGCGCCAATTCACAACAGATGTCATCTCAAGGCACTTTACAAGAAAAGTCATTTCAATACAATCAGTTTAACAGTTTTCTATTTAAGCAATCCCAGCGAATTGCATCGAGTCATTGACTTGAGGTTGTGCCCAGTTTATGCAGACTCCAACCACAGCAATCCCTAATACTGAGCAAACATGTAGCGACAGTGGAGAGGAAAAACTCTCCTTTAACAGGAAGAAACCTCTAAAAGAACCTGGTTCAGTACGAGTGGCCATCTGTCACGACCGTGGCCATAAGTACTCTTACTGATGTAAGAGTACTTTCTATATTAAAGAAAGTAAGAAGTTGATAACAAGACATGGAGGATGAACTGTTACTCAGAGCATCATCCCAGTTGATGCCCCCCGTCCAACAGGACATTGTTGACAAGTAAGAACAGGTGTAGCTTCTATAGAGAGGAAAACATTGAGAAAAAACAAAGTTAACAGTCGAAATAACAGCAAAAAAATACAACTGGAGAGTGGTAGAAGAGAAAAGTAGCAGAGTGAAGAAAAGTGGTCTGTCTGTCCTCCAGCAGTCTAAGCCTATAGCAGCATAACTACAAAGATAGTCCAGGATGACCTAAGCCACTCTAACTATAAGCTTTATCAAAAAGGAAGGTTTTAAGCCTGGCCTTAAAAGTAAACAGAGTGTCTGCCTCACGGACTAAAGCTGGGAGCTGGTTCCACAGGAGAGGAGCCTGATAACTAAAAGATCTGCCTCCCATTCTACTTTTAGAAATCCTATGAACTACAAGTAAACCTGCAGTCTGAGAGCGAAGTGCTCTGTTAGGAACATATGGAACAATTAGATCTCTGATGTATGATGAGCTTGATTATTAAGGGCTTTATATGTGTGAAAGAGGATCTTAGATTATATTCTGGATTTAACAGGTAGCCAATGAAGGGAAACTAAAACAGGGGAGATGTGATCTCTCTTTTTAATATTCATCAACATTCATAAGGGCATGTTAGCTTGCATTGCTTTTTTGGTTACATGAACAAACAGAGAAAGATGCCCCAAAATGACCAAGAAAGACTGAACTTTATTCCTTTCCTGCTTTCAAGCCGATTGAAAAGTAATGTGGAGGGGAAGTACCTGATGGATGGAGTCCCGTTCAGCTGCTGCAACATCAACTCACCTCGGCCCTGTATCCAGCAGCAGATTACCAACAACTCGGCCCACTTCTACTACGAGCACCAGACTGAGGACCAGAACCTGTGGATGAAAGGCTGTAGACAGGCACTGCTGGAGTACTACACCCACATTATGCAGTCCATTGGCCTTACAGTCCTCATTACCTGGCTCTTTGAGGCAAGAAAACACTAGCTACTTTACCTTGAAAACATAATCAACCCCTTGAACTATTTTTGTCACATATCAAAACCAAACTTTATGTATTGTGTTGAGATTTTATGTGATAGACAAATGAAAGTAGTGCATAATTGTTTGCAGAACCATCTTTTGTTGCAATTACAGATCCATGCAAGTCTTTTTGGGTATGTCTCTACCAGGTTGGCACATCTAAATACTGAAATGTTGCCTATTCTTCTTTGCAAAATTGCTTCAGCTCAGTCAGCCTGCATGGAGGGCATGTGAACATCAATTTTCAAGATTTGCCACTAATACTCAAATTTGACATGGGTCCATACTTTGGGTCACTAGAACAAATTAATGTGCTTTGATCTAAACTACTTTATTGTAGCTCTGGCTTGATATTTAGAGTTGTTGTCCATTTGGAGGGTTAACCTATGCCCCACTCACATGTCTTTTGCAGCATCTAACCGGTTTTCTTTTCATTAATTCCTGGTTTTAACTCTATTCATCTTCCCATTAAGCCTGTTGACCTTCACTGTCCCTGTAGAAGAAAGGAATCTTGACAGCATGATGCTGCTGCCCTCATGTTTTTCTATAGGGATAGTGTTCAGGGTATTTTGCAGTGTGAGTGTTTTTGGCATAGTATGTTGCGGACAGTCCAAGATGTAAAATGTTCGTCTCATTTGACCAGACCGCATGCTTCAATATGTTCGCTGTGTCCTGCACTTTAGTTATGGTAGACTGCAAACAGGATTTCTCATGGCTTTCTTTCATCAATGGCTATTCTCTATCAAGGCCAGATTTATGGAATGCACAGTTGTCTAGAAATTGTAGTCCTGTAAACAGAGTCTCTCACTTGAGCTGTGGATCTCTACAGCTCCTCCAGAGTTACTATGGGCCTCTTGGCTACTTCTCTGATTGATGCTTTCCTTTTAGGTCTGTCCGTTAAGATGGAAAGCCATCTGTTGGTTTGTTTGCAGTTGTGCAATTCTATTTTCATTTTGGTATGGTAGATTGAGTAGTGCTCCATGAGAGGTTTTAAGCTTAGAACATTGCTTGATTGTTTATGTCTTTCTTGCTCCTCATGATGCTGTTGCCCTATGGTCTTTGCTGATGATCCTAACTCATTGTTATTCATTATATGCAAACGCCAACAGAAATGCTACTCTTATACTACTTTCGAAAAAATAACTAACTTAACTTACTTCATTGGTGGTGTTCCAAGTTCTAACAGTTTCTTCCTCAGCTCATCTTTCTTGGGTATAAATGTAATGCTGATATGTTATCTCCACAAATTACATAAGCCCCACCATGTTGTGGCGTGACTAACTGTTAGCTTCTAGCAGAGACGCTCTGGTCTCTCCTGGCTGCAAAATCAAAACAGTTTTTCCGTGGGCGGTCGCAAGCCAAGGTAGGCAAGACCATGAATACTAATTTTCTCAGTGTTGTAGAAGGGGCTGGCTGTTTCTGACTTGCTCGTTTTTGTCGTCTATTTCCTTTTTGTGGCTAATGCAGAAAATGGGGGTTGGAGTAAATGTCCATGTGCAGCATGCACTGAAAAAAGAAAATGCTGCTCCAACTTAAATAAATTGCGTTAATTGGTCACATATAATTGAATTAAGTGTATGTAACTTAATTTATTCACATTTGTTTAACTTGACAACTTAATGAACGTAATAAATTTACTTACTTAAACTTAGTTCAATTACATGTGAACAATTAACGGAATGTATTTAAGTTGGATCACCGATTCTCTTTTTGTCAGTGTGCAAATGCAACTCAGAGAAACCGATCATATTTCAAAAAGAATAATTATTACATGGTTTCTTAGTAAACGAGACCTTTAATAAATAGATAGGATTATACACAATTTTACTTTATTTACTAATCAAGTGACTCCTAGAAACATCGGGTTACACTAGATTCAATTCAGGTGAATTAAAGTTAAGGGAACATAATACAACTGCTTTATACAGTTTTTACATTTTTGTTTCTGAAACATTTTTGAAGCCATATTTCAGTTTCTTTTCACTATAAAACTATTCACTGTGTTTTATTGGTCTATCACATAAAAATCCAGATAAGTAAGTCACTGTACCTGCAGGTTTTTTTTGTATAAAAACCTTTACCCTTAGACCATATTAGTTTCTCCTTTTGATTTACTAAAAAATAATTACAGTATAACATACCCAAACTTTTGTGTTAGAATTTTCTTTGTTGCTTTTATTTGAAAAATGTGTCTTCCTGTTTTGTTTTAGCTGTCAGTGTTGACAGGTGTACGTTACCTCCAGACCTCCCTGGAAAATGTGCTGAGGCAGGGAGACCCTGACTGTGAATCTGATGGTTGGCTGCTGGAAAACAGCCTCATGGAAACGGCGCGTACCAACCTGAGCATCATCAAGAGCCTTGGCAAGAGCAACCAAATTAACACAGCTAATAATGGAGACCCCAACATTGATGTCCCATCCACCTCCAAGGCACATTATGGGCCGGAAAAAATGGAAACAAGCTAAAGCTTTCAGACTAAAAGACCTTAATGAAAAGTATTTCCAAAGCCCTGAGCTGCAGTCCTGCTATTCAGCAGAGGTGTTAAGAAAACATTAGTTGTCTGTTTTTTAAGTAAGAACTGTTAATGGATGTTATATATTCCATCCATCCATTTTCTGTACCCGTCATTCCTAAGCAGGGTTGCGGAGGGGGGGCTGGTGCCTATCTCCAGCTGTCATTGGGAGAGAGGGGGGTACACCCTGGACAGGTCGCTAGTCAATTGCAGGATGTTATATATTATGGACGGTATATATAATATGTTATATATTGCAGGATATGATCCATTTACGAATCAAATACATTTCATGGACTAAACTTTGTTACCATGTTGGATTCTTTTGGTGAAAAGAAATGGAGTGCAAAGGATGGACATACCTAAAGACGAACACTGTGTCAACCTAACAGAATAACTTGTCCATGAAAGCGGCCTTGCCATTAATTATAAAATATAGACATAGAATTTTCTGTTCAAGTTTTAGAAAAATTAAAATTTCTGGCTGCAGTGGTTAAGTAAAGTACTAAATCTGTAAATGTAATGTTAAGCCAGTATTTGGGTAAGTGAGTGGGGATTCAGGTGTATAGAAGATCTGTTCGATAGTTGACTTGCCAGCTGAAGGCAGACATGGTGGCTCACTTTCAGAATCGCCCTTAGAAGGGGTGGACAAAGAAACCTGTCCACTGCCTGCTCCTGCCACAACTCTTTGGTTTCTCTTGTGTATCAAGCCCCTTAGCTCATGCAGTTCAGCCATCCTTTTCTCCTCAGGAGGTGCAGTGATACATCATGGATAAGCAATTAGCAGTTCTACCTTTGGTCTAGTCCGGATTAGTGTCCTCCTTTAAACCTGCCATGGTTTAATAAAAAAGCAAAACAAACACTTGTCTGCCTTTTTTAATGCGCCTCCAAAAAAAAAAAAGAAAAAAAGAGCACAACCGGATTTTAAATCCAGCAACCACAAACTTGCTTCACAAGACCTACCGGCAATGGCAGAATGTGACTGGATACTGGTGAGAATTAATTTCACAGAGTCCTAATTGGTTTATTTGTGTCGTTTTTTTTATTAGTTAGTTGCAAAAGAAAGTTTGTAAATTAACAACACAACGCAGGGTAATATTTGTGTGAGTCTAGATTTACAGTATTTAATTCAGAGGAAGTAAATAACTCATGTAAACTGGTGACAAAGAATACAAGCACACTATTAAAAATAGAAATGTAATAAAATACTAAATTGTTTTTGCTTTGGGAATGATAGCTGTTCTTAAGTAAATTAAACAATTAGCAGTCAATTCAAACCATGGTTAGGTAAAAGTGAGGCTCAATACATCTCATTCCTACAACCCACAATGCTTTGCGTTACTTATGGCCAGATTTCCGGTCACCAAAGGGAAACCAAATTTTTACATCCCAACAAACGATCTCTCATAGAGTAAATGTGGATGAAATATGAGAGGACATAAACATTTACAAAATAAATAGAATAACACAATCATAGCTCTTCATATTTTGCAAGGATGAAATAGGCTTCAGCTATATATACTAGCATGTTTACAGTACTGTCAAGTTTTAGGCAGGTGTGAAAAAAAGCTGTAAACAAAGAAATGTTTCAAAAATGGATGTGTAAATCATTTATTTTCATCAGTCACAAAACGCAGTGAAGAAACAAAAGGGCCCCAGGCCTCTGGGCCCATGGCTGGATCCGCCCTAGGGTAGCCGGTTGGCAGTGGAACCTGTGGGCTCGTCACTGCGGCCCTCCGGGCCCCTGCATTGTAGCTCCTGGATTTTCCCCCAGGGCTCTCCTCTGCTCCTCTCTTGTTGGTGCGGTCAGCCCTTCGTTGATCCGCCTGGGGCTCCTGTGCTCTGGAGGTCCTTTGGGTGTCTATGGCTCCGATCTCCTTTGTGTCTGCGTCGATTCCAGGGAGGCGGATCGATTGCTCCTCACACCAGCTATTGAACACTTATGGAGAAACCTAATATGCACCAGCATGCTCATACACACACACAGGTATGGAGATTCCGCTGTTTACAGATACATTCTTGGGCTGAGGTGACCACAACTAAATCTTGTAATAATCGGCTTTTCAGTGACTCTGTTATTGTATTCATGTATCTATTTGTGGGTTGCGGATGTGTAGTTCTCAGTTAGCATTGTTTGATTTGTTTTGTCATCGTTTTTTTTTTCTCTCCCTGCTGTCCTGCTGGTGTGGAGGGGGACTGTGGTGCTTTCTTGTGTTTTCTTTGTTCCCCTTCATTTCTTGTATCTTCAGCTCACCCTCTCCCTCTTAACCTCTTTTCCATATCAATCCTCATCTACTTTCTTTCTTCTCCTTTATTTTCCGTCTCCGTGTCCCTGGCGCATCAACAAAAAACAACAAACCCACAGTAATTTCTAATAAAGATTTCTTATACATATATATCAAGCGGAGTACTGTATCAAAAGCTGTAGTGCTCCACTTGTGATAGTAAATCTGTCGGGCTTCTATTTGGTACTCAGACACCAATTCTGAGCTCCACACTGCCAGACAGGACACGAGGAAAAAATAATAATAATCCAAGACACACTCCATGATGTTAAAACCAGGCCTCTGTGGGGGCCATACCATCACTTCCAGTACTTTTTTTTGTTCTTTATGCTGAAAATAGTTCAAACTGACTTTTGCTGTATGTTTGGCGTCATTGTCCTGCTGCAGAATAAATTTGGAGCCAATCATATGCCTCCCTGATGGTATTGCATGATGGATACAGTAAGTATCTGCCTGTATTTCTCAGCATTGAGAACACCGTTAATCCTGAACAAATCACCTACTTCATTTGCAGAAATGCAGCCCTAAACGTTCAAGTAACTACCACCATGTTCCACTGTTGCCTGCAGACACTGATTATTGTACCGCTCCTCAGCCCTTTGACAAACAAACTGCATTCGGCTACAGACAAATATTTCAAATTGACTTATGCACCCCAGTTCCTATGTTTTTGTGTATACTTCATTTGCTTGACATTGTTTCCACGTCGGATGTATGCCTTTTTGGCTGCAACTCTTCCATGAAGACCACTTCTGGCCAGACTTCTTCAGACAGCAGATTGGTGTATCTGGGTCCCACTGGTTTCTGCCAGTTCCGAGCTGATGGCACTGCTGGACATCTTCCGATTTCGAAGCGTAATAAGCTTGATGTGTCTTTCATCTGCTGCACTAAGTTTCCTTGGCCAACCACTGCGTCTATGATCCTCAGTGTTCCCCGTTTCTTTGTGCTTCTTCAAAACATTTTGAAACCCCAGTCTGCTTTGAAATCTTGGTCTGGGAGAGACCTTGCTGATGCAGCATAACTACCTTGTTTCTTGTTGCTGTGCTCAATCTTGCCGTGACATGAAACTATCTTCCACAACCTCACCTTGGTAGCAGAGGTTGGCTGTTCATCACCCAGTTTCAAGCCTCCTACACGGCTGTTTCTGTTTCAGTTAAAGAATGTGTTTCACCCTATGTGTGACATTGATGATCATTAGCACCTGTTTAGTGTAATTGATAATACACCTGGCTTCAATCCAACAAAATCCCTGACTTTGTGCAAGTGTACCTATAAGAATTGATGCTGGTTTGAAGATAAAACGTAGTAACACCAAATAATGATTTGATTTAGATTTTACTTTTGTTTGCTCACTTTTCATTTTGTAGACTGATAAAAAATAAACAATCAATATTTATATTTCTGAAAGCATTCTTTGTTTACAGCATTTTTTCACACCTGACTAAAACTTTTGCACAGTACTGTAGCTCTTTCATCAACTTCACTGCTACTGACATACAGTAGAAGCTATGAACAACCTTAAAAGTTAAGTGGCCTATCAGCACTTTCATGGCAACTGTCTTTGTCTGATTTCTGTGTTCTGCATGTTGTATTTTGAGGTATTTCTGAGTGTTTTAAATTTAGCTTTTTTGCCACATACTTAAAATCTCTGCTATTTTCCCATTGCCATGCCTATCACTCTCATCCCTGCTGTTTGGGTCATTCGCCTTTCCATGTCTCCTCTTTAATGTAAGTTTTCTATCAGTGCTTTGATCCTACAAAAACTATATTAAACATGAAAGTAACAAAATTGGTCTTATTTTGTTAAAGGTCAGGCAGAACTCCATGGTACTCAAATTAGATCATCATCAGGCTTGGGTTCTAGTGTCATTGTCAGGCAACAGGCTACACAGGATAACAAGACCAGGCTGCAGCACAGCTGTAATGTTATGGAAATTAAAAAGATAATAATGTAATTTAATTGTAATATGCCATTTTTTATGGTTTTAAATCTACTAAGAGCACAATCATATATTTAGTTATTTAGTCGCAACTTTCTGTGTTGTTTGGCAAAATTGTCTGAGTAATAGAAATATTTTAAATGTTTAAAGAAATATTTTTTCTGAACACATTAAAATGAATTATTCTCCCCATTAAGTAAAATTTCTGCTATTCATCAAATAAAAACTGTTAGCATGTCAAATAGCAGAGATGTAGAAACGCTTTCCTTGAGATAGATTCTTCAGCCACAGTTGTCTTGACTCCTTGTCTGCTTGTAATCATGGAAACCGAACCACGGATCACAGAACCAATCCCCTTTCACTTTGTGTTTAATATGGACGCTGGTCATTTTATAACTTTGCAGTATGGAAAGTTGGTTATGTGGCTCCAATTACAAATATTTACTATCAGATAAACCTATTTTTATTTGATAAGGGTCATAATTTGTTATATTGTAAAAGACTTCACTAGACCAAAAAGTGAAACCAGTTCTATGATAGATAGAAGTAGAGTGTAATACAACATTTTCACATAATATTTCACAATTTATTTAAGTTATACTTGAGATTAGAACATGTTCTTTATTATTTATTCATTTATTTGGTTATTTATTTATTTATTTATTATTGAGACAATTTATGATAAATTGTCTCAATAATTTACAAAAACCCTCATCTACAACAAAAAACACTAAACAGTGGGTTTACAAAGACAAAATGTAAAGTAAAAACCTTTTAATTTGGAGGTATAAATTGAGGGTATAATTTGGTGAGGGATCAAATTGACCCATAACTGAATTGGGTGTGTTTTCCTACCAGCTATTGTAGGGTCAGTTGTAACACACAGAGAAGATTGTGACCTCTGTGGAGTAATCTAAACAGTAGACAAACTGGAGAACATGAAAAATTGTTTTTAACACAACGTGTTAAATCAAGTGCACAAGACACTTCATCACATTGAGCCAAAAGTCATTGAGAGACATAATTGCAGGGTTTTTGGGCACCTTAAGAATAATAGCCTCGTTCAAATAATGTATAAATTATGACTAATCAAACATCTTTTTATTTATTTCCCCATCTGCCGGTTGAAATAGTTAATACACAAGTTTTTTTTTTCATTTATGGTTGAGAATTGCTTTATATGGGCCAAAACAAGTTAAAAAAAGTGGGGATTTATCAAGTAAAAACAAATGGGATTTATGTAGTAAATGCCACAGTGTACACAGTTATTCAACAAAAAAACTGCTATAATGGGCAGACAAATACTGATAACTGAATTACATAAATGTTTATTTGAAGGTTTTAATGTAGAGACATTTAAATAGTTGTATAGTTTATTTTACTGAAGTGACCTTAAATTACTGAGTCAAAGGCTGCTGAGAGATTGTCATTGGAACCTGGGTACTAATTGTGATCCGTTGCCTTGTTTGACACCGAATCATGCCGATGATGGCTCTCCTGAACCTGCAGGAAAACATCTTTTACAATCCTGAAACATGCCATCATATACAACTCCAAAACAGCCAAAGATTTAGGTAAAGAAAATACTCACTTTTTGTTGGCAATTACATAGATGCAGGGGTTGTAAAATGTCGAGGACTTTGCGAAGAGGGGAGCAATAATGGCCATGGGGGCAGGAATGGTCTTCGGGTTACCGAACGAAGCCCAGAGACACACCATGGAGTAGGGAGACCAGGCAACCAGAAACATGATGATCATTATAATAGACATCTATCAGTGGGAACACAGATAATTGAAAGATGTTAAAGTTACCATATCACAGAGGACAAAAGTCTTAACTCGATTGATTTTGTTTCCTTGTGGATAAATACATGTATTTACCAATTTTAACATCCAGATGCAATAAATTGTTCTATGAAAATAGTTGCGAGTAAAATCAATCTTAATTAAACATTTTTCACCAAAAAATTATGCCTACCTTAAACAGGTTGCAACTCACAAGTGCTACCCATTAAGAAAAAAAAGAAGTTTAAAAAACTTGCAGGTAGAAGAAAGAATTAGCTATTTTTGCAATTTTGTAAAAGTTCGAGCAGTGAAACACAGGCATACTTCCTGGCAGCCAGCCTCCTTGTTTGGGCAACCCAATATACATATGGTACCTGCAGTGTGTTCTAGTTCTGCTTTAGCATTTATTGCAGTGGAACATATGAAACTCTATAAAGAGACATTCCTGAGGCATCCTAATCAGATCTCCAAACCCCTTCAGCTGTGAATGCCCATTCAGCCTGCAGTGAATGTTCCAACTTCTGCTCCATCCCGCCATTATAAATGGGAAAGTTCAGACTCATAGAAGATGACTTTCATCAAGCTTGTTATCCCTCCCAGGTGCATACTGAAATTCACTGGCTTGAGGAAGCCAACAAAAAAATTATAAGATAAGAATTAGGCAGCACAGTCCCATTTAGTTGGTTTGGAATTAACTGAAAGTAAACGTAAAAGTAAAATCACAAATTTGTGGAAACATGTCTGACAATTAATTCATCATCTAATTTTTTGGTCCATACCTCAATTTGAAAGAGGAACGAAGACGACACATTTGATTCGTAGTGTCCATAATGCATATTTAATACAGTTTATCAGGATATTTATACCCTGAAAGCAAAGCTGTTTGTTGGTTTTTACCTTGGTAACGTCCATCTGATCAGACCAGTCGATGTTGATGCCCTCCAGGCAATTGCTGGCTTTGTACCTCTTCACAGTGACGGACACATTGTAGTAGCAGTAAAACATGACAGATAGAGGAACCACAAAGTTCACAGCAATCACCGCCATCGTGTAAGAGACGAAGGAGCTGTGAAGGAAAAGTAGAGGTGTTGACCATTCTAAAGAATGTCTAACAAGTGACGTGGAGTAAAACTGTATTTCAGAAGAAAAACAAATCATGGCTGAAAACTCACGCATCATTTTGTCTCCAATTGATAGTGCACGTTGCACCAGTGGGGTCAGGGGCATAACTTGCCCAGCCTACAATGGGCATGGAGGACCAGAACACAGCATTCAGCCAGGCAGCCAGAATAAGGATGTTGTAAGATCTGGTAGTCATTTTCTGACCTTTAGAAACAAAATCAAAGAAGATCAACAACAATGAGGGTGAATAATATCTCATCATGATTTTGTATTCCTTTCAAGTGTTGCTTTCTATTTTGAAGCTGTATGAAAGTGGGTTTTTTGCTTTAACTAATTATTTTTGACAAATGGTGTACTATACTATACTATACTACACTATACTACACTATACTATACTATACTATACTATACTATACTACTATAAAATAGGCTACATTATAGTAGCTAAAATCTGCAAATACTGTACACCCCCTCTAAAAACACCTACAACTGACTATTTTAATAGTTAATACACCAAATATACATTTATATGCATTAGAACGCACAGTGGAAGCCGTCTTAGCACTACCAGAGAAGCTGACATCTACAGTCTTCCTTATCTCTGTTTTTGGGGGTTTAGCCAATCGGCACCAATTAAATCAAATTGTGTTACAGGATTGGTTGTTTTGCAAATGCCAGTCAGTGGCATGCATATTTGCATTGTTCACAAGTATTTCAGCTTCCCAAGCTGCATTTTCTTTCCAGTATTTTAGATATGCTTTACAAAAACAAAATCTGTGAATAGGCAAATTTTCCATAAATACTTTGGAGTTACATTCTAAACAGTGGAGTGAGAAATGTTCATCCTTGCTGAGCTTCAGTCTTGAAGTACAAAGAACACACCTACATGGCTTTGGATGGTCCCTTTAAATTTAGACCTTGATGATTTTTTTATCTGTTTGTACCCAACCACCGATGACAGGAATAATTCATCATTAGCACACCAGTTGTAGACACGTCACACTTTCTTTGATTATACATTACACTATAAGTGAGTATGTTTTTAACATGTGAGAGCTTCTTGTTAGAGTGTTTGTAGACATGTGATTATAGTAACAGACAAGAAGAAAAAAAGTTCAAACCAGCTACTTTGGAAACTAAGCTCACTACACGTCTAAACAAACCAGTTTGAGGCTGCTGCCTGTAGCTACAAGCATAATCACCCTCAAGCAGCACCCCTGGGAATAAGGGGGATAGTTAGATCATGTATTGCTTTACTTTACAGAAAGCCTTGGTCCAACTTAAAGTTACAGTTTCACATTATGACTAAAAGAAAATCAAAGATAAATAAATATTGATATTTTCTACCAAATTTCAAATGATAGTTGATGCAAATCCCCTAACTGACAACAGCTTTAGCTTTGTGGAAGTAGCATTGACTGTATAAGTAGCGGTCAAATTGTTCTGTTCCAGCTTTTCCCAATGCATGTAAAAGAGTTAACAACTTGAAAAGTACCAAAAAAGTTATGTTTATCAGCAAATAATTAAATGGCACAATAATACAATTTGGATGCATAAAAAGTGCAATTCATCAACACAAATTGCACATATTATGGCACATTGAATATAATATATAAGGAAAGATGACTGAATGATAAATTTGTTGCTTTCAAGGCTCATTTAAGAAATATGTTTGTTTGTCCATCCAAAATAAACATGTACGGTGTTCTTCAAAAACTAGTGATACCCTTTGAAACTTTCTACGTGTTATCATGTTACAAAAACAAACACCAACATTCTTACTGGCATCAGTCAAAATGTTTTATAGCTTTGCATAAATTCAAGAACAACTAGAATGTCCAATAGCTTTCCAATTGTAGTGTGGAATGGTAAAAATGTTCTTACTTTTTAATGAGGTCTTTGTTATATAATAAAATTCTGCCCTTCAAATTATATCACATATCATTTTAATTGTTTTTTGGTGTGTTTTTGAATGCTGATAAAAGGGGAATTCTCCCTTCTATATGGCTCAACTATAAGTAAAGCGATGCACAATTTGGAGTGGGAGTGGGACAAGGGTGGGCTCGTACTGATGTCTGGTCTGCAGATGGTGAGGTAGCGATCAATCGCGACCACAGTCAGCAGGCCGATGCTGGCCATGCCAAAGAAGATGTTGAGGGCTGCATAGATCTAAAGACAGAAGCAAAAACAGAAGATTTTCAATAAATTAAAAAGAGACAAGACTGAAGTTAACATCTATATTTTCTATTTTCATGCATGTCACAACATGTTTCTGAATATACATCTTTAAACAGTACATAGGCATGTTTATTAATCTTCAGGCACAAAAAACTACACACAAACTTCTTACGGTATGTGTGTTCCTTAAAGGAACAGAATATAAATTTGTCAAAATCTGTACAAAACAAAGATAATCTGCAGGAAAAAAAGCTAAACTCGTGACCTGAGCTGACCAGCTGAGGTGAAAGCCTGCTCACTGTTTGGAGTCATGGCAGCTTAGAATTAACCCCGGTTTAACCATTCTCATTGCACATGACGTCACAGAGTAAAAATTTGTATTTTTTCATTCTTATCCAAAAAGAAGTAGAAAAAAACTCATGGAAAAAAATAAAATAAAAACTCTTGATCAAGACCAATTCAGTCGATTACAGGAAAGCCATAATAAAAGAAAAATAGAACAAAATCAGGGATAGAGCAGGAATTTCTGTGTGGATGGATTTTTCCTTTTCTCCCCTCACCTGACAGCCAGTGTAACCAAATTTCCAGCTTCCGTGTATGTCTGAGGCAGCAGACATGGGATAACCAATACCGGCCACTCCAATATCAGTGAAGGCCAGGTTGATGATGATGAAGTTAGTGGCGGTGCGAAGCTCCCTGAACTTCACGAACATCAGCAAAACTATGATGTTACTGGCCAAACTGATGACACCTGAGACCAAAGGAGGAACCAATGGTTTATCTTACAGATGTAAACTTGGAAAGACTGAAATCCATTTTTCTGTAACATTTGAATACCATCTTACTAATATGCTTGTTGTTGAAAGTCCCCCCTGTAACATGATAAAAGTCTTGGATTGGCTATTGGTACAGTATTAACTCTGTAATGCCAAAAATATCAATACGTTTTCCTGAGACCTTAACTTTTTTCAATGTTTGTGTTTTCCTCAAAAACCTGATGTAATGACTAAATATGTTACTAATATATCTTACACATCTTATATAGACATGCCACATAATTTTTATGTGTTTCATATATGAGGCAAAATCCACCTTTTTGGTTATGATTATTACGTGGTTGCAAAAGCCTAATGTATGATTTATTTATTTTTTTATGACAAAATTGTCAACAGAAGAGTTGGTAATCTTAAAGGAAATATATTTAGATGAACCAATCATGTTTCTCCTTTTTTACCTAAATTGTTCTTAACATTTTCCTGGAACGAATCCCACTAAAGGGTTTGACATATATTTCTGGTGTTCTCTACTGGGAGTGAAATCAGGACTGCTGGCAGTCAGTAGGCTCTTCCTTCTCACCCATGATTTTGAAAGGTTTACAGAATGTTGTTTAGCTTCTATTGTTCTGTTCAAAATTCATAGGCCCACATTCAGCGTCCAGTTTTTCTGTTTGGTGATTCATTTTAACCTATTTGTTGGCATAATATTCCTGTTTTGTTTTTTCAATTTTTATCCAGACTTAATAAAAGCAAAATATATACTTTTCCAGAGTTTTCTATACTGTGTGGGGTTGGAAAAGGGTTGGACATCAAAACTATCCATCTCAGGTTTGCTCCCTAACATTCCTCTACATTGCTTTAATGATTTAGTGCAGTGTAAATGTCAGGATTGTGGGTTGTTGTGTCTGTTTGGCTAACATCTTCACTCAGGTATCTACCAGAGGGCGCGGTGCAGATTGGGACTGGAGGGCGGTTCCTGCAGGTGTGCTGCTTCCAGCACACCTACTTGGCATCAAGGCTCGTTACCTGCTGGATAAGAGGAGCTGGCAGCCAGTCACTCGAGGCCTGAGTGTTAACCCATGTGGTTTTCCTCAGCGCAATTTTCTGGATCTGATTCTTTGTGTTCAGCTCCTGATCTTCTCACCTTTGTGAAATAACTCCTGGATCTTCATTCATCATCCATATATATTCACATTTATCATATATATATATCCTCTGCTTTCCCTCAGTCTTCCGGATTCCCCCCTGTGCCGTTGGATTCCCCCCGGACCAGAGCCTGCACAATATTCATTATTGTTTCAGTAAACCTTTTAACTTCCCTCTGTTCTCCGGAGTGGTTTTCTGCATGTGGGTTAGATCGCTTTAACAAAATATGACAGTAGGTCATACAGGAAGAAATTTCCCTTCCAGTTTATTTCAGACCAGCAGCTATTTTCAAATTCACAGTAACTCAAAGTTGAAGATAAACTGAACAGCTCAACATTTTATTGACCACCAATGGCAGTTATTTCCATTATCATTTTTAGAATGAAATCAGCGTAGTTCTCAATGTTCCAGATTTTTCCAATATCACACTGTAAACACAATCAGACATGGTTCAAAACAGCCTGAAAATACTGTTGAACAGGTCGTAAAATCTCTCCAAACCTTTAGATAAAGACAGACATGGAAACCTAGACACCATACATAGTGTTTAATGTGTTTATTGTCTCTATTTCTGCCAGCTGTGCAGTTTATCGAGAGGTATATTTGAAATCCCCCAAACAATGTTCACTTTCTTACCTGCAGTTATCAGATATCCAGCCACAATATTGTGCTCAGTTTGGCTGAAAGCACTTTTCCCTCCGTACAGTGAAACTTCACTAGAACTGTTTACCTCCAAGTCTATCCCCATCTTCTGATGTGTTTAAAACAAAATCTAAACCAGAAGTAGAAGAGCTGTCTGAAGAGAAAAACCGTGGATGAACTGGATGGATGAACAGAAAAACGAACCAGAGAGCTGATGTTGGGAAACTAAAGCCTGTTTCTTGGTGGATTATTACATTCCAGCTCTGTTCTCTGCTGGGAGCCCGCAGTTTGTACAAAAGTAAGGATTACGGCTCATGTGGCCTGAAATCTGGGTTTTGACTTTGACATTTCAACAAAAAATAACAGTTAAATTGCATCACACTCAAAAACTCTGTAGAGGATCCTTTAACAACACTTGAGATTGTTTTACCTCAGTCTAAAAGATGTTGTCTCACATTTGTTTTTCACAAAAACGAATGTAGATAAACAGGAAGACGTATTATGAGTACAGATTACATTTTTTTTATTTACATTTTGGATGGGAATTTATACACAGGACACAATGAATGTAAGATGTGTTCCCTGATAGGGAACATACTTTGTCAGTGGTGGATTTAGATGTGGGAGATATGGCTCACCTACCAGGGCAGTATGGTCTTTTGGACGTCACTAGCAATCTGTAGGCTCCACCCCAAACTATTTTTCTATTGCTTATACCTTTTCGGCATAGAAAAAAGCAATTTTCAATTGTTACAAAAATCTAAGCACAACAAGAATTATTTCTGAACACCAAAGCTGGTACGGGACATTAAAGTTGGTATCTGTTATTGAAATGCTACATGAGTAGTTTTTAAGAAATCTGGATTTCATTTTACCATCTGTAATTTTAAATCTCAAATAATCTGACCTGTTAAAGCTAAACTAGGTTTTACACTGAATGAGATTCTTTAAAATCTAAACATTTTAAAATTTCTGAAGTCTTTATTTTTTAGGCTATTATTTTAAAGCTTTTAGGACTACTTCAATTTGAGACAATCATGCAAAGCACAACACTCAGACTGGTCAAATCTGGAGTTAATTATTCTACACAGATGACTACAGATTCCTCAATACACATTTTGTGATTGGTAAAAACTACAACATTTCCCCCAAAATTACAATATTTAGTGAAAAAGAAGGGATAGACCCCAGATATGACTCTTTCTTCATTCAAAGACTGTTCCGTAAAGAGATAGATGGGTGAGTTTAAAGCTGCAGTCAGGAGAATATATTTATGTATCAAAGTTTTATAAATCTTTAAAATGATAGTGGGGTTCAATACTACGATAAAAGGCTAGTGCTCCACAACACTTGTTATTTTTCTTAATCCCACCTTCCTCCCGTAGACCCCTATACATTTCACAATGAGCACCGATTTATTTTTTTTAGCCAATATAATTCAAGTTTCCGCATTGTCGGCTGTCAATCAACTTGAATACTTATCGCGCAAACATTTGAACATAGGGCTGCGCACACAGACCGCTCCGTGTCTTCCAGTTTACAGTCGCCATATTGTGATAGAGCATCAGTCATGCAGAGGTTGCTCACCTCCGAAATGCCCATAGCAAAATTACAATCAGGTGGTGCTCAATAGAAGCACTTGCTGCTTACTTCTTTGACTCGCTGTGTTGCCACCATAGACTGTATATGGTCGCCACAGGTGATGCGCGTGCACAACTGCTGCGGTAGGGCTGGAGGGAGGGAAGGGGAGGGGGAGTGTTTTGGAAGGGGCCTTGATACATCGGATTCAAAAAATCTCTCTCCCACAAATACTCCGGACTGCTTTAAGTAGAGGAACTGGATTGTCTGACATCTAACATAATCTATATTTACTTTAATCATTTTTTTTTTTACATTGTGACCCGCACTCTGCACTATTTTGGGGATTGATGCAGTTTTTGTTCGGGGTTTTTTTGGTGGCGCAGTCCTGATAACACATTTGGACGTCCTCCAAGGCAGCAGGTGGCGCCATAAGCAATCTTCTGCTTGTAATGTGTTAGGTAAGACCGGTAAGTCCAACATTTCCTCTCCGCAGTCCGCATTGACTCCCCAGCTTCTGTCTGTTACGAACGTCACCTGACATTGTGTCAAATAAAAAGAAATGCCGGGGCTCTTGAGGACCGTGGCCAGCCGCGCCGCTCCCGTCCTGCGGGGACACACTGTGACCCAGACGGCGAATATGTATACCAGACCGGCGAAGGAGAAGATAGGCCCCCTTGTGAGTGTCGGAGCTAGCTGCTAGCGGCTAACTGTGAACTGTCCTTTTGGAGGTCATAGTCTGATCTGTCTTATTATAGATTATTACATGTAACCAAGCGGGTTGGGTTTGGTAACTAAGCGGGTATGCACACATTATTATTGGTTAGAGTAATTGTTTCTGGATTTTGCTTGTTTTCGGAGTTAGGCCTGAAGTGTTTCAAAGATCTGCGAAGTTTTCCCTTTCAGATTAAAAATGTCTTCCTGAGAAATTATTGCGAATATTTCCACTCACACTCCTGATTATTTATAATCAATATTAACCTGCCTGATTAGATGTATCCCTTATTGAGATGATCCACTTCAAACGAGTCGTTATGTTTGGGTGTTAATAGAATCACTACATGGTTAGCATAAATTTTCATTTTTTAATGGGATTAAAATTAAATCAGTTATTTTGAGTCTTGAATGAATGTGGAACAGTTTCTGAAGGCATCCTGCTTAGAGGATTTCTTAAAGTCAAAGTTAAGTAAACCTGAAAACATTGTTTAATAATATTTTATCTACCTTATTACAACATGGACACCATATTCACACATGGTGATTAAACAAGTACAAAAAGACAATATTGAGAAAGTAAAAAAAAGATTATCTTGCTGCTGCTCTTCAGTCTTGTCATAAAAATATAAATGAACTTATTTTTCTACTTAATTTGTTTGATGAGAGTATTGCTTCGCCAACTATTTTTATTGTATTTGGTGAAATAATGTTATTTCTTTCTGTATTAGACTGCGACATTCACCAATGTTTTAAAAAGACATTATTTCAAAAACTGCTTAAGTCCATCATACTATTCTCACAATCTAAAGTGTTTTTAATGAGATGCCACAGGTAATCCCATAGAATAAAGCAGCATTGCCACTATCCTTGCTGTTGATGTGCACTGCTAATTGCTAATCAGCTGGCTGAAAGAAGGCTACTACACTTTTCCCTCACTTACCAGTAAGACTAAGTTGTCTGTTTGAAAGTATTTCTCACCACCCAAAAAAATCTAAATTAAACCAAAAACTAAAGGATCAACACATTGCTATTATTAGGGTAATGCTATTTTAGAAAATACGACTGCAGGGCTGCTATCCAAGCAGATAGTCAGACTAATTAACTTGCTCAATAAACTTATATAGGCTTGTTATAATTGTGCAAAACTATAAAGAATAGAAAGGCAAAAAGGTCAAATATTCTGGTCAATAAACACTTGAATACTACTTCTAAATTTGTTGTTTATATTTTTGTCCAAGTCTTTGTTTCAAAATAGCAGCATTTGATTAATGAAACATATCAGTAAGTTTTATTTTTTTAGCTGCAGTAGGAAATAGTTACTTTTCTGTTTTTTAAGTGAATTTCCTGAAACTTTAGCATTCTTATTTACTGTTGTGATACAGTGAGAATTATCTACATAGATCGGTGACTGATCTAATCTGTGTCAAATTGTTACCGCCTCAGCACAGAGGACTTTGAATAAGATATTCGTGAACATTACCATATTAGTTCATTATAAATTTCTTTAAACAAAAGGTTAAACCACCTCATGTTCCGCTTCACTGTATCAGATTGGGCCACCACAGCAACCAGCAGTCACTTTAATCCTCAGAAACAAACATCTCCTCAATAAGCATTGGAGTAGAGCTGGGCCTAATTAATTAAACAGAATGTTTCTGTGTTATCCTCTTGTTTACTGTAAACGAATCCCTGCAGTTTTTGTATGAACGGCAGGACATATATGACACAGTGTGCAGATACTTCTGAGACACGTTCGGAGCACTCTAAGGGGAAATCGCTGTAATAGGGAGAGTAGTTTAACTTGTTATAGAAATGACTGCTTAGGAGGGACATAAAACACAGGTTTATACGTTCAAGTTTCTGATGACAGCTATGGCTGCAGCTCCAAGGTTGTGGTGTTTTTTAACTACAGAATCATCAGCAAAAACAACTAACCTGGGTACTATTTTCCTGGGAGTATTATTTTGGATTTAGTTTTAATAACTACATGGGTTTTAATTATTTAGTGAGTTTTATTCAGTGTTGGTTAGAAAGACCGATGTGCAAACTAGGTATGACCAATATGGACTTTAAAATGATCTCAAAATTGTCAGTAATTCAACACAGCTCTAATTCCTAAAAGTATCCCACAGAGCCTTACTAACTGAATAGCATACTTTACCTTTAAGCTGTCAATTCTGCCCCGTTGCAGCTTTGATGATGAATTGCTGTTGCCTGCGTCGGATTGCATCTAAAAGATCCACAGCTTTAATGTTCACAGATAAAAGCTGTGTAACATTACCTGTTTGAAAAACTGACAAACAGACTGAAAGCAGATAGATGGTTTATTACTGCCGCTGTAGCTACTTTATGTGCTGTCAACCCATCGTTTCTCAGTTGTCTGTCCAGGTTGGTATCCTACGGCACATTCGCCATTCTGAGATGCTTAACTCCTTGTTTAATTTTTTTCAACCAGGAAATAGCTCAACATGGTTCTTAGGCTTTAGAATAAAGATCAGATCCATTCATTTTTGCTTCAGTTGCACTATTTGCAGCCATGCACTAAATTCTGTCACTGCACCAAAACACTGTTTATTTTAAGACGAATGATAGACCCAAAGGTCTCTTCAGACTATCCGTATCCCTGTGGTGTTTGCAGTGATATCATCAGCACAGTCTGTCTCAAGATAAACAGTAAACTGCTGCTTTGCTCCTTTTGCTTGAGGATTGATTTGCTCTTTCATCAGTTGCTTGTTTGTAGACCAGGTGATATCTTGTCTCCTGCCTGTTAACTTAGTTTGATTGTATTTTTTTGGGGGCACTCATCAGCTGACTGATCGATCCTTCTCGCTGCCTTTTGTCCAGGAAACAACAATTGCGATGACTGTCTTCTCTGTGACGATCTTGGGGCCATCTGGATGGATCCTGGCCCACCTGGAGGACTACAAAAAGAAGGAGTAAAGTGGACTCTTTAACTGTCAGATCTGGTGCATCCAGCCTCCGTCTCGTCCTGGGACCATCATCTTAATCTAACGCTGCAGAGATGTTTTACTTATCACTCCTCTACCTCTGTGACAGTTTCTTGTACCGCTTACAACTTCACTTAAAACAAATTGCTCTGACACAACTAATATGTTAAAATTTTGTTGTCAATATTTCCTCATAAGGAGTGTGTTACATAATTAAATTTTAAAAAAAGTATTTCAATTGTCTTTATTTTTTGTGAAGGTTTTACAGATTTTTGTCAAACATTTCAGGAACTTAAAGGGGCTTTGTGCCCACTTAAAACCCAACCCTCTTAGACTTGCTGATTGTCAGAACAGCTTCAGTTAGTTTCTGAAGATCTTTGATTGATCGCACGACTGACTTCAGGTATTTCCACACCAAAACGCAGTCAAAAACCCAATAGTTCCATGTTCTGGGTACATGTTGTGCTTGAGCATTGTGGCGTAAGAGTCATTGTAGAGGAATGCCTCTAATACTTGAGCCTATACATAGCAAGAATCATGGATCAATTTTAATATATCAATTACTTAAAAAGGTCTTAAGTCGCCAAGTAGGAGATTAGGTTTAAACAAGATAATCACTTCAAATACACCAGTAAGTGAGCAGCAAAATTGTTCCAGACGAACAACATTACTGAGACCAGTCCAATCCTAGGACCTTAATCCAACAGAAAACTCGTGAGATGATTTCAAACATGCTGTTTCTGATGAAAAGCAAGAAATGAAGAGGAACTGTGGAATGTGGTCCTTAACTGCGATACCTTGGACGAGTCCTTTCAGCAAAATGTGAAGCAGTTCTTAGAAAAACTGGCTGTGTTAGTTTTGTAGTTCACTGAAAAGCTAAATCTTATTTGACACTGCTTTGACATTGTTGTAATTAGGAACATAACGTGGTTCTAAAAGCATTCATAAGGATTTTTACTCCCCTGTTTAAACACACCTGTGATTTTAAATACAATTGCATTCTTGTGTAAGAGAGAAAAAAAATTATATATATATATATACTTATTTATTACAAAGTATTTGTGGGGGGAAATGAGTAAGTCAGGTAAAAATTGAGGTAACATGATTTTTTAATTTCAAACTGACTCGATTTATCTTTTATGCACGTTAATTTGAAACCATCATCAACACAATTATGGCAACATCAATGCTCTTATTCACTCCCTAAAACAAATGGAAAAAAAACAAGTCTTTTTGACTGCTGTCTGAATATTAGTGAAATACCTTATTTTTTCAATGATGCAGAAGTAAAAGGAGATTACAAGGAGAACTAATGCGGCTAAAAAAATGACATTTCCATTTTTAAATCACTTCGAAAGCTTTGAATTTATTTAGTTTTGTGATAATCCTCTGCTTAATTTTCTTCACATTTTTTTGATATGTAGTTTCCTAAATTATTTGTTTTCCATTTTTTTCTGTTTACTGTTTTAAAATGTTGCACCTTTAACATTCATTTTTCCTAATTTTTATTTAGAATTATTCAATTATACGCCTGTGGCTGTGCTTGGCCTTCATATTAAAGAGCAATTTCTAATAATTATTTTATGTGAAATGTCCAAACAGTGATCAAACCTTTAGAAATAGTGAACATTCTAGCTTTTATATATGTTTATATAAACTGAGTGGTTTATAAAGTTTAGTTTATTATTTGATTGAGGATTAAGGTCTCAGTAGGCTAACCTCTGCCTGAAGAAATCAGTATTCTGGAATTTACATTTGATATTGATCGCTTAACATTGCATCAGTGGTAAAGTACAACTGATTGATAAAGTCGATTCATTGAAGTGACAAGTAATTTTTTTCTTCTTCCGGGATTGCCCTGTATTTAGCTCAAACGTTCTGGTTTTACCAGCTTAGCTGTCCCAGGTAATGAAAAGCCTCCCCACAGGATGATGCTGACATCACCATATGTCACCATGGTGATAGAGTAGTCTGATTTTTTGTGCAATCTTCATGTGCTTCCAATCCTGGCAAAAAAGCTACATTTTATTCTCATTTTACCAGAGAATCTTTCTTCCTGTCACTGAGCGGTGGCTCTCTGAAGCTCCTCCAGAGTCACCGTGGCCCCCCTGGCTGCTTATCTGAATAATTCTCTCTTTTCCCGACCTGTCTGAAGTGGTCAAAGTTAGTTCATAAGGGCTAGTGTTCTGCATCCATCAGTGTTCTACCCTGCTGAAGGCACACTGTCCTGGATGTTTTAGATGTTTCCTTCCCATATGGGCTTTAAAGGGCTCCTGTTTCTTTCATTTGTTAACAAGCTTCTAACTTAGGTTAGTCCTGTGTCCCCAAGGATATTCACAAACCCATTATCTTGTCCCGATTTTACCCAGCCTTTGTGGGTGAAATCTAACAGCTCCCGAACACCCTGATTTTTAACCAGTGTAATGGCTTACACGGACAGAAATAATTGTCTTTGCACGTCAGTCACAAAGTTATCACAGGGATGGTATTAAACCAATAAAAAAGCAATTTCTCAGAAAAGTGCCAGGAAACGAATATGCTGCATTTTGTGCTTTATGTAATTGTGAATTCTCTGTTGCTCACGGTTGGAACATGGACGTGCAGAGCCATGTTAAAACTAGCAAACATAAGGGGTGGCACATAAGGGTCACTAATGTTAGGGGAGAACAGTAATGCTGTTATTTTGTTTTGTTTCTAAACAGGTTGAGGTCTGTTATTTTCTTTATTTTTTTTTACTGTTCACAAAAGGGCTACTTTTAATATTGCCCAAACAAACATGTTTCAAAAATACAGCATTGTTCCGATAAACATTTTGCACTGAAAACATTACAAAATGTCCTTATTTTGAATTTAGATGTTCAAGTATTACTACTTTTGTAGCCTACTTTCTACGATAAAAAGCCGTTATAAGTCACCAGCGAGGATATGTCAACCTGTAATTTTTGGTCAAATTTAGGTGTCCCAGTTTTTAGTTTTGAAAATCTGGTCACCCTATTCTAAATGAGCAAATGAGGACAAACAATAAACTATTAATTAAAGAGAAATATTGTCATTTTCACTGTTACACTGTTAGTGTGCTCCCACGGTATCTATTCTTTTGTTGATGTTTTTTTAAAGGAGTCATAACCTAGTATTATCTTGGATACCCACGCTCTATTATAGTCTTTCAGGCCCTTCTAAAAAAAAAAAGTTGAAAAAATAAACACAGAGCTCCTCTGACCCTTATTTCTGAAGGCATTATTGTCTCGCAAGATCTGATGCGATACTCTGGCTGTCGTGGACGGGCATTGTAATAATGCAAATGAGGGGCGTGTTGATTGGTGGCAGGAAGGAGGGGGGTTGACACCGCAGGTAACGCTTAACCCATGTCTACTACTCCCGCTAGCATACAATAGCCACATTAGCAGTTAGCTTCTGTTTGTTACACACAGCAGAGCAATAAAAACACAGCCTTACCCTTTCAATTGCAGGCAAGTCTCTGATTGTTGGAATGGCCCCTTTTTCCAAACGGAGCTTCAACTTCGCCTGATATTGTCCCAAATTCATAAAGGATTCCGGTGTAAAAAAAAACCGAACAAATATTTCCATGTGGATTCTGGCAGTCAACAACAGAGCAACTCACGTGTGCACTACGTTTCTGGTAGAAATGGTTTTAGCTGATTTAGCTGATTAAAATAAAAGGCTGACACGAATATGTCTTCTTCATGCATCATTGCGTGAAGAAACTTTCTGCATCTTTCACGGTGGAGTTCGTACTTCGAATCGGTGATGTGTCGGTCGTGAACGAACCGGCTCTAAGAGCTAACTCTTTGAAGTGAACGATGGTACATTTCGTACACATTGTTTTGCATTAATTTTGGTAATAAATACACTTTAAGCAACAGAAAATCTGAGGAGCATAAAGAGCCAGATCTTTATGGTGAGTCAAGCCAAAAGAACTGGCTCTCCAAAAAGAGCTGGAATTCCCATCACTAGAATTCAGTAATGGTGGCGCTCGACTGAATATGAGGGGGAAAGGAGCGAAGGGGAGAGAGGAGCAGGGCGGGCTTCCTGCAGCATAGGTAGGTCTGCGATTTCTATATATGGTATATGCTGCGCCGACTTGACGTCAAGTCGGCCAGAAATTAAAACCACGTATTTGAGTGCGCGTGCACGTGGGCTGGTTGACGAACCCAGGGGTAAACAAACGCTTCACTTTTAAATATCGGCTTCCCAGGCAGTGTATAATCGTTAGGCAATCATAACATACATTTTGTTCTCATGGAAAAGTGAAAATTACAGGTCATGACTCCTTTAAAAAATATAAAAACGACAGCAATGCAAGATTTCCATATTATTTTGGATCAATTTTATTTTTATTAGTATTATTATTATTTTTTTGCTAATGTTTGCAGTTGTTACTTTTGCTTTTTGACACTTCCGGACTTCCATAGTTTCCGCTTTAAAATCGCTTGACCAGCTGTTGGTCATGTGAGTTTGGAGCCTGCAGGCTGCTGTGTTCAGTTTGATTAGAAGCGGCGGGCCTTTAACAGGTATCGCTTCTCTGTGTTGTTGTTCCGGTGTTACAAACAACTAGCGGCAGCAGAATAATGACGGGATAATTAGCAATAGAGGAGTTAACGTTGAACAACTGCGGGACTTTCCGTACCAGCTCACGCTAGCGCGAATATCGCTTCTTGTTGTTTCAAGTTGTGTTTTTAAGCTTTATTCATTTCTTTGTGCACCGAGGGCTTTATCAGTAAAATGAGGCTGGTGATTCTCGACGACTATGATCTGGCCAGCGAGTGGGCAGCTAAATACATTCGGAACAGGATCGTCGAGTTCAAGCCGTCTGCAGATAGATACTTCACTCTGGGTTTACCCACAGGTAACAGACTCCCCTTTACTGCATTTGTTTCTGTAACGTTGTTTGTGGTTTCATTGGCTCCGATGCGCCATGTGATTCTGGCTTTGTTTCAGGCAGCACTCCTTACGGCTGTTACCAGAAGTTAATAGAGTTCTACAGAAGTGGAGATCTTTCCTTTAAGTATGTGAAAACCTTCAACATGGATGAGTATGTAGGTGAGTGCAATTCACTGTGTCTTCCACAACGCCACAGTTTGAGCTAAAAGTGCTGAAATAAGTAATTGGTAACAATTTTTTTACTCTGGAGCATGCCTAATTGTTTCCTAGTGCGTTAAATAAAGGAATGTTTATACCAAGGTGTATGAAAGGGTCAGATTTGCACATCCCCCTAAACCAGCGTTTCTCAACTCTGGTCCTCAAGGCACGTTTCAATTGATGGCTGATAAAGAGGCTTTTGCTGAACTCCAATCATCAGAAGTAGGTGTGTTAAAGCAGGGAGACATCTAAAATATGCAGGGCAGTGTGCCTTGAGGACCAGGGTTGGAAAACATTGCCCTAAACCATTGTGAAACATGACGGTGGCAGCATCATGCCGTGGGGATGCTAACTTTTAAGCAGGGGCATCGAGGCTGATCCGTTGGGGAAATGGGTGGAGCTAAATAAAGAGCAGTCCTAGAAGAAAATCTAGTTTGAGCAAAAACACTTGAGACTAGGCAGGGGTGAAAGTAGTTTAAAATTCTTGCCGGTACTGTTACCAAAACCTTAATCTCTCTCTCACTTTATGCATTTTGAAATGGCAAATACTCAAAACCCAAACAAAAACATTTCAATATTTTACTGTAGGCTACCTGTAGGCCTAGGGTTTGGGATTAGTTGACAAGAATTGACGATTGACGATATTTTAAAATGATGGTTTGGTAGATATTTATCTTGGATTATGACCATTTAATTCTGTGGATTTGAAGAGGTTTGGCCAAGGAGAAAAAAAAAGTTACCTGGGGGATACAGATTCTGGTGGACATAATTATAATCCCTGGTATAATTTGTACCTTGTAATTTTGACAAGGAGGACTTCCAGCCTGAATTATTTCTCTTCACCCACCAAAGAGAAATATCAAAATACCTGTAGGAACATGCAAAATCTTCATCACTAAAACGTTTTCTATTAATGTTTGAGAATATACAGGTCCTTCTAAAAAAATTAGCATATTGTGATAAAGTTCATTATTTTCCATAATATAATGATAAAAATTAAACTTTCATATATTTTAGAGTCATTGCACACCAACTGAAATATTTCAGGTCTTTTATTGTTTTAAAACTGATGATTTTGGCATACAGCTCATGAAAACCCAAAATTCCTATCTCAAAAAATTAGCATATTTCATCCGACCAATAAAAGAAAAGTGTTTATTAATATAAAAAAAGTCAACCTTGAAATAATTATGTTCAGTTATGCACTCAATACTTGGTCGGGAATCCTTTTGCAGAAATGACTGCTTCAATGCGGCGTGGCATGGAGGCAATCAGCCTGTGGCACTGTTGAGGTGTTATGGAGGCCCAGGATGCTTCGATAGCGGCCTTAAGCACATCCAGAGTGTTGGGTCTTGCGTCTCTCAACTTCCTCTTCACAATATCCCACAGATTCTCTATGGGGTTCAGGTCAGGAGAGTTGGGAGGCCAATTGAGCACAGTAATACCATGGTCAGTAAACCATTTACCAATAGTTAGGGCACTGTGAGCAGGTGCCAGGTGGTGCTGAAAAATGAAATCTTCATCTCCATAAAGCTTTTCAGCAGATGGAAGCATGAAGTGCTCCAAAATCTCTTGATAGCTAGCTGCATTGACCCTGCCCTTGATAAAACACAGTGGACCAACACCAGCAGCTGACATGGCACCCCAGACCATCACTGACTGTGGGTACTTGACACTGGACTTCAGGCATTTTGGCCTTTCCTTCTCCCCAGTCTTCCTCCAGACTCTGGCACCTTGATTTCCGAATGACATGCAAAATTTGCTTTCATCCGAAAAAAGTACTTTGGACCACTGAGCAACAGTCCAGTGCTGCTTCTCTGTAGCCCAGGTCAGGCGCTTCTGCCGCTGTTTCTGGTTCAAAAGTGGCTTGTAGCCCATTTCCTGCACACGCCTGTGCACGGTGGCTCTGGATGTTTCTACTCCAGACTCAGTCCACTGCTTCCGCAGGTCCCCCAAGGTCTGGAATCGGTCCTTCTCCACAATCTTCCTCAGGGTCCGGTCACCTCTTCTCGTTGTGCAGCGTTTTCTGCCACACTTTTTCCTTCCCACAGACTTCCCACTGAGGTGCCTTGATGCAGCACTCTGGGAACAGCCTATTCGTTCAGAAATTTCTTTCTGTGTCTTACCCTCTTGCTTGAGGGTGTCAATGATGGCCTTCTGGGCAGCAGTCAGGTCGGCAGTCTTACCCATGATTGCGATTTTGAGTAATGAACCAGGCTGGGAGTTTTTAAAAGCCTCAGGAATCTTTTGCAGGTGTTTAGAGTTAATTAGTTGATTCAGATGATTAGGTTAATAGCTTGTTTAGAGAACCTTTACATGATATGCTAATTTTTTGAGATAGGAATTTTGGATTTACATGAGCTGTATGCCAAAATCATCAGCTTTAAAACAATAAAAGACCTGAAATATTTCAGTTGGTGTGCAATGAATCTAAAATATATGAAAGTTTATTTTTTATCATTACATTATGGAAAAGAATGAACTTTATCACAATATGCTAATTTTTTGAGAAGGACCTGTAAATGATGTTCCACTGTACATCTCTTTTCAACCGCAGCAATTTCCTAATGTTGTGAATCTGTTCACATATTTGGCAATAAAACCTTCCCGATTCTGATTCTCTTTTACTTTGTTATAGTTATTTATTATAACACTAAAATAAACTGCGTTTTTCATTGTTGAACTCAGGAGGGTGGATTTTTGTTTCTAGCAGACAGAACTTTGGGCGACTTAAAACAATTAAAGAAAATCGTATTTTTACAGGAGATTGTGAAAGAGTCGTTTACTTGCCAAGAACAATTTATATTGAGTGTCATTTTTATATGAATCGAGTTTACACAGAGCTGACCATTTTCTTATTAAGCCGACAGTGCAACACCACGTTAGAAAAATAAATCAATTTATTTCTGTGGTAACCCACAAACAGAACGTTGAAGTAAAGACAATTGTTTTTCACTTTTTCAAAGATAAAGCATCACTAGTTCAACATGTTGTGATTGTGGCGGAGTCACGTGAAACAGCGCTTCCTTCTATGTGCGCGCTCCCGACGCATGCGGTTACAATTTGGGGATAACTACCTTCGCACCGGCATAAGCTCATAATGTTCTGTATGGTTAAAAAACAAGATAACAATTCGGTATGAGTTAAAAATAATTTTAAAATAGACTGGTTCTGAATGAGGACTTTAAGACAGGCAGCCGCTCTCCCATCTTCCTGGTACTGCGTACCACCACAGAATCTTTTAACGGTAAGCAGTACTGGACCCTACCGGCTTACTTTCACCCCTGAGACTAGGGTTGAGATCTGCCTTCCAACAGGACAATGTCTCAGAATCTGGGATAAGACTTGAACATTTATTTTCACACTACGACTGAGATGCTGAGAAAACGTTCCATACTCGATAACGTTCGTGACTGTTTAAATAATGATGTGACTTAAACAAATATTTGTATAGCTTTGGATTTATTGCAAATCTACAGCTTTAATAGTGAGTACTCCATTTAGATACTGCGGGGGGGAAAGAAAATTTAATATTCGCATCTCAACAACATCGTTTTTCTTGACTATGTTGCATCTAGCTACATGTGCTGTTTTGGAAGAAAAAAAAACAAACAAAAATACTTTGTAGCTTCTTTATAGCTGAACCAGAACATTTTAATGCCATCCTAAAACAATTTCTGCTACTATAAACTGCAAGGATCAAATGTACTGTTGGCACAGAGAGCCTGAATTCTTCTTTATTGGAGTTCTTTGCGATAATAATGCTGCCCTAGTTCAGACTCTCTCCATACAATCTGACTGCTTTAGAGCTATTTTGCAACAAAGAATCTGCAAAAAGCCCCAGTGTCTAAATCTGGATTGAAACTTTCAAAAACAAATGCATATTGCTTATCCATCATTTTGCAAATATGAATGTTTCTTTTTTGTGTCAAAATCTTAACACCGAAATCTCTTTAGCAACTCCGGGGTTAGTAAGGAGGGAGTGTCTTTTAAAGATTCCCGATTCATTCATGGCTGTAACAATCAGTCTAATTTAATCCTTGAAGGTATCAAACGTTTAATTCTTTCACAGATCTCTCACCAATTGGAGTCTGTTAAGGTATTCTTCTCTTATAGATGCAAACTTAAATTTTTTGGTACTGCAGGTCTGCCTCGTGCTCATCCAGAGAGCTACCACTCCTACATGTGGAACAATTTCTTTAAGCACATCGACATCGATCCGGCCAACGCTCACATCCTGGACGGCAACGCAGAGGACCTAGAGGCCGAGTGTAATGCTTATGAGCAGGAGATAGCTGCAGCTGGAGGGATAGAGCTCTTTGTTGGAGGTAAAAATTTGAGATTTATCCATCAGAATTTAGCAGCAGATTTTCATTTTCTTGTAAACCTCTGACCTAGTGATACAGATTTTAACTGATTAGAATTTTGCTATAAAAACTATATTGTAAGATAAAAGAAGAGCATGAGTCTTTTAAATGTTGTTTTTAGTTATTTAAATTGGGAGCAGAGGAGACTATTCGCATTGTGTAAGAGAGCAGTCATTTAAAGCAAATGTATTTTTTCCTATTTAAATGAAGGGGGGTCAGTTTTCCCCTTATTTCCACTACATGCCCTCCGCTCCGCCATGCACGCTGCAGCAAAAACGCTCCCTTTGTAGTCAATGACAGTGTTTCCACTGGCGCCGCCGTTTTGCCATCCGGTAAAAATAGGATCGGTTCTATTTTTGCCAGATGGAAGTTTGCAGTCAATCTGCACAAATCATGCGGCACCAACAGGATACCGAACAAGCACAACATCCGTTTAAAAAAAATAAATTAATAAAGACAGACTAGATTTTTTTGTATGCATAGCTATATTAATATAATCACGGGTATATTTATACACATATGTTGTCTAAAATAACCTTACGTGTTTGTACATAATTTACACCAGGGGTGGGGAACCCTGGTCCCCGAGGGCCGCATTCCTCTAAGTTTTCCATGCAACCCTGCTTCAACACACCTGACTCAAATCAAATGGATCCAACAGCCAAATTAAGTTCTGCACAATTACTAGTTAATTTGAATAAGGTGTCTTGACGCAAGGAAAGATGGAAACCTTGCAGGATGAGGGCCAAGGTTCCCCACCCCTGATTTACACACATAATATAACAAAAAAGGTATTTAATTCTGAAAGCTATTCTGTCATTTCCTGCCATACAAGACATAGTAGGTGCGTGGGTCAACAAATACGTTATTCAGATACGAGAGAAAACATGGACAGCATGGACGAAGAGAAACTAATACTCGAAGTGGAAAATCATAAAATACTTGATGATTTTACTTTTTCCCACATTTATTACTGGCTTTTATCACGAGATCTCGCAATTCCCACGCATGCTTCTTTGAGCATCTCTGGGTTTCGGACTGGAGCGGAGCAAATCTAGAGCGCATTCATTGGAAATTACGGGTTCGAGGGATCATACGGACATAAACCATCTCAAGTATAACTTTTAATTTCTGAATGCTGCTCTTATTATTGTTTCATGTTGACATGAAGCTTCTTCTTGAATCTCTCTCTCCCTCCCTGCAGGTATCGGGCCTGATGGTCACATCGCCTTCAATGAGCCCGGCTCCAGCCTTGTTTCCAGGACCAGAGTTAAAACACTGGCAAAGGACACCATCGTGGCAAACGCTCGCTTCTTTGGGAACGATCTCTCCAAGGTTCCTACCATGGCTCTGACTGTAGGAGTGGGAACCGTAATGGATGCCAAGGAGGTCAGACTACCCCGCCCCCCAGACATTGATGGTTCTGATCCAGCCCTCCCTCCACCTGACTGCCTGTTTAATCTTCCTGTTCTCCTTCAGGTGATGATTCTGATCACAGGAGCTCACAAAGCGTTTGCTCTGTACAAAGCCATTGAGGACGGGGTGAACCACATGTGGACGGTGTCAGCCTTCCAGCAGCACCCTCACACCATCTTTGTGTGTGACGAGGATGCCACGCTAGAACTCCGAGTCAAAACTGTAAAATACTTCAAAGGTACTGGCAGATCCTTAATGTTTTTACTGTGTAAATGAGGTGGAGAATGTCTTGGCATCAGGTTCTCTTCTGGGTTCCTGTGGAGCTTCATATGTAAGCAGAAACATTTCAGATTTCATTCTTATGAAGCCAATTAAGAGAAGCTAAAATTGGAGTGTGACGTCCTGATACCTCTCATCAGAACTGTTCCTGCAGCGTTTTAGATCAGCTAAAGGCTTTTAACACATTTTTTTCGGCTTTATGATTTTAAATAATTACCACACTCCAGTCTTGAAGTAACAAGTGGACACGGTAGTTTTTTTACATCACTCTAGAATAGGATATTTCAAATTTTAACAATATTGCAGGGGTGAAGTAAAGACTTTCTGGAAACCTGTTTTAATATTAGATTTAAATGATGTCCTGGTGAACAATAACGGCAAGAATCTTTACATTTTCATTGGAGGCCAGGTTACTGTGACCCCGTGGTAGTCTATCTACTTTATCAAAATAATCACAGAATTATTCATTTTCTCTTCTTTCATGATTAATATGCTGTTCTAGTGGGTTTTTGTATATTAATCAACCGTTTTTCTAGATGCAGTAGAATTCTTTTTATCTCTGCTGCTAAGCTATATAGCTGATCTTATTGTTTTTGTTTTTTTTACTGCAGGTTTAATGCATGTTCATAATAAACTGGTGGATCCAGTTCTCAGCATAAAGGACCAGTGAGATCAAGTGAGTTCCACACCTGAGGAGCTGCTGAGCTGCTTTTTATTGTTACTGCCAAACAGTTACAGGTTGTTACTGAGAGCCAACAGGTCAAGTGTATTTGAGATCTAATCATGAAACTTGTTTGTTCTCCGTTTATAGGATTTAAGAAATCTAGGAATTTAAAGACAAAACACTCCCTCTTCAGTGGGTTACCATCTTGTATAAATAGTTTTCTTTTATGGTTCCAACATTCCTTTCATGTTTTTCTTTTTAGACTCCAATTTTATCTCCTTCCTGGCTCCCACTTGGGCTTTTTGCACACATGTACTGTAGTCAGTGTTATTTTACAATAGGAAAAAACAAGTTTGTTATTGAGGATTTCAATCGTTTTTTCTTTCTTTCAGAAATGCAAAATAAAGGGTGTCTTTATTAAATCAAGAGAGATGTATTCCTCCCGCAGTGCTTTGGAGCCTTTTTTGTCTCTGTAAGTTGAGGTGCATTTACAGTTTCTCCACACGGGGGCAGTCATCTCAAACCTTTGAGAATCCATGTAGAAGTATAGTATACTGGTATGTGTGCCTCTTGACTGGCAATATGACTTCAACAGCCTTCCTTTGAGTAAGTATGTATTGTCACATGATTAAGAACATTTCGAGAAAACCTCCAGAGGCAGCAGTTAAAACACTTTATTTGACCCGAGTGGAGAAGCAGGAGCTCTACCTTAAGCTGCTCACCTTATTTGTATGCAGGGTCCAGCCACCCTATAGATGAAGCTCTTTTGAGCAGCTTGTATTGCAGGATGCTGTTTTTCATGCCTTTTTTGTGTGATTTCTATCTTATGACCATGATGTCATAGGCATATCATCATATGGGATGTAGATAAAATGAGAATATCAATGTGGTTAATAAACATGGTGCAACAATGAGTCATCCGCAAACACTATTATAAACACCTCAGTGAGTCAAACACTTTGTAATCAGTGATATCAGAGTTGTGTGGCATATTGAATGTAATTTATGCAAATTGAAGACTCCACAATGAGCATCTGTACTCAGTGTTCCGCTGATAAATCATTATATTCACTAAGCTGCGCCCATAGAAAGTCTATTTCCACTGACTGTGTTAATGATCAGTGGCAGGTCCATCAGGACAGGCTTCACATCAATAGCTGGTCTTTTAATATATATAGCTGGTCTTGGGATTCACCAACTGCTACATAAAAAAAGCTACATACTGCTGAACCCACAGTGGAAAATAACTTCTCCAATCAACTAAAATGCAGAAATACAATAATAAAACAAGTTACTTGTAATGATCCTTAATATTGTAAAGTCCATCAGAGATTTTAGAGTAACATATGCATCTTTAAAAACTACATATTTTCCAAGGATCTCCATTAATGTTTCACCTAGAAAATGAAAATTCACAACAACTTAAATGTGCAAATTTTTAAGATGTGAATTTTTGGCTGCAGTAAATGCAAATGTAAATTTTGAACTTTTCCACTGACTCAAGTTTTCTGGACTTGTCGAAACTAAAATAACAAGGTTTTAGCTCTGTCTCTCATCTGCTACAAACACCAGATGGCAGCAGAGTATTAGAGCATCAAGGTGAGTTTCTGGCTCAGCAGAATCAGGCAGCATTAGGTTATATTGGAGACGAGTGATCTGTGGTTTAGAGTCGACTATTTGGGGTCAAATGAAATCACATTCACATTGCGAAGATCTCGCACTGTCACTTTCAGTTTGTCTTTTGGATGATCACCGCTGTTTTGTGTTGTGGAGCTTCTCAGTAACAGGGTTCACCGGGTCAGAGAATCTCACAGAGAATCTCATAACTAAGCATATTTGCATTTTGTCATATCTGAATCTCAAGCTGCTGATTAGATGTGACATGCAGAAACACCGAGTAATGACTGAATGCTTTGAGACTTGACTAAATGTGATCATGTTACTGCACTGTTGTTCATTTTCTAACCAACAAGACTCAGATGACTGAAATAGATCAATGCACCTGCAGGGATGTAAATAAACCCAACGAATCAGCAGAAGTTGATGTTAGGTGCTCTCTCATCTCTTTCTGGGTCAGTTTTCAGTCCATTAGTTTGTACTGATCTTTTTCTTTTCCTAACAAGCATTGATGGGATAATGATCTGTCCTTGTGACAGCGATTTATCAGCAGCTGTTTTTCTTGATGGTTCATTCAGTGGATCTCAAGCCCAGCTGTGTGGTTTAACCTGAGACATTGTGTTTGTTGAATGTTGTCTTTTTCCAGCCTATATCACATCTGTTTTCCATCAGAAAATAAACTAACTATAAACATGAAGAACTTTGAATACTTCTGGATTTAATGCAGTTAAGCAAAAAAATACACAGCTTAGATCATAAATATCCATCTACTAATCATTGGCATGGATGTCAAATTCATTTCTGGCTTTTAATCATTTATTTGAATGGTTCTTTCTCTGAGTTTAAGTAATTTTCAGCCTCTAGATCTGTAATTTTAGTAGAAACCTACCCCAAAAGCTATACAGCGGAAAGTGAAGGAAAAAGGTGACTCTACAAAGTACTGATTCAGTGGGGCTAAATCCAAAAACATGATTTTCATTGGTTAAAAAAATGTTGAAAGCCATGTAAAATTATCCTCTCACCTCAAAACTGTGTGCTACCTTGACTTGCCCTGTTTAATTCTTATAAAAGACAAATTTCAAAGTTCCCGGGTTACTTACAATTTTCCAAAGCACTATAGATGTGGCGCACATTGCTATTTTTTTCTCTTAAACATCAGTATTATCAAGCCATTATAATCAGATCCAGCATGCATATTACATCCAAATAAATTCATTATGCCTGGAAATCATTTACAAAATGAGCAAACTGATGAGCATCCAGGTTGATAAAGATTGTTTCATCCGAATGTGACATTTCTGCTCAGTTATATTCAAATGAGACTCTTTAAAATGGAAATTGGAAATTGCAAAACAGTCTGTAAATATATTTTAGGGTCTAAATGAAAGCGAACAAATCAGCATCCATCTTATTTTTAATTGTGTAACTGATATATGAAAGAGTGCTGCTTTTTAACGGATCCTCTGAGGCACAAAAACTCTAACAAGTCTAAGTGTGAATAATGGGGAGCTTCAGGAAGTCTCCTGAGGGGGAAGTTTAGTTTGATTAAACTCCAAGCAGTCAAAGATGACGACTTCTGACAGCTGGAGACTCGATTCAGTTCCAGGCAGCAGCTAAAGTGGCTCCTTGTGGGTTTCATGAGCTATCTCAGAGGTATGTCCTGCAGAAATATATCTACAGCAGCTGTTCGGCTGATGCCCAGCTGATATTTACTGGCGCATTAGGGGCAAAGTGCCTCATCCGTTTATTTACACCAGAAATATTCTGCGTTCTCATACTTGATGCACACACAATGTACAATCCTGAATCTACAGAATGAGATTGGCAGGGAAAATCAAATACAGTAAAAGGGTAGATACTGTTTTGTTTATATTTTTGAGCTGTTTTTGCTACTTTCCTGTTAGTCTTCTGATATCTCTTCTAATATTTCCTGCTCTGCCTCCAAGCTCTCCACAGCTGTCTCTCATCCACAATCAGTGCACCTGTCCTCAATCAGTAATCCCGGTCCTCGGTTCTTATACTTCCTGGTTTCCAGCATGCCCTGCTGCTTGTACTCGTGATTTTGTTTGTGGAGGTTTGGGTTAATTATAATAACCTCACTTTTTGTATTTCAGTGATTCTGCACCAGCATACTAAGACTGTTCCTATGAAACAGAAAGATGAGCCTTAAAGTGCCCATGACACCAAACCTTTAACAGCAAAACAACATAGGATTAAAAATATATGTACATCTTCTAAACCTAACATTTTGGTTGGCTTAGTTCAATTCATCACGTGATGCTAACTATCAGTATATTTAGCGACTGTAGCAACTTATTTTTTAAAAATGGAACAGAGACAAATCTAGCAAATTTTTTTTTTTTTTGGACACTGATGTGAAGCAGATATCCCTACTCTTCTCACTGATCAGTGGTGGTGGTGTTGTTGGCTCCTCTCCCATTCCGGAGCGCTCACAGCAAGCAGCCAGTCCTGCTGCACCCTGTCTGCCGGCTCAGGACCGGCTGGAGTCAGAGCAGATGTTTATCCCAGATCTTGTGTGTTTATTGACCTCAAACTTGTTGTGGACTAGCAATTTTATTTGAGGACAATCTCTTGTGGATGTAAAAAGACCATTGTCCTTCGAGATGGCTTTGTTTTTTCACCTATATGAGGCTATGAATGGTGAGTCACACATATTTCTTTCGGAGGTGGTTTGCCAAAACCGCTCACTGTGTCTACAGTTATACTTCTATCCGTGATTGGCATACGCCATTGGAAGCACAATACTCTTAGCTTTCCCAGATCTATAACATGTATATGTACATTATCGTTGGTCAAGAAGAATGGCGGATTTAAATCCGGAAGTAGGCAACATTCCGCCCGTGGGACATGGGAATGCTAAGGAGTAATTAATCTAGAAAAATCACTATTCATCAGAACTTTGTTAGGCTCTGTATATATATCTAGCATGTCATTATTCTCAAATAACACTAAGAGACTGATTCAGATTAGATGACGTCTCATCTATAGATTAGAATTATTGCAATCAGTATGACGAGGTAGTCAAAAAGCAGAAATTAGCTAAAATGCGAGCATAAGCTAGAATGCTGATGCTAAAGAGCATGCTATCATTAGCTCAGATGATAAAAAAAAATATATATATATATATATATATATATATATATATATTTAATATATATATATTGCCCTAATTGCCCATTTATATATATATGTAGCCTACTGTATATCTATATTTTTTGTGTTTGTTGCATTTATCATATCATTATATATTGGTCACATGACAAATATTGATGGTGAATTGCTTTATTCTAGCTTACCTCAAAGTGTGCTGAGCACAGCTTCGATGCATCCGTTGGGGCCCAGTGGTCTCTGGTCTCAACACCTTTTTTTTTTTTACCCAATCTTCTTGAAGAACCAGATCTTTTGGAAACCTAACCAGGTTTAAATCTTCTTCTCTGGTGTTGGAACAATACCCTGCTACACACCAATGTGGCATTACTTAAAAAATTAAGATCAAATTAGGAAAAAGATTGACCAACAAACAATCCAAAAAGTGACTTTTCTCTCTGACAGCATACTACCAAACACTCCACTTCCACCTCCATCCCCAGGGTCAGAAGTGCTCAATTTTCCAGTGGCACTCTGTTCAAATTGTGAGCTAGCTTCATAGACATAAACACTTCTGCGAGAAGTTTATTTTATTTTGATTATATCATATATGACGATTTAATGAACTATGAATTCAAAATGGTGTCATAAGCACGTTAAACCTTTGACTGAGTAGTACTAACTATTAGTTGTGAATGCTAAAAAATAACATTTTTACTACCATATGTCAAATTTATTTAAGTTGTCAATCCTTTTTTTTTCTATCTCTACATATTTCTTATCACTTTCTTTTGCATCCAATCATTTCCCTTAAATTTGGACCAAATGAGACATAACATGTACAAACCTTATTTTTATCTTAAACAGTGTTTATCAATGTATTTAATAACCTGAAAACCTGTAAATATTAAAGAAGACAGCAAATACATCCACTTCAGAAGCATCTGGCTACCTGGGAGTTTTGCTTGCTTTAAAGCAATAACAATAATAAAAAGTAAGATATCTTTACAGGCAGAAAATTATTGTCAACAATAAAATGTTGGGAAAATTATTCAAATGCACTCCTTTAGCTTAGATGTACAGACGGGAAGCACAAAACCTACATTCTTTCATTAATCCAGAGAGGTAAAGGTTTCTTTATGGTAAAGTTTATGTCTAATCACTGATTAGTGACAGCATGTTGAATCTTGTGACACATGTTTTTGTTTTTGTGTAGAAAACTGTTTAATTTCCCACCAGTTCAACAGTTTTTGTCAGCTTTGTGCTTTTTTGTATACTGAAAGCAACCTTTTCTTAGTGTAGAAATACCAAATATTACAGCCAATGATACAGAAGATCTAATCTGGAAAGTCCTACTCATTATGACATTATACATGATTTTATTCACATCAGTTTTTTTAGAAGATGCTATTTGTACATATTTTGATTTCAGAGATCCTGATGTTCAATTTTATACAATGGTCATAACATGCTGTTTTTATATAGAATAAAATATATATATATATATATGTGTTACTCTTACATATAGTTTGACACTGCACAACTCTTTGGTTCTGACCTCACCAGCCTGATGTCCACAATTTAAAATGCTGTATTGATCAAAGTCCTCTTCTTTTAGATACAGGTTGTTTGGTTGCGCCTTCTCTCCTTAAACCGGTCGTGAGCTTTCTCTGATTACAAACATAAAATCATATTTGATTTGTAAGGCGTCTCTTTCATGACGCATATCCAAGGTGCGTTTTCACTTTTAGGGAATTGAAGAAAAGCAGTTGAACCGTTGGGATGGCTTCTGTAAAACCAATGTATCCAAAGAAATATGTTTTCCACATGGCTGTTTGTGAATCATCAGTGCGTCACGTCAGCTGCACACGTAAACGCAAGAAGCCAGTTCTGACCCAACTGCAGCACACTATGTATGCTATTCATGGTCAGTGTGGCTGTCTGGTCTGCTTCCATGGAAACTGAGATTTCTGTGATCAGGAGAATGAAAGTAATTCAACACATCTAACACAACACATCAGTTTTGCTGCAGGAGTCCTTTTTCTTTTTACCTGAGTTTCTCCGCTCTTGCTGATTGGCAGATATTTAAGCGTCAACAAAAAGCTGTTTTCAGAGTATGTCTGTCTGTCTCTACTTTTGTAGCTTTGTTCAAATAAAGACTTGCTTCTGCAACATGTCAGCACCTTGAACTATCTAAGCCAGTCAAACCAGCACCAATATATGGTACTTCTTCAGCACCACTTTTTGACTCTAAAGAATGTTGTTTCTGTAGCAGTAACGACACAGAGCATGTCTAAAGTGTTGTTGTGAACGAGTAACCGAAATTAGAAAAGAACAGAACAGAGGCAAGTGATTATTGCCCAACTCATCCTTCAACTTGAATGTTTTTCTGTAGTTATATATGACACGTTATAGCAACTTGTTAACTCTTTCAACCACAGATGCTACAACCACAAACCTTAATGTATTTTATTGGAATTTTATGTAATAGGCCAACTCAAAGTGGTCCAGGTGTAACTGCTTTCACTTCTACACAGTGAAATATTTGTCCCATTTTTTTGGTAAATGGTTTAACCCAATTCAAATTGATGGAGTGCGGTTGTGACTTTAACTGGACTATTCTAACACCTAAACATGCTTTAAGCTTTGTCTTCCATTGTACCTCTGGCTGTATGTTTCGGTCTTTGTTCTGCTGAGAGATTAACCTCCACCACGGTCTTATCTTTTGAAATTTAAAATATTTTTTTCCTTTTTTCCTTTCCTTCCTTTCATTGCAATTTGTTTCATCCATCTTTCCATCAACTGACCAGCTTCTGTGTTCTTGCCAAAGCAAAAGCATCCCCACAGCATGATGCTGCCACCACAGTGTTTCACCATGGAGATGGTGATGTTGAGAGTCTTTATGTGATTTGTATGATGGCAAAAAAGTTAAATTTTGGCTTCTTCTGATCAGATGAATCCTTTGGCTAACTATTTGAGCAATGCTCTTTCTGCCCAGCTTTTCAGTATTGATGGACATCTTTGTCCTTCTCAGTTGGTAGTTGTGTCATTGTCTATGCATTGTGAGATGATAGATGAGATTGTGAGAGGTTCAAAGCTCGGGATATTGCTTAATATCCCAACCCTACTTTAAACTTCTCCACAACTTTATATCAGAGCTGTCTGCTGTGTCCCTTGCTCTTTACAATGGTGCTTGCTCACTGATGTTCTTTAATAAACCTCTGAGGCCTCGACATTTATACTCAGAAATTGCACCTAAAATGACTGTCTTTACTTACTTATTTCAAAAGACAATTGTTTGCACTGGATTTTCTTTAGCTGTATCCACATAAAGAGGATTGAGTGCAAATGCACGTCACATTTTTCAGCTTTTTATTTGTAAAAGGTCCTAATAATGATTCATTTTCTTTACACCTCACAGTTATGCACTACTTTGTGTTGATATGTTGCATAAAATACAAATAATACCGTTACAGTTTGTGGTTGGAGCACAAAAATGGCGTGGTGGTTTATTTTGGAGAATTTGAATCCTACAGGTGAAACTCTAAAATTAGAATATTGCGCAAAAGTTCCTTTATTTCAGTAGTTCAACTTAAAATAGACTCATTACATGCAGAGCGAGATATTTCTAGCCTTTATTTGTTATAATTTTGATGATTATGGCTTACAGCTTATGAAAACCCCTAATTCAAAATCTCAGAAAATAAGAATATTACATGAAATCAGTAAAACAAGGATTTTAAAGAAATGTAGGACCCCTGAAAAGTATAATCATGCACATGTACTCAGTACTTGGTTCGGGCCCCTTTTTCATCAATTCCTGTCTCAAAGTGGCGTGGCATGGATGTTATCAGCTTGTGGCTCTGCTGAGGTGTTATGGAAGACCAGGATGCTTCAATAGCGGCCTTCAGCTCTTCTGCATTGTTCAGTCTCATGAATCTCATCTTGTTCTTGGGAATGCCCCCCATAGATTCTCTATGGGGTTCAGGTCAGGCGAGTTTGCTGGCCAATCAAGCACAGTAATCCCATGGTCATTGAACCAGGTTTTGGTACTTTTGGCAGCATGGGCTGCTGCCAAGTCCTGCTGGAAAATGAAGTGTAGCACCTCCATAAACCTCGTCTGCGGAAGGAAGCATGAAGTGCTCCAAACCGTCCTGGTAGATGGTAGCATTGACTCAGGACTTAATAAAGCACAGTGAACCAACACCAGCAGATGATATGGCTGCCCAAATCAACACAGACTGTGGATACTTCACATTGGACTTCAAGCAACTTGGATTGTGTGCCTCTCCATTCTTCTTCCAGACTCTGGGACATTGGTTTCTAAATGAAATGCAAAATTTGTAGTTCTTTTTTTTTATAGCCCAGATAAGATGCTTTTGACGTTGTTTGTTGCTCTGAAGCAGCTTGACAAGAGGAATATGACATCTGAAGCCCATGTCCAGAATCCGTCTGTCTGGTGGCTTTTGATGTACTAACTCCCGCCTCAGTCCACACCCTTTGAAGGTCCCCAACACTTGAATGGCCTTTTTTCTGACTGTCTTCTCCAGGCTGTGGTCATCCCTGCTGCTTATGCACCATTTTCTTTCACAATTTTCCCTTCCACATAACTTTCTGTGAATGTGCTTTGATACAGCACTTTGGGAACATCTAACTTCTTCTGCAATTATCTTTTGAGGCTTTCCTTACTTGTGGAGGGTGTCAATGATGGTTTTTTCAGCAGTCTTCCCCATGATTGTGATTCCTACTGAACCAGACTGAGAGACCATTTAAAGGCTCAGGAACCCTTTGTAGGTGTTTTGGATTGAGTGTGACACATTGAGCCTAAAATATTGAACCTTTTAAGGTTAAGGTATTTAACCTTTTAAGTTGAACTACTGATATAAATGAACTTTTGCATGATATTCTAATTTTTCGAGTTTCACCTGTATGTGTTAAACAAACTGCAGTTTCAACGATTCCAAACAATATGAAATAAAACTATAAATTATCCCACATCTTGCCGCCCCCAACATGTAGGTACATTCCTGAACTGAGTGGATCGGGGGTAAGAACATTAGACAGAAGAGACACAAAGTGTGAAAGAAACAAACTGACACATAACTACACTGTGAGATGGCTGAAGCAGGGAGGAGCACCTGAGGTCTCCATGAGATAAAACCAACAGGGGCCTGTTCACATCCCCTGACATCTGCAGTGAACAGAAACCACCACATGAGGAGCTGACAGCGAATCCACTGTAAAAACTCTAAAGCCTAAAACAAGATATAATTAAAAGCTTCTATACTTGAAATGTCTACTGGAAGATTTTGACAAAATATGTATCTGATTTTTAACATCATTGTATTAATTAAATATGAACTGACTTTTTACAAGACATACATGCATAATTGTAATAAAAATATCCCTTCCATTGTATTAAAGTCTACACCCATGTACACACGTTTTTTTTTTTTTTTTACGGAATATCCTCACCACCTCGTTTTACAAAAACCAAAACATCCACACCTGACTGCATAAATGCACTGTTAAGCACATTCATAGACATGCCAAACCTGTAAGGGGCAGTAGTTCTCTCAAATCTTATCAAATCAGAATAACTCTCTACATTCTAAGCCCCTGGGTGTTTCTCAATGTCAAGGAACCTCCCCTTGATGCCTTGGTCCCGCCCCAGTTGCCTAGGAGATACGTCATCAGGGACCGCCAAGGCGTGTTCCAATGTTCATGTGCTATGGAGGCGTCTGTCTTCCGTTTGTCTGCTGTGTAACTAACTGACCGTTAATACATGGGAGGTGACTTGTTGCCTTCCCTTGGTCAAAAAATTCCCAGAATACAGTGCAGTATTTTCAAAAAGATGGCGGATCAGGAGCCGGCAGCAGTTACTTCAGGGGCAAATTTTGAGTTTAAATGTAAGTCAAATAATTGTAGCTATCTGGCTTAGATCTGAAATGTGTTTTTAGACCCAAAGCAGTTATCTATGGTTGGTTAGTTGCTTAGTAGTTGCAGCTTCTATGCTAGTACGATGGGCGGGACGTAAACAGAGCGCGTAAGCAAAAGGCGGGCTCAGGGCAGCCGCGGTCACGTGAGGTAAGTCTGTTTCATTTAACCGTTTTCTTTGACCAAGGAAGGACATTGTCCTCGTAAGCAAGGCGCCTCGCGCCTTGGTAGGCGAGGTTCCTTGACATTGAGAAACACCCCCTCTCTACACCAAGATGAAAACAGGTGTAGCAACAAAGATATTTCACCGAATGCGTATATCATCCAGAAGGAGCCGGCGTTTCAGGACACCGTAAATGATCATTTTTGAAACCAGGTCCCAAAGTGAAGAAATCTGAAAACGTCAGCTCAGTTGTCTCCGTGTTGATGAGCTCTCCACCATACGTCTGAAACTGATTCAAATTCAAAAATACTTTACCAGAGGGATGACATCACCGCCCCTCTCTTATGCCCAACGTGCATGCGCCACACTCAGTAACTACACAAAGTAAACAAACATGGCGCCTTACTGTGCTGCGGACATAGTAAAGACATTACTGGACTTATTATGGAAGTACATCTCAACTTCATCATCAGTCCAGACCAGATTCTCTTTCAAAGCTGGGTTTTTTATCATCGCTGCCATGTTTTTGTTTACCTCAAGGGGGTTTACTGCACATGCTCAGTGTTCTTTTCTGGGGGTTTTTTTCTGTCAGTGTCACAGCCCCAACAATGGCAAGATACTACAGCAGCTGCCGTACAACAGGGGTTGCCGTTTTTACAGACTCCGTTTTTTAAAATGATCCCCGTTTTGTCTCTGTGTAAAACTGGGCATAAATTCTACATACATCAGTAATTGAGATTGTAAAGACAAGCAAGCAAAAATCGCTTGGACAACTGATAATGCCAACACATCTCCGAGGGCATAAATGCTGTTTCTGACACATGTGATGCCAGAGCATTTCTGTTGCGGACAGTGACGTTCCGAAACCTAAAACCCCAGTTATTTCTGTCTACGAGCAAACACTTAAACTGAGAATTCGCAAATTTTCACTTTGTCACAGTTTTTAGAAAGAATTGTTTTTGATGCTGTAAATCTGCATTTTTGTGTTGATGACAGGCCAAGTCATAAAAAAATATCTTCCTTTGTTGAGATACCCGGCCACGTGTGGACAAGGCATAAATGTATTGCACTTGGTTTTAGGGCTTAAAATATATATCAAGTATCACAACTGGTACGTTTCTCCCTTTTTCACTGATCTCAGGTTTTATGTAGGTGCTAGAACCTGAATGTGTGGCCATTAATGCTGCAATTACATGTTGAGAAATTAAACATGCGCTCTTTTTTACATTTGTGGAAGACATACCAGTGGATGTTATCTCTTGAAAATATCTGTTTAACCATGTGGATAATTGAGTCTGTTTAATTCATTAGAAAGACAGGGAAAAGCTATGGACAGAATCAGGGAAGCCACTTCTTAGCCCAAAAAAAAGGAAAAATAAAAAGCATGCTGTATGAAAATGTTAATTATTCCACTCAGTTTAAATTTTCTCTGTCACTTATCTGTGATTAAAAAGACCCCCTTTCATTATATTTATCTTAAGAATCTGTTTAGTTTTGCATGCCTGTCCCTGAAAGCTTTCTCCTGCAGCTACACATGAATAACTGAGATTTCGTTCCTGAAGGGTATTTATGATCCCAAACCTGGAGAGACTCAGCTTCCATTGTTTTGCACAATATGCTTCTTAAATAATGAGGCTTGTTGCATCAATAAGTCATGCAGCAGCTGAAGGAGGGCATATTGATATTCTATGTGTTTAACCGTGAGACGGTGGGCTGATTGATCTGAAATCGCAGGTTTTACAAAATAGGAAAGAACTCAAATAAACTGCACGTAGAAGCCTTGAAAAAGTATTCTTACCCCATTAGATTTTCACATTTAGTCACGTTGCAACCACAACCTTCAGTGTATTTTATTGGAATTTTATTGACCAACATAAAGTACTGCATAATTGTGACATGAGAGGAAAAGGCTACATGGGGATTAAAGCTTTCTACATATAAAAATATAAAAAGGGTGTTGTGCCTTTGTATTTTGCCCCTTGAGGTATCTCTTTGTTGAACCAACATTTGCTGGATTTCCACCTGCATGGCTTTGTGCATTGTCTCTACCAGCTTTGCACATTTAGAGACTGAAATATAGGGTCATCATCCTGCTGAAAGGTTTTCTACAGGATCAATCAATATTCACCTCTGTTTTTCCTCACTGTCCATGATAAAGAAAAGCATCCCTACAGCATGATGCAGCCTTCACCATGTGTTGCTGTGGGGATGATGTGTTCATGATGATGTGTAGTGAACAAACTAAGAAGCCATTCAGTTCGGCTGCTTCTTCGCTTTTCAAACTGACTGAATTTAGGCTCAAATACATTTAAACTCCAACATTGTCAGTTATCCTGCTTTACTCTAGAATCTCGAGTCCGGTGTAATATCATCAGTGATATTCTCCAACTTCCTGAGTAGCAGTCGCTAAAAGTGGAACAGCAGCCTTTGAGCTTCAGTAGTTCAAATCCAACCTGCAGAATAGAAATACAGGATGAGCTATTGCGCAGAGAGAAAATGCTTGCTCAGTCAGCCTTCATTCATCTTTGATTGACAATGAAAACATTGAACCTGTAGTGGCGCTACATTAAAATATCCCAGAGGAGTGTCCGCTTCATCACAGACACTGAATCTGCTTTTTTTTAATTATTGTTCTCCATGTCACACGGTTGGATAAACCCCTCTTTAGCCAGGAAGAAAAGGAAATCTAATGGGAAAATACACTTTGTTCCGTCTATGATACAATAAAATAAACCCTACATATTCTAGTTAGTTCATTATGGATTCATCTGTCAGCTTTCTACTGTAAGAATGCAGCAAGAAGGTCCTGGGTTCGAATCCTGGCCTGGGGTCTTTCTGCATGGAGTTTGCATGTTCTCCCTGTGCATGCGTGGGTTCTCTCCGGGTACTCCGGCTTCCTCCCACAGTCCAAAAACATGTTAGGTGAATTGGTTTCTCTAAAATTGCCCTTAGGTATGAGTGTGTGCGTGTATGGTTGTTTGTCCTGTATGTCTCTGTGTTGCCCTGCCCTGCGATGGACTGGCGACTTGTCCAGGGTGTACCCCGCCTCTCGCCCCTTGACCGCTGGAGATAGGCACCAGCCCCCCGCAACCCTACATTAGGATGGACGGGTATAGAAAATGGATGGATGGATATTCTAGTTAGTTCATTATGGATTCATCTGTCAGCTTTCTACTGTAAGAATAAACCAACATAATTTTCTTGTCTCTACTGGTTTGTTGACTGGCATTTCCATGTCTATCTTCAGCACAGTAGTAAAACCAACCAAAAATGAACTGTTTATTTTTTTCGGATGGTTTTACTGCTGTTTACTTTAAATCCAAATCCATCCTTAAGTCTATTTGGATGAATTTGTCAGTAATGTGTCCTCACCCTCTAAACACTACCAGACGATGTCTTTTACCCAAATACAATGTTTCTGCTGGTTGAGAGTGACTCATTTCAACTGAGTAACCATTGACAAACCTAACAAGGATCTCTTTTGAAATTCTAGCCAGAATATATCTACTAGCTCAGTGTTATATACGATGGATATGAGCATTCTTGAGCTTGAGTTGGTTTAAATAACTAAAATCAGCTAAAACAAGGCTAAGTCTGCTGCTTTAAAAATGTCTTTCATTTTCTTGACATATCTGTCCATGTTACTTGTCTCTTTAACCTATTTTTAGGGGGGTACTAAACATAAGTCGGCATCCTATGTCAAATCCTATTGGGTTGAACCAACCCTGAATTGAATTGGTCCATATTTGAGCTGCTAGAATGAGTTAAAAAACAAACCCAATTTGGATTGTTTTTTACCTAGCTGTTTTAAAAATGAATGGCCACAGAAGTTTTAGGGTGATTGTTACCTTGAGACATCATAAAGTGTTTTGGTGTTTTATTTGTGCAGGTTCAGCTAAACAGCCATAAATCTGAAAGTTATCTAGGTACATTCATCCTATAAAGTATGATACCTGTGAGGGTAAACAACGTTTTAGTTGCTGGGACTGTGAACAGCGTTATTTGTCTCCCTCATAAATTGCCACTTAGTCAGTTACAAGGTCCAAACAATGCATTCCCACAAATCTAAAGGTTAGAGAAGCTGTGGTAGTTAAAATGTAAGTCAGAGAAAACCATGCAGAGGAGTAATAGAAACATGCAATTACAAATTATATTCTGTTTGGGCCAAGCTCCTGATCTTTAAGTCAGCTCTTTGCCACAACAGCAGGTTATCTTTCCTGCACACAGTCGAGTTTTGTCGATACTTTTTCCTTCGTGTGGCAGTCCCTCATTCTGTCAACATAAGCACCCCAATTAAACAGCACCTAAGGCTGGAAAGTAATGGGAAATTAGTGTAATCTATTGCCTCCACACTGCTGGTCTGCTGCAGAACATTTGGTGGAAGATTGGATAAATGGTGCAATTCTTCTTCATTCTTTAAAAAAGGCAAAGGCCATCAAGGAAAGCATTTCCAAAGATATATACGTCTCATACATTTTTCATTATGCATTTCAGTGAAAGAATGGCGTGCCACCATTCCCTCATGGATCTGCAACAAGAGAGATTTCTGTTAGGGGTGCTAAGATTAGCTCTATTATTTATTAAAGTTGATAGATTGTAAAAGTGTCTCCATGAAAATGTCCCATGTCTATCTTTATCTCCCTGGTCTCTGTGTGTGGGTGGATAACGACTTGTACAACAGACCCTGTGAAAGGAGAACTGAGGTTTTTGAAAGCAGAAAATCTATTTTAGATCCTAATTCTACATTCTGAGATGCATGTCAAACCAGAATCACAATCGTATTTCTTTCAGAGCACATACATAAAATGCGAAGTCAGGAAGTTCCCTACATTTGGTAATCTTAAAGCAAAGAAAATCTCTGTAGGCTCCGCTGGTGAAGGGCTCCACTGGGAACCCTTACAGTGTCCAAAGTTGGGGACACGTGAGGATGCATAAAAAGGGATTTATCCTCCTTCAGGAGGCTTAAAAACAAATGCTTTTGGTTAAGTGTTGAATATTTAATAGTGAAATAAGGGGATTTTACTAAAAGCAAACTGTATTGTAAAATATGTAGATATTTCAGAATCTTACTCTTTTATCTTTGTCTTTAACTTCCCAAATCTACATGTACCATATGTTAATTGGATGTCTTTGGTGTTAGGGCTCCCTGATTATGTTATGACCCTGTGAAAATACTGGGAAGGATGCATTGACTTTTCTTTTCCTGATAGAAACTCTTTTTTGAATCTCTATCAAGGATTTTTCAATCTCCAGAAGACATCACAAAATATAAATGAAAGGGCTCTGACTATTTTAGTGTAGCCACTCTACTGAAAGCAAACCAAGCCTTTTTTGTATACCTTAGGTTAAAATGTTGTAGAATAAATTTTCAGGCTACATATTTAGACAAAATAAAAATTTTATAACGCAGTAAAGTGGCATTTTCCAAACTTCCTACAAGTCTGCTTTAAGCTGTGCAGCTGTGAATTAAACCAAGGAGTCAGTCCACTCTGACTGATCACCTTCTTCGAAGGTGAGAAGTGAAAAGTTAGAAATAAATCCAACAAAACACAGCTGCGAGAGAACATTAGTTGTTTAATCTGTATGCGATAGAAACCATACAAAATAAATGAAGATTGAGTGGAAAGTAAATAATGAAAAAACTTTATGAGCAGCAATGTTTTAAATATACTGTAATTCTAAAAAGCATTAGAATATCAGTGGAATATGTGTCTAATGAGCTTCAGAAAGTCTTCAGGGTGTTATTGAAGATGTTGATTTCCCCCCCGCTTATCACTCATAAAAATAAAAATAAAGACTCTTATCTAGCACTGACACAGTGTGGCATTTGGGGAGTTTGTTCTGTTGGCTCTGCAAAACCATGCTTAGATGTGCTGTTGTGTTGCTGGGCCACTTTGCCCTCCAGCTAATGTCTACTGCTATTTGCTAGGTTTCTGATATTTTCTGTGGGTGGATGCTAATTTTTGTTACAAAAAAATTTGCTTTAGGGTTAAAAAGATGTTACATTTTGCGGTGATTAACTTTGCATAAAGACTGATGAAAGATATTTGAAAATGGGCGAGAACAAAAAGCAATAAATGACTCTGCACATCTCTAATCTGCATGGTCTTAAAAAAGAGGTGGGCAGCAGCTGATTAGCTGCTGAATTAAAGCCGAGGAGCTTTGATTGACCTCGATTAAACAGCTGAGGCCAAAAGAACAAAGCTGCCACCAAATCTGACCCTGCGAGCAGAGCGCAGCCAGGCAGGACAAACTGAAAATCTTTACTCCTGTCAGTTTAAATCACCTTCTTAATGTTCAGAAACAAACTAAGGTCAAATCTGACTGCATGCACGCTCACTGTGAGGTCAGGGTGTGAAGGTGTGCACAGATCTTTATAGAAATAGTGTTCATTCAGAAGAACAGTGGAGAGACCTGGAAGAAGCTTATGAACTGGTAGAGATGGTGAAATCAGAGGACTCTACACCTTATTTTTAATGGAGAAGAGACTTTTCCTACTTAAAGCTTCGAGAACCCGCCATTCATGTTTAGTCTTATTCCATTAGTCATGTCATAAACCTTATGATTCAGCCTGTTACCGATGCCTGTAGAAACTGAGAGTGAACTCTAAATGTGCTACACTCCTGCAAAGATTGTCAGCTGTCTGAAATGTTTTTGTACTTTCTGTATAATTTTGGATTTTAAATATTTGGAAATTGATTTATAACCCTTTGAAGATTGATGGACAACAAGAGTTGCTTGTCTAATGACATTGTATTGCCTGTATAGTCTGAATCAACAAACTTCCAAAGCTATTGCTTTTTTAGAGACGATAATCCGCTAATCAAAAGATTTGATCTGCAGCACCTGTCTGTTACTTTCCCTTCTTAATCCTTTGGAAGCACTTTGGGCCGACTTAGTTTTCAACATGCCTGTATAAGTAAAGTAAAATCGGCTTAACTGTTTGGTCTAAATTGGGTGTAAAGTCAATCACTGTGTTGTTTCAGCTTTTAAAGGGATATTCCACTCTTAAGTGAAATTTAGTCTGTTGCCATATTCCCCAGAGTTAGATACGAGAGAAAAAGCATGTTGAAACCAGCCCAGTCATTCTCCTAATCTGGCAGCAGTCCGTTTGCTTTATCTTAGCATAAACAATGTAAGGGAATAGTAACAGCTAGCGTTTTGTGTGCAAAAACCACGAAAACGTCTCAATAATGATCCTAATTTCTTCTGATGACCTCAAAAATCATATTGATTAAAAATGAAAATAATAACTAACATGAATGAATTACAGAAGCCGATTTAGACTTGGGAGCACATTATGACAAAGCACTGCTGTAAGCTGCCGCTGCAAGGTGGAAGGACATGACGCAGCACCCGCAAAAGAGACCTATATCCAAGCCCCTACATTATGTCATGCCACAGTAAATGGGAAAAGTGATTTACTCAGCAAAACTTGCCGTTGACAGTCATTAGAGTGAAAGGTTGTAAATGTAATACAGTAAACTTGGAAGTGAAAATGTCAGCCAGACATCACAATTACAGTATAATAACTCATAAAAGCCCAACAACACCCAAGAAATTAGAGTAAATAGAACATTACTTACAGGCATTGATAATGAACTTGGTTCAGTGTCTGTACAAAAAAAGGATGGGACTGCCATATTTTCTTAGATGGAGGACCATCTTTCTGGTAGAATATTGCATTTTTTCTTTTGTAGTCCTCTTGTGTCAAATGCTCCTTGCAAACCAGGTACTGATTAATTTTCTCAGCGGGTGCTATTTCCTGTCCTTGCGCCTCGCAATAGCAGCTTACAGCGGTGCTTTGTCATAATGTAGTCCCAAATCTAAATTGTCTCCTGTAATTCCTTAGTGTTACTTAGTATCTTCATTCACAATCAATATGATTTTTGAGGTCATCAGGAATAACTAGGATAATTATTGAGTGATTTTCATGACTTTTGCACATTTAATGCTAGCTGTTACCATTCACCTATATTATTTATGCTAAACTAAAGCAAACGGACTGCTGCCAGATTAGGCGAATGACTGGGCTGGTTACAAAATGCCTTTTTTCACTTATCCAAATCTGGGGAATATCGCAACAGACTAGATTTCACTTGGGGCTGGAATATCCCTATAAATCACATCAAAAGCTTAGTGGGATGTTCCTGGTGCTGAAACAGTCTTTCCTTTCAGTTAATGAGTATTTGAGTCGATGAGTACTAAAATAATGATTCGTACAGTCATGTTTAAATTGTTTTAATCTCTAAATGTTTTTCAGATCAAAACATCACTTCTTTCTATTTTCCTTCCAAGCTTTTTTGTGATGCTTTAAAGTGGCTTTGATCAATAGTTCTTCAGGCTTTCTCAAGGTCTTTCAAACTTTCTCTTTGTACTTCAGTTGTTTTTTCAACAATTTTCAGTCTTTGAAGTTTACCTTTTCTCAGGTTTTTAAACCACTTAACTCTGATGCAGGAGCTGCTTGCCAGATATTTTAATTACATGTGTATATTTTATTGTGTCGGAACATACATAGGGGTTTATTTTTGCTACATTGACAAGATTCAAGAACATCTGTTTGAATTGACCTAAAGAATAAAAATAAAATAATTTTACTTGATCTTTTAAACAAAATATAATCTATTTCACTTGGCCTGACTGTGGAATCCAAAATGACAGGGTAAGTTCTGCAGGAAGTTTCATTTATTACGGTCTAATTTTACTAAAGAGTAGACAGTGATAGGCAGCCACTCTCCTTTTCAAATACAAAGTGAGGATGATGAAGAGTTTCTGTTAACATGAGAGGTTGAGATGTTGAGAAAATGGTCTGAGATCAATTTTTTACACAGATTGTAACTTTTTCTGCTCAGTATCCCTCCAAAATGAGCATCCTTGAACTTCGTTGTCTATCTTCATTTAAGCATGAACTTTCAGCTCGATCATTCATACAAGAACAAATCAACAGCAGCTTAATGTTTTTTGCAAACTCTGTTGAGCTTCTTTTTTGAATGTTTTTCCTTAAGACATTTTGGATAAGGCACTAGAATTAAAATGAGTATATACCATGAACAGGTCAATGGTACATCATAGGCTACATTTATATTCTAACCTTTCCAACAGGCAGGAGAAAACCCACAAACATATGATTTACTCAGAGATACAAGGCCAGAGGGTAAACCATCGAGCCATGAGAGCAGAGAGTTAGTCATGCTGTGCAGCCTGTGGGCTTCAGTGTGTTCCCTACATAAATCAAAGGTAGTGTCTGTATCTATGAAACCAAAGAAAAAATAAAGACGTATGTGATGAATATATCTCCGCAGCTACACATCAGGTTTAAAATTATCTTTACCCAGACACGGGAGGAAATGTAAAATCTGAGGAGTCCTTTACCTTCTAAAAACTTTACAGCATTTATCCTTTGCCTTTTTTCTACTCTAGAACTGTGACTTTTGAAGAGTTGAGATGATCACAGGGAATATCAGCCTCTCTCCAAACAGCCTAACCTCATTGGAGTCAGGCAGGTGTGAAGAGAAAACCCTCCGGATGCCCAAAGAGCCTCATTCACATCTAATCCTCTGTAGACTTGTAGGTCACGTCTTCTGCTGTACTGGAGCTGAATGTTATTGGACTCCGACCGGTGGTGTTAATAATTTTGTCAAGAGACACCTGAGAGGACGCCTAGACCTTCAACCCTATCTGACAATGTGGGATTCTCCTGGGATGAAGGTTGAAAGAATATGTGATGCTGTTTAGTCTCTTTTTCTTTGCAAATTTTCAGCACATAAATTTATGATTTTAGTCATGAAGATTTTGCATGGTGGCTCTTTTTTTTCTGAAATTGCTGCAGACTGTAAAGCCCACATTTTAAAAGTCGGAAAGGAACTGGTAAAAAAGAAGAATTTTAGTATCAATCAAACTGTCTATTTAACGATTTAATATAACAAATGGAAACGTGTATAACAATGATCAAACATGGATGCTCACGCTAAATTTTATTGTAATTTGGAACCGGGTTGGATACAAAGGAAAAAAATGGGTGCCATTTGCTAGTGACATACTCAAGGTGTGGAGAAAAAGCTGGAATCCTGGAATCCTTTTTATTGTTGGTCTTAAGTTTTTGTGTGCATAGGAGTTAGGTTGGGGGGAGGGGGGTATAACTGTGATCATGCTTTTAAATCTGTGGGTGAGGGATGATAATATGGTTTATGTTATTTCATTTCAAGTCATTTTGAGTTGCAACACCTGTATGAAAAGCGCTTTATAAATAAAGTTTGATTGATTGATTGACCCGAGTTAACAGCATGTAGACATGCAGACAGGTTGGGCGAACTCTCACGCACTCTCCAGGACCCTGCTGAGGGTGTAGAGCTGATCCAGTGTTCCACAGCCAGGACAAAAACTGCACTGTTCCTCCTAGATCCGAGGTTCGACTATCCGTTTGACCCTCCTCTCCAGAACCCCTGAATAGACTTTACCAGGGAGGCTCAGAAGTGTGATCTCCCTGTAGTTAGAACATACTCTGTAGTCCCCATTTTTAAATAGGGTAACCACCACCATGGTCTTCCAATCCGAGGGAACTGCCCATGATGTCCACGCAACACTGCAGAGCTGCATTAACCAACACAGCCCCACAACATCCTGAGCCTTGAGGAACTCAAGGCGAATACGTAGTAGGGATGTTGCAGCCGTCATTTGACTCAGCCCTACAATGCCAACTGATGGGCGATGCAATGGACAGTACTGTAAGTAAGCTGTCCAAAGCGCTCTCAGCAGACCACCCTGTGTGATGTTCCACTTGTCAACCAGAAAAGACCAGCCCCAGGTCTCAGTTGCTTTATTCCATCCAAATCTCTGATCTTTCTTCAGTAGATCCAGAAAAACCTTCTGTAAATATTTTTGGTATTCTTGTTTCATTGTTATTTTTTTCATGTTTTTCATTCATTCATCATTTTTAATTGTTCCAAGTTAGCTTTATGTTTATATGTTAAAAAACAACTGTAAATAATATATGTTGTGATTGCATTTCTCATAAGATGAACTGAACAGACTTTTGAATGTCTGGGAGCTATTTCAAAGATGGACTGAGCAGACCACATTTCCCAGCAATCCTAGCAGTGACCCCCAACACACTCCTATTGGTCCGTGACCACCCACAGTGACATCAGCGATGACATCACGGCCAAAGGGGGCTATAAGAGTAGTCGCGCCCATTTTGAATTGTTCTCCAGCTGGAAGTTCTTGGATGAACTACTGCTGAACAGAGGACATCTCACCGGTGAAGATTCTCTTTTGTTCTGACCCGCTGGACCGGGGAAGAACTCGCTTCGAAGTGCTCATACGGTTTGTGTATCTCGTGTGAGCTATATCAGAACTGTTCCCAGACAGTTCGTAAGACGTCGACCTACAGGCCATCCAGCCTGCCTTTGGGCCACACGGTCCTTAAAATCCTGTACAGATTTTTTTATAACTCTTCCTTTTCTTGCTCAACTATGGACACAATTCACTCTCCTCCTAGTGGACTGGACCTCCTTCAAGGCAAAGTAGGACTGAACCGGTTCATTTATACTAATATTGTGTCTGGGCGGATATAAATGGAGAAAATAGAGTTTTAACGAGTTAGATCTCGTTCATTGCTGGTTAAAGTGTTTTTAAGTGCTGTACCTGTTTGCTCATTTTTGCGTCGTCACACGTATAAGTCTGAGCTGTGAAATTGCTTTCTTTGAAACTGTCTATTTTATCCTGAGCAGATCACACCTTACTTTTTCCTTCCTCTTGTTTTCCCTCTCTCTCCCTCCCTGATATCTCCGTCGGCAGAGTCGGGCTCAGTCCGGCCTGCGTTAGCTGGTCTTGGCTGAAAGTTTAACTCTGTTGTCTTTAGTCTGTCGCTAAAGCAGAGGTCTACCACATGGACGCTTTCCCCATTTGCTCCTTTAGCCAAAGCTAGTTTTATGATTCTTTCTTAGACTCCATGTGCTCCCCTCCATCTTGGCACAGAGCTGAGATTTATGACTTTGTCTCCTAGGCTATCTGTGACTTGGGCTCCCTGGAGTGAGCCCCCCCCCCCCCTCCTTTTCTGACCCGAACCTCAGCTGTCTCACTGATTTCATTTCATGTTAATTGTGTTTAATGTTCACCTATTATTATTGTCTAAGATCTGTAGTAATTTTTGCATGCTTTAGAATAGATGGGAGTTTCTATTTCCTAAATAAAGTCCCCTTATCTTAAAGAGAAGTTGTCTGGGATTACTTGGAGTGATGCATACAATTAATGTCCACAGCGTTAGAACTTATTACTTCATCTATTGTTTAATTATCTGAGACTGAACAATTTGGCTATATATATAAATGTTCCTGGAATCCAACAGGATGGTGCCCCTAAACTTGGTAATTTTTACAAAAAATTATCAATCTTATTAATAATTGCCCTAAGCAATTATTCATTATTATTCATAGCCAAATCCTACCTATCTGCGGCACAACATAGAATAGTTGATCAAATGATTTAATGAGAAATACTAGTTTATTTTAATCAGTTTATTTATAAAAAAATATCATACAACTAAACAACAAATGTGACAAGAAAAAATAAATTAACAAAATGAAAACAGTTTATCCATCATGTCCCTGTTATCCTGGGCTCTCCTAGTTTCCCTTTGCTGCATAATATCCTAAACAGAGCAAACTGAATGTTGAGAAGTAAAACTGAAAGTCCGAGAGCTGAATTTGTAATAGGATGAAATACAATTTTAAAGCAAATAAATACGTTTTCAAAGTAAAAAATTCAATTTCAATTTAGAGACAATCATTTCCAAACTAAAATTTGAATTTCAAATTAGGCTAATTCAGATAAATGTTTTAAAAGCATTTATTAAATTTGAGCATTTCAGATTCGATCTGAGTGATGCAAATTCAAACAGAAGTAATTCAAATTCAGATTCTGATGGCACAATATTCTACCCACAGTCTGACTTCAGGGGGGCGTTCTAGTTTATTTTTCACACTTGGAAGGGAATTTCTGAGTTCCGACTACAAATGGAACCCACCAATTGTATCGCGTATGAATATCGTCTTAAGCTGTACTTTCAACAACCAAACACCACTTTTAATGTGTTCAGTTTAGGGTTACAGGCGCTACATGTAACATTGATTTTAGATGCTTTCTTACATGTGTGTCTTGTAAAATAAATATGTTTCTACTACATCTTACCATTGTTGATGCGAGGAGCTGCCATATTGGACCTCAAAGTCGGAGTTAGAAAATGTTCTGGCTTTCCAAGTAGGAAGTCCAACTTCAGTAGAGCGTTTCAGTCAATCTTTCTGACTCATAAGTTGGTAATTCTGAGTTCTGGCTGCAAAGGGAAAGCAGCTTTATACTACCTGCAGCATTGGACATGAGCACACTCATGATTGCTGAGACACTGAAGACTGTCCCTGTTTTCAGTGACACAATCAGGAGATGTAAATTTGACATTACATGATTAAATGTTACAAATTGAGTTTATACATTTAATTTGGACATTGTTTAAAATTGTTACAGTTCAATTTATTGATCTGGTTTGATAATCAGATGATTGTATGAAGAATGCTCGTGCCAGAAACTCATACGGTGGTTTGTACAGATAAATAATTACATATCATCAGGTTCTCAATAGGATTTCAATTCATGGGGGTGTGTGCAGAAATATATGTTCCCTATGGGAAAATAATGTAAGGGAACCACTGGGTTAATTGGTCTCTCTAAATTGCTCTTAGGAATGAGTGAGTGTGTGCATGGTATGTTTGTCTTGTGTGTCCCTGTGATGGACTGGTGAGCTTTCTACGGTCCCTGCCTCTCGCTCAATGACCGCTGGAGGCAGCCATGGCTATGAACAATGGATGGATTTGATGAAAAACATGATTAAGCACTGTATATGTATGCTTACATTATTGTAAATTACCCTGTTATCAATCTAATCTCCTGTCTATCCCTCCCAAGACTCTCTTGAAAGACATTTTTAATTGTAATAAAAAAAGTTTCAGTAAAAATCTTCCTCTCCACATTGACCCAAACCATCCAAGAAACAAGTCTTCCTCTTTAATTTACAACATAACGAAAAGAGCTGATTGGTTAATTTGGGGTCAGCACTTCAAAGTTTTTCCTCTTGTTACTACCCGTTTGCAGAAACACCATCTTCCTGCCTCCAACATGTCTCCTCCCTGTATGTCATTCATTTGGTCAGACTTCAGGAAAGATTACATCAAGTTTGACAACAGCCATCATAACTGCAGAGGAAATGGATGGGACATAGCTAGACTTCCTGCAGACTCTTACATCAACATACATTTGAAAGCAATAATACCACACTCATCCAGTTTGTAGTAAAACAGCAGCATTATGTCACATATCTATATAGTTAAACACCAGCATTTCACAGGGACTTTATGCATCCACCTGATCCGAAGGTGCAACACTGTGATCGCATTCTCCAGACAGGAGGAGGGAGCTTTTCACCTTTCTATGTCTTTGTACCCTGTAATTAAGCTGCACCAGGAGATGACAGTTGGCTTTATTTTCATCCACTCATCAGCACTTGCATTCAAGCACTTCTGCCTTCCTCCTTCCAAGCTACATGCTAATTGGTACTTGCTGTGGTAGAGGGAACAAAAAAAGGAAACCTCAAAGTTTATCTGGATTACTCACCAAGCAGAATGTAAAGAACATTTCTTTGTCTTGGAGCTGAATCTTTCTCTCCATTATTTTCACTAAATACCTGAATGGCAGTAATTTTATATTGAGTTGTGAAATTTCAAATAGCAGGAAATAGACGTTT